>JAXQQM020088112.1:0-319162 GCA_034641835.2 Pinus albicaulis | reverse complement strand
GGCATAGGTATGCCTCCCCCGCCGCCTTTAGCACAGGTACCCTCTCATAAAAAGATACTTGTTGCACCTGCAAGTCTCATCTCCTCAGGGTCTAGTTCTTCAGCACATTAGTATCCCTTACATTTCTCTCTCTGACTTCCCTTTTGTTGTCTGGTGATTGAGTTCTTACAACGTACTTCGGTCATACGATTTTCTCCTAACACTCGCACGCTGGGGGGCAATCTGTTACACCATTTTTTGGTCATCTAACCTAATATCATTAGATGGACCCAAGTACACCATGTAAGACCAATTTTACCCTAAGTAAAATTGCTTTCACTATGTGAAATAACTTAATAAAACACATTTATTAGGTTGTTTATGGTCTAAATAGGAAACCCCAAAGGGAAATATTAAACAAACCTATATTTGTTTGATTTTTCTCATGGAATAATTAATTAAACCATAATTTAATTATTATTCCTAGTCATGTTTAACCCAAAAACAAAGAAATTAATTAGATAAACCTTTATTTATCTTATTATTTTCTAGGAATAATTATTTAAATCTTATTTAGATATTATTCCTTGTTAAATATGACCAAATCACCCACAAATAATTAAATAAATCATTATTTATTTGATTATCCTTCAACCACTTCCTTAAAAAGATAAATAAATCATTTATTTATTTATTATTGACAAATAAATGGATTTGACCCAAGTCAAATACTTTTTCCCTCCAACAAATATAATAAGATATTCCATAAAAGGTGGATCTAGATTTGGTTAACATTATTTTAATCATGCACCAAGATCTAGAATGACCCAATATTTTGTTATAAATAGGAGGGTTTTTTCCTACCATTCTTCACCTTTTGTTGCCTATTAGATCACTCTGGATCTATACACTTGGTCACATTCTACATTATTTGTTGTGTGAGCTCCCTTTGAGTTCTATCTTTGTCTGGGTTTTCTACACCAACAAGAGAGAGAGATTCTAGATCTGAAGTGCTGAGGACTTCCAAGAACCCATCCCATTGAGGAGAATTGGATACACCTTCTTATTTTCCTCCCAGGTGCCCTTAATACAAATATTCTTTCAAAAAACATTGTTCTTGTCTTGTCTATTGGATGCATGGAGAAAACTCTTAATTTTGCTGCTTAATGTCTTTCTATGCATAGATCTGGTTTTTTGCAGCACTTGTCATGATCAATTAACTGCAGATCTGAAGATGTTAGCAGCCACATTTGATGTTAGGGCTATAAGTTATGCGTAGCTAAAGTGGTCTTTTTTCGTACGCTTCGACAAAAGATTCATACTAACAATAACAGCATTAGTGGAATTTCTGGGAGGGATGGCTTCTATCCACTTAGTGAAGTAATCTGCGGCTGTTAAAATACACTTGTGTTGGGCCGAGGAAGGAGGATGAATTTCACCTCTGAAATCCAAACCCCATTGTTAGAATGGGCTTTTAACATAAATGGGTTTAAGAGGCAAGGGTAGGAGTTTCTTTTTACCTTCAAAAAGTTTACACTTATGGCAGGTTGTGATTTTCTTATGAATATCAGAAAAAACGGTGGGCTAATAAAAACCAGCCCTAAGAATTTTATTAGCAATAGTCCTCCAATACAAGTGGCCACCACAGTCTCCTTCATGAAAATCATGCATAATCTTGTCTGCATCATTCTTCAACAAAAATTTTAGCAATAGGCCACTAGAATCTTTCCAATAAAGGACATTATCAATGATGCAAAATTTTACTTCCTTTAATTTCATAAATCTAGCTTTAGTTTTTGTAAGACTAGGAGGAGCATTTAAATTAAACAATACATAAATTAGGTCTGCATACCACGGAGAATTAAAAATTCTTCATTGATTTTTGGAGTCGCCTGCTCCTCTTGATCATCTAAAGTTGCCACCAAGTTTATGTCTAGAGCTTGGAAATTAGACTCAGCCATAATTTGGGCAAGTCCTTTCCCTTTAATTATTTTGGTAGGTTTTATTTCCAAATAATACTCTAAAATAATTGCAATCCATTTTCCTCTTTTTCCATCTGGTCCATTCTGGGTTAAAATATCCTTTACCATAGAGTGAGGTACATAAGCAATTACATGTGAATGCAGAATATAAACTCTAAGATCTTTAATTTATTTTACTAGTGCAAAGGCCTATTTTTCCATGATGTTGTACTTGAGAGAATCATCTCTTAAACCTTTGTTGAATAAGGATATTGGTTGCTCAAATCCTTCTCTATTTTATGCAGTAAAACAGCTGCAATAGTGTGCTCAGAAGAAAAATAAAATATTATAAAATATTTAGTAAAATATGGACTGATTAACACTAGTTCTTTAGTTAATGTTTGTTTTACCATGTCAAAATATTGCCTAGCCTCTATGCTCCATTTGATTTCATAATATTTCTTGAGCATATTGGTTATGTTTCTAAGAAGTTCAGCAAGATTAGAAATAAATCTTCTCAAAAAAATTATTTTACCTATAGGATTGAAGTTTCTTAATGTTTCTTGGGGGGATGATCTTTAGGATTACCTCAATTCTCTTAGGGTCAATTCTAAATCCATATTTTGATATGATGTGTCCTAAAATTTTTCCTTCTTCCAGGCCAAATAGTGTTTTCTTACTATTTAAATATATGCAAAATTTCCAACATATCTCAAAGACTTGTTTCAAATGTCTCAAGTGTTCTTCATCAAATTTTGAATACATAGTTATATCATCTAGATAGATTACAATAAAGAGGACAATATCTTCTAAAAAATTAATGTCCATTGCTCTCTGGAACGTGGCCCCTGTATTCATCAGTCCAAAAGGAACTTTCACATGCCCCATGGAGTGGTAAAATTTGTTTTATCCTGATCTTTTGGATCAACCAAGACTTGGTTATAGCAAGAGAAACCATCTAGTAATGATATCCTACTTGATCCTATCACATTTTGTAATATATGGTCCATTTTGGATAAGGGATAGTTATCTTTCAAAGAAACCTTATTCAGATTTCTGAAATAAATGCACAACCTGATTTCTCCAGTTTTCTTTCTGGTTGGTACTATGTTTGACGTCCATTTGGAATATATGAGGGGGACAATTATTTTAGCATCATACATTCGTTTAACTTATTTCTCAACTAAAGGTAATAAAACTGGATTTATCCTCTGAAGTTTTTGTTCAAAAGGCTTTTGTTCTTCTTTAATTGGAATTTTGTGTTGAATGATGTTGGAATCATAAACTTTCAGGTCCTCATAATTCCAAGCAAAAAAATCAATGTATTATTTGAATAGGTCTATATATCTCCTTTTGGTGATAATAGGTAATTCTTTTTACAGTTTAATCATCTTTGGGTTTTGTTTAGTACCTATGTTGCATTCCTCAACTTTTGCTCCTATGGACTCAATTTTAGGCTTCTTTGCTACATCTTTGAAGTCAAAAAGGTATTCTAACGAAGCTAATCCCTGGGGAAAAACATTATCTTTTAGTTGAAGCATTTAAAATATTATTTTTCAAGATATATTTCATGAATCTCCAATTTAGGCACACTTTTATCTAAAGGATTATTGACATCTAATCTATCATACTGGTTTACCAAAGGATTATATAGAACTATCTGATTTTCTACATGATCTTCTAGTTTTATTTGATCTTGCTCCTGATTGTCCAAATCTAACTAAGTTTTCTCAAATTCATCTTTAGACAGTAAAAAAATTTCAATTTTTTTGTCATTTCTGAAAACCTACCAGTATCGCATGATATCTAGTATTGCAGGTTGATGTTTCATTTGAATTATGTGTGGTTTGTTCAGGTGAGGTATTTTACAAGCACTTGCAGAGAAGGCAAGACTATCAGCTATGACATTTTGAGTTCTTGGAGTTACTGCTAGATCATATTCAACAAAAGTATCTAATAAATGGTGCATTGCATTTCTGTAGGCTCTTAGGCTAGGGTGTTTAGAAGCATATTATCTTTTTACTTGTTTGATGATTAATTCTGAATCTCCCTGCACAACAATTATTTTGGCACCTAATTTTTTAAGTAATTGTAGACATAACATCAAAGCCTCATATTCAGCATTATTGTTGGTGCACTAAAAATTAAGTTTATAGGAATGCCCTTCATGGATTAGATAACTAGATTCCTGCTCCATAGCCTTCTTTACTACAGGCTCCATCAAAGCTCATATTCCAGAATAGTTCTGGAGGAGGATCTAATTGGTCAATTTTAACTGGGTTTTCAAGTGTATCAATGATATTACCAAATTTTGCTTCAATTTCAGCATCATTGAATAATATGAATGAATCCAAATCAGTGTGAACAGAATATAGAGGGTGATTATAAGGTTTCTCTTGACTGCTTACCATGCATTTCATGAGAGTCTCCCTATACAACCTTCTCTGTTGACGAAATATTGGTATTGTAGCATAGGTCATATCTAGTTGAAGGGTTCCTTATAACTTTTCTCCACAAGAACGTGATAAGAGCATGCCATATTTAGGGGGAATTTCTGCTACGAAAATGTCCATAACTAGGCTTTTGGCTGGGATTTGAGACAAAGTTACACACAGGTCCTTGATGAGACCTAAACACTTCACTTTACTTGAAACAAATGAGTATATATCTTTGTAGGGCCTAGTGATATCAAAACCTAACTTTCCATTGCATCTTTGGGCATTAAGTTGTGTCAAGCACCTGAATCCAACATAGCATTATGCGGGATCTTATCATGTATGTTTAAGCTGTCGTAGAAAGGAGGGATTGCTCCTTCTTGTAACTTACCATCTACTTCTGGACCAAAAATCAATTCAGGTTGATCATTAGTAAGGTTGAGAGTGTCAGTAGATTCCCCTATATTTAATACTTCCATTACCTAGGTTTTTTATGTTTTTTTTTCACTAGCTCTATCAAAGGAATGGGAAATTTGACTTTGGCTAGTTCATTTTCAAGATTAAATGATGATTGAATCTTTACAATATTGGGAATGTCAGGTACATTGAGAGTTTCTTTAGATTTAAGTAGGGTTTTCTGACTGGTGTTTGGAACATCAATTTGAGTTTGTTTAGAAACAAAATCAACTCTTTTTTTAGTAGAAACCTTTGAAGGTTTCTTTCCCATAATTTAACCAGGATTTCTTAGAATACTTTTCTACTGTTTTGTTAGGGTCTAAATTAGAAGTAATTTTGGAAGGTTGATCAATGTTATTCTTATCAATATTGTCAAAAAAATTTCTACTCCTAAGATTATATTGTTTTTGAACCTCCATAATAGCATTTTCAAATCCCTGTTTATATTCTCCAAATTCTTCTGACTCAAGCTTTGTTTGGGCTAATGAAAATAGTTACTGGTCTTCTTCTGTGAGAAAAATAGTATCATTATTTTGTAAACCAAAAAAAAATATTTAGTTGTCTTCTTCCTCTTGAGGAATTTCTTCATTTTCATCAACATAATTATTCTGAAAAGGGGGTCTAATTTTTTGGTCTTGTCCCCTTTGTTTAATCTGTGGTTGATTTCTTCTATTGTTGATTGTGATTTTGGGTAGAGTTTTGATTTTCCCTAGGGATGTTTCTATCAATCACAATTCTTTCCATTTCCCTCACTAAGGAATCTATCTTGGCATCAATGCTAGAGGTTGATGCTTCTTATTTTATGGTAACTCTCTTCTCATCCCTCATTCTAGCTATTTTGGCCAACAAATTGGCCTCTATAGTAACTGCTATGCTATGCATTTCCTCTAAGGTGCCAGGATTACTCTCTCTTAACTGATAAGCTATGTTTCATTCAAAACCATCTTGAAACTTAATCAACACTAGTCTTTCAGGTGGTTTTATTCGAGCAGGAATAGCATTATAAATAGAGTTGAATCTATCACAATAATCCTGCAGACTCTCTCCAGTATCTCTTTTGATATTTTCATATTCTGATAAAATCTGGAGGGGGTTATTTTTAATTTTCCATCTATCTAAAAATTGACGTTGTAGGGTTGCTAGAGAATTAATAATAGTAGCTGGTAAATCTATAAACCATTTCCTAACTTCACCTCCAAGGATTTCAACAAATAACCTCATCATAACATCACCAACATCGATCTCATGGAGATAAAAGAAATAATTGATTTTGTCTATATGCTATTAGGTAGTAATGGGTTAGGTGTTATCGAACTGGGGTATTTTGGATTGATAATATTGGGACATAGCCCCTGGATTTTGAGGATAACTAAGGGAGCATAACGTGAATCCATGATTGGAGGTCGAGGGTTAACAATAATAAGTTGTGGATTAATAGGTGGTGGACGAGGTGGAAAAGGATGAACTATATGCGGAGGAGAGGATGGATGAAGTGATGGAGATGAAGGCCTTTCAGTTTTTATGAGAGGATAAGTAGTAGAATTTTCAGAAGAGCCTAGAATCACAAATCTTTATTGAATTGTTTGGGATGAAATGGATGAATCAGCAATATTTAATCTAGAAAATTCCACTGATTTTTGGAGATAGGAATCTGTAATAGCTTAAGTGAATTTTGATACCAAATCTTTGAGGATCTCAAAATCTTGGACAATTTCTTGATCAGATTTTTTAATGTTCCCAAATTGGGGATTGCACAGCAAGCTTGGAAAATAACACACTCCTTGGGATATTGGTGCACAAAATTTAGTTTGCAGCCCTTGGATCCCTTATATCAACAGATCTAGAGTCTAAATCCAAAAGGGAATCAAAAACAAATCAAACTAGGTGTGTTAAATAGGTCTCCCACAACCTAGTCTAGCTGGAAAACACCCTACAAGAGGGGTTGCAGCTATGCACAGCAAGCAGCTTCAAGAATAAAGTAGTATTTGACAATACAAGCAAGAGGCCATCAAATATAATCAATAAATGAATATACAGCAGAAAATCAGAAGTAAAGTGAAGCTCTTTCAATATACAGTAAGTTACATGAGACAAGAGAGCAAGATGGCTTCAGAAAAGAGAGCTGCAACATAGATATATCAGCAGAAAAGGCTCAACAACATTATTTTTATGAGTTGTAGCAGCTGTAAATTACATCTCAGATCTAGGACAGATCTGTGGATAAAAAATCATATCTATATCAGATCTGGAAACTAGATGGTTTTCTTTACAAGGTCCCCTTGGGGTTTTGACCAAATCATGCATAAATAAGAGTAGATCTGAGAAACAAGTTGCAGATATGGAATTTTCTGTAGAAAATTTTTGAATATAACATTTTATTACAATGGATCAGATCTAAATAGAACATGAATCAGCAAGCTAATCCATGGATCACCAAGTGGAAGGAAAGGCCCAACACTAGAGATCTCTGATCTAAACTAGGAGCAAAACACCATGAAGATCCTCACACCAAAATAATGCAGTCCATCAATAGGAACAGAGCTGTAGCTCAAATGACATGGATAACCACTGTAAAATTTCAAATCTAAAGTACAAGAATAAAATACACTCTTCCAGGAGGTTAAAAGACACACTCCATGAGAAGAGGCTCCCAAAAAAAAACTAGATCTATGCAGATCTAAACTCCACTTGCTACAGCTTACAAAATCAGTCAAACCCTCACTAGATCTATGCTGCTAATGAAAGTAGAGCTTGGCCTCAATCCTGATAGTGGATCAATTCAACAAATGCTCCTCCAATAATCCCCAAAGGAAGAGGCGAAATCCCTGCATAGGAATTCCAAGTACAATCCTCCACTAAACAGCAGAGAATGGTATTTGTCTAAGCAGACAAATAATCAGAAATATGATCAATCAACAACCTTATTTTGCTACCCTCCATCTCCTTTTATAATATGGAAAGCCTTTGCAAACCCTAAACCACCTTGATGAGTTAGCCCTTTTCACAGGAAAGGCCTCCTTCTAGAACTGCTTTGTCTCTTTTGGAGATGTAATGAACCTAGACAGCGATGTTGATTTGGTCAAGGTTGACCCATTCTTCAGCTCAAACCTCTTTCACACCTGCAAGTGATTATTTACATGGCCCTGATTTATCTTTTTTCATAGGGGCATCGATTTATTCAGCCTTTTTATGAGTTTTACATGTCCTCCTATATTCATTTATTCAAGCAATAGAAATGAAAACAACATTGAATGTTCCTCTTAGCTATGGCTAAGTAGGAACATTACAGATTTTGTCAAATAAGGCAGGCTTTTAGGTGAATTTTGATGCAGAATAGATTAGTCAATGATTAATGTATCTTCCCAATTTAGGGATTTGCTTCTAAACATGCTTTGCTCAAACGTTAAGTCAAATTTGATATCTTGTAAGGTTTCGAGCTTATTAGGAAGATATTGTGCTCTTGGGAGAAAATTATTACTTTCTTGGCTCTCATATGAACTGGTCTGTTTAACTTATTTATGTGAAGTAACCTTAACTCTTTTCCCAATCCTTTGAGGATCATCCACTATTTCAGGAGGTTTGGGATCAGGAATGGATCTTTTATAAGGTCTCTTGGAAGCCATTTTTAAAAATAAAAACACACACTATAAAATGTAACTCACACCAATCTTTTGAATTTGAAATTGCACATTATATTTACAAAAAATAAAAAATATATCGATCTCTATGAAATATTAATACAATTATTATTTAACTAGAGATTGAATTCAAAAGAAATAATGATTGAATTCGAAATAAATTATGATTGATTTCAATTCTACTCCCCAGTATGGTCGCCATTATGTTAGTGTTATGTAATTTTCAAGAGATTGTGAGAACTAATCACATAGGCCAACATCAAACCAATTTTGGAAACTGGGATCTAGCCATGTCGGTTTCTGAGAGGGCTCTCTAACTTTGTTTGGATAAGTTTTAGGCTAGTTATGATTGTTCTTGGGTTTTGAGTTTTGTGTTTGGAAAATTGATTGTATTCAACTGGATTAATGTCTATTGGGAAATGGAGTCAAAATATAACTAGATGGTTGCATCAACTTTTCATAGAGTAAACATAGGGCAAGCTAGGAGTATTTACTAGATCTTTCGAATTTATAAACAGATTATGACAGAAATATGAAAAGATTCAGCAGAACTAAAGAGAAATTAAGAATTCTTTAGTTTGGCCTTCATTTGAAAACATTATGATTGTAAACACAGCCAGAATAAGGTGCTCAACTATAAATCCTATTCATCGCGCTTTCTGCTTTAAAATTGGAATTCAGATGATTGCAATGAAAGATAACAATGAAGCAAAATAAAAGAAGGAAAACATCACCATTATTTAAGCCACAAAATCCTGTGAATGGTCTGATTATTATTGATGCTCTAGTGCTTTGAAAAATCTTAGAGTACTCTAAAACACAGTAATGATTCTAATCTCAATCAATCAACCCTTAATACTTCCAAAACTGAAGTATTTATACAAAAGTTTTCAAAAGTAATTCTTATAATATATTCTATAACAGACTTCAACTTCAAACTTTAACTATTAAAAAATTATAGCTTCGGTGGAACACGTTGTGCAAAGAAGGTGCTGATGTAGTGGGATAGCTAGGACGTGGACCACATTTTACTGATGTGTTGGACGGCTATGTGTTGTGCTAGAAAAGTCTATTGTATGCACATAGTGCTAAATGCCCTTTGCTACCCGACTGTACCTTTATGTCTTTTTACCGCCTGAATCCTTTTTTCCATGATTAACCCTTTTTCTGAACAAAACAACGTAAAAAATCATTTACCTAGAATTGAAATCTTATAGACTTCATCTTGGAGCTGCATCGCATCCGTAGAAAATCGCACATCTCATGCTTTACAATTTAATTTATAAGAAATGCAATTGGCGATGCGATGCAAGGTGGGAGTTGACGTGGAGGGAAGGTGGGACTAACCGTAGCCCGCAGATTGCAAATCTTAAAGTTTAGTTATAAGCGGCGGAGGAAAACTCTAAAATATGCGAAGTGAAATTTGCGCTGATTGGAGGATGATGTGGCAAGATGAAGCCCACAATATTGGAAAAGTTATAAAGCGACGAATGTTTTATTTGGTAAGGCAAATTTTATGAGGTTTCATGATATATCAATGTATTTCAATGTATTTCAAATGGGTTGAAGTGGGGGGTAGAGCTGTTGTGTTGGGGCCAACTACATCGCAAGTTAAACAAAATACATTGCGGGTGGTTCAAACGGTAAGTTAAAGAATCTGCGATGTGACATATCGCAAATCGGCGCTCGCAGGTGCTAAGGTTTAGTTGTGATGCAAAATTTTATCTTTCCTGATATGCGATGGATGGTGGGGAGAAAGGGTGACATGGAGGGATGGCCCCACTTTAATCGCAGTCGTGGAAATCGAGAAAGTGGAAGGTCAAACAATGATATATCGGAGAAAATGGTAAAGTAGAAATATAAAGTGGAAAAGCAGAAAATGGGTAAGTTTTAATGATTTTCAAAGGAAATGAAATGAAAAAGGAAGTGGGGCAGGTGAATGGGCCCACTTTATCTCATATCTCCTTTCGAAGTATTTGTAGGAGATGGCAATCAAAGGATTTTGGGATTTGGCATATGGGAAAAATCAATTTGAATGTGTGGTAATGAAATGTATGGAAATATATGGAAATATATGAGCGGGGAGTGAAATTAAAATAAAGGGAAATGTTAGATCTATAGTTTGGGTAGGTAGACATGAAGAGAAGGAGGAAATGAAGGAAAAAGGAAGTTTACTCCTAAAAACTCAGCCTACAAATTTCATATTATCGATGGTTGAGGAGAAACATCAAAGGATACAAGTTTATTTGGTCCTAATGTTCGGGAATTCATGTTCATCTCAAGACTTATTGGGACATAGTTATGTCATATTAAACCTTATCCTAAGTCTTGAGACCCCTATTTATTTTTACCCTAAGTCCCAAAAATGTCATTTTTCATCCTATCCTAAGTCTCAAAAATCCCCCATTCTCCTTTATCCTAACTCCTAAAACATTATATCCCTCCCTATCCTATGTCCCAACCTACACCCCGCAACATTAAATCTCTCCAACCCCACCATCTCATCACCTGTCGCATCAATGCTTAACCATCCCCCATATTTTCGACATCTCCACCCATCTCCTTTTTATCCGATGGCCCACACTGTTTTTGCCCCCCACCCCCCCAAGCTTCTAAACGTTAATATCGGGGGGGGTCCGAAATAAACGGTATTTGATACCATCGCTGCTACTATGTGGAGCGCCCGGTTCACTTCGCACCCCCTGCTCCTTACCATTTACCACCACCACCACCCTCTGAAAAATGGTTTTTGTTGCAAGCTAAACCACCGCACCTTCCAATCGTTTAAAGCACTGTTAACATGTGTCGTTGCGCCACGAATCCGCCTTCCTGCCCCCTCCACCCTATCAAATCAACTCTCGCCAAAGATCCTATTGAACCATTAATGGCTCAAGTTTTTATCCAATGGGCACGTGTCACATCAAACAATCACCCAATCATGCTACTAAACCAAAATCCTGCAACGATTGCATGATTTACCAGTGTATTCATGTAGTATACCTAGGGGGGATAATATAGGGTACATAGGGAGGTACCCAAGGGTATATTATGATGTAATAATATAATAATGATAAATAAATGGCCATAGTTAATAAATAAAGTGGTTAACCCACATTATGCAAGGGATCACATGTAGCAAGGGCATAAAGGGATAAGCCCATTCTATTGGATGTATGGTATTCAGAGACACATGGTAACTACCCATGCTATTGCATGTATGAAACCTATATAGAGGCTACAGACTCTCCTTTGAGAGGGGTCAAGGATTATTATATTGGCAAGCATATGGCTTGTGGAGTGATCTCCTTCCTTAAGGAGTGAATGTATGGTGTTTCCCTACCTCAAGGGTTTTGATATTAATGAAGATTTGAAGTTTTATCTTCTATGGTGTTATTTATTGGGAATATTTTCCATTTTTATACATTTTCTTTTTTCAGATCTATTACACGTGGAGTCAGAGAACTTTCTTGGGCATAGTTTGGGAGATTTGTTTATTCATTTTTTACAGGAAATATTTGGGCGGCGAGTTTGCAGAACAAATCTAAACATTTTAGTGTAAATTTTTCAAAAATAATTAGCAGATCTAGATTCCTTGCATGAAAATACCATATTTAAAAAAAATATATTCAAATCGGAGTCCGGATGAGGGGATGAGGGTGATATCGTTGATTTAAATTCAGTTGTGTTGCAGAGATGTTTCTGATGACAATTTTTGTACGGCAGATCTCCTGACATTTTTTGTAGATTTTGGTGCAGACTTTTAGACAAACAATTATATATCTGAGCTCCCCTTGAAAAATCACCCAATTTCAAAAAACAATCAGTCAAAATCTGAGTCCTAATGATGGAGTTATCACTAATTTAAAATCGGCCATTTTTTCAAAAAACTTGTGATGACAGGATAGTTGCAACGCAGATCTGTGTTTCTAGAGTACCTAGATTAGGATTTCAGTCATATGGATGGATGCAGAATGAATATGCCATTTCTGAAAACAGGTTATATTTAGGGTTCTGAGTTATTTTGACTGAGTAATGTCCATTTTAAATTTTTTCCAAAGTGATTTTCTTCAAAACCCTTACTTTGCTTTCGGGGTTCTCGCAAGATGAAGTTTACAGGAAAAAATGATGGCCCTACTATTGAATATTTTTTACAATATCACAACGCTCAATACCAAAATTTTTGGATATGCTCCATAGGGCTTCATATCAAAGATGAGGCAAATAAATGGTGGACCTCACTTGACAGCTTAGTGAGGAAACTTCCCAAGAAAAAACTTGAAAAAGTCATTTTGGACAAGTGGTCTCAAGCCGGAAAAAAGGACACTAAGAGCCATAAAGAATTATTTTCTACTAATATTTCCATATTACAAGTTCATGTAAGTATTTAGAAAGAGAACATCACTGTGTCTATCATTCCTAATTGCAAGCATAATTGTATCAATGTTAATTTGGCTAAAAATTTGCAAGTTCTAGCAAAACATTTTGAAAACACACGGGTTGATAATGAAGATGTTCAAATTTATAAAGATTTGAATATTTCTATGGATAAGTATGTGTTGCATTCTAATTTTTATGCTTCAAATATGGATGTTGTGGATGTTTTTTTTGGGACACCCTTGGATGAAATCAATTGGTACTATCAATTTTAGTGTGCAAAAGAAATTCATGAAGCTCTGGTGTAAAAAGAAGAAAATTACATCGCACAATATTTGCATTAGGAACCATGTAGAGACTAGGGAGGAAGAAGCACAAATATCTAATGACATAGACACATTAGATGATGAGCCTTTTATGGTAGATAGCCAAACACAGAAATCAAAGAAAGTAGCAACAAAAGAACCAGACACCACTCCATCACCAATAATGAAGGAATTAATGAAAGATATTCCACCAGTTAAATATTCAACATATCACCACCTACATCACACATAAATACAACAACCAGAAAGGTTGCAACGAATTAACAACAAGGACAACAACCCCTAGACGACACATAGAGAGGTGTGATGATCCACCCACAACGCATCAACACAGAAGAACCACCAGAACTCGCTTCCATCTCAAGCAAGCGAGACACCGACTAGATCGAGTATTCACCTTTCTTTGGGATGGCTAGATGCACGTGAATGGTACCAGTGGAATACTCTTTTGAGTAGATCTTATTATTTGTGTTCTTCTCATGTTTAGGGAATGAAACATGTTTAAGGGGGGTGTAATTTAGTATACCTAAGGGGGATAAAATAGGGTACAGAGGGAGGTAACCAAGGGTATAATATGATGTAATAATGTAAGAGTGATAAATAAATGGCCATAGTTAATAAATAAAGTGGTTAATCGACATTATGCAAGGGACCACATGTAGCTAGGGAATAAATGGATAAGCCCATTGTATTTGATGTATGGTATTGAGAGACCCATGGGAACTACCCATGGTATTGCATGTATGAAACCTATATAGAGGCTAGAGATTCTCCATTGAGAGGGTTCAAGGATTATTATATTGGCAAGCATATGGCTTGTGGAGTGATCTCCTTCCTTAAGGAGTGAATTTATGGTGTTGCCCTACCTCAAGGGTTTTGATATTAATGAAGATTGAAGTTTTATCTTCTACGGTGTTATTTATTGGGCACATTTTCCATTTTTATACATTTTCTTTTCATATCTATTATCCGCATTCTCTTTTTTTTCGGTGTTTAAATTCAAAGATTTCTCAACAAACACAAGTATCAAAAGTGTTCAATTATCCGCAGGAAGCTATCAGTTGTCTGCAAAAGCTATCAGAATTCCTCGTTTAATAATTCACATCCCCATTCCAACCTACAGAAGTTCCCTCTCTTCGTTCCCTTCTTCTTTCAATCCCATTCTTCTCTATCCATTGAAAAATCTCATTGAATTATTCACATAAGAAAAAATGCCTCCTAAGAAAGATCAGGAGCCATTCAATCCCACGGTCTACCCTTAGGTGGACTTGGATCACCTGGCACTAGCAGATAGGGATTAAAAAATCCATGAGACTAAGTCAGACTCCAACCTATTCGATGTATACTACTGGCTCAAGGAAAAATTACTTGATGAGGTGGATGACATTGGCCTTTGGGAGACTAAATTACCATACTATATTTTCCCCAAGACCCATAGCTACCCAAAATTCATCGGAAAGTGCCATGCATGTTATGACATCAATCAAAGAACCATAGCTACCCCAACATGAGAAATTATGTTTACCATTAATTGTAATATTCCAAAAATTTAGCCTTCATCTAAATGGAATATTATAGTTTGTTTTATCACTAGGTAGGTGAATAAGTGGGTAGGGAGGCCCATAAACCCCATTTGAAGGAATAATAACACTCCTAATGTGAAAGGAGGAAGAATAAGTAGCTGGATTAAGCACATTTGGGTGTGAATTGGAGGGAATGCATGTTGAATAGGTCAACTTTGACCACGTCAACAGCGTTGTCATGGAGGATTGGCATTCATGATGAGGCAGCGCAGTTTTAGTGGAGGACAACTTGCATGAGATTAGTGGCAAGTATGGATGGGACCTAATGTGAGGAGACTCAAACACTATATATGGAGGGGATGGAAACCATTTTTATGGATTTTTTTGAGATTATCATTTTGAAATTTGTCTGTTTAGACTTGCATCCTTTTGTTGTTTAGAAGGGTTGATGTGTTGTTTAGCACAAGGGTGTTCCTGATCGAGAATCCCTACCTCATCCTCAGGGAAGGAGAGGTTATTTGGGCTACATTTCCTCATTCTAGCATTTTTTCCAAGCTACCTCCTTCAACTACAATGCAGTCTCTGTTTAGAGTTGGGTTGTGTTGCAGAGTGCGGCAAAGGACGGTCACATAGAGCCATTTCTAGGCTTGTTTTTCAGTGAAGAGGTAGCCTATCCATTGGAGGATCATCAAGAGGGCTCCTGAGCATATTTATACATTTTTGGCATCAATCCAACCATCTACCATCCCTCGCAGCGCAGTTACAAACCAGATTTGCATTATTTTTAGAGGCAATTGCTGGGAGGGTTCATTGAGCTCATCAGGAGGGTCTATTTCTAAATAGAGGGATCAACCTTCTATTGAGAAATACCATTGGAGGAGGAAATTATCATTTCATATCTGTCATAGCCTCATTGTATTCAGTTCCAGTTTTCAGTGACATATTAACCCTAGGGTTATTTGTCACATTGTATTTTTCTTGGTATTTCTAGCAATATTTTCCGGGTTGGCTATAAATCATGTATTAGAGCCCCTATATTCTTTTTGGGGAATTTCTTTGTTTCTATCAGCCATATCCCATTTATGTATGTTTACACCAGTAGCTGCACTGGTATATACAGCGCTATCACTGCTTTCAAGTACTATATACAGTAGCAGTAACCCATGTGCTTATTGTTCTAATGATTGGAGGCTTGTTCTTATTGCTTGAGTGGCTTGAACCTCAAGTCATTTTTGTATATATTTGCTGATATATGAATAAAATGATGGCTGCATATTGATCCCTCTTATTACATGTTCATAATTTATGTGTTTTACATTATTATGCCTTGCATTGATGCTATATCCATTATGGAATATTACAGTGGTATCAGAGCATAATCTTGGCTCAGCCTGTGCCTTCAAGACATTATGCCATTAGAAGGAGAAAATTTTCATAGAAAGGAGAAGTTATACAAAAGAAAAAAAAGGCATGACTCCATTATTTGGAGAAATTAAGGAAGAGAGGATCTCCCGGCTTCTTTTCCAAACTATGAAAAATATCAAGGAAGATCTCAAGAAAGATCTCAAGGAGATGAAAGGGGAGAGGTGTAGAGAATTTCCAAGAGAGGTTGAAGGTGAAGCAAGCCCTAGGTTTTCACATTATGGGTGTGAGAAGTCAACCACACATGTAGACCCATAGCGTATTTTATTTCCCACATTCAATGCAAGAAGGATGCAGGAAGAAGATGCACCAAGGGAGGAGACCTTGGGTGACTATCTTCAGAAGTATGAGTCTCAATCATGGAGATTCAAAGAGCACTTGAACTTCCAAGGGTTTTTCCAACTCGAGGAAGACAGAAGATCTAGCGACCTTAATAGAAGCAAGAGAGGTAGAATTTTTCTATCTAACTTTGATGGATCAATAAAGTGCACAGCCAAAGCTTTGGTGAAGGAGCTAGATTCCTATTTCCAGCTACACCAAGTCTCAGAAAAGGAGGCCATTAGAGTAGCAGCGCTACACCTTAAAGGTATGGCCCATGATTGGTGGTTCTATAGTTCTGCTTCATTTTATCATGCAAATTTAAACACTTATGTAGGGTTCACTAAGAAATTAGTGAGAATATTTGATATTAAACATTGTGAAACATCTTTTGTTGAACCCAAAAACTCAAAACCTTTGCATGAGTTGGAGAGATCTATTTTTCCAACTCCACTCCATATTTCTATTGAAGGGGATAGAAACATGCATGATACCTTTCCAACGGCAAGATCCCCACTTCTTTAAGAGCCCTATCCTATAGATGAAGACATGGAGGTTCCTCCTTCAAGGGAAGACCTAGATCTAGGGTCTCTCATTGATGATGAGGCATTCTCAAATAGTGATGAAGAGGATAAGAAAACAAGAGCTAACAGCATTGTACCATCAGGAGAAGATCCATCATCACATGGAGGTGGAAAGGGATTCATTGCTTCCATTAGAGGAGCTCTTGTATCTTTGCAGGGAGTTCCAAATGATCCAACATGTGGGAACCAAAGCACAAGTCCGTAGCAGCATGCATTAGTTATTGTGTATTGTAAATCCTAGCAGATGGGAGAAGAAGGAAAGAAGGATCAACATCAAGGGATGATGAGCATTCACCCTTTTCTATTTTTGGAGGTTTCTACACAAAATAAGGAGATTGTATTACGCAATGAAAGGAGGGACAAATCAGTCCACTCATATATACAGCCACTTCAGATTTTGATGTCTCACTACATGGGGGCATTCCACCTGGGAGGCCACCAGATCTGGAATTGGTGAGAGACATCTTACCATTTTTTTCACCACTCTTAGATCCCAAAGGGGTGGATAATTTGGAGGGGTCTAGTTCAGCACAGAGATTCTGGAATAGACTCAAGGAGGAGGGAGACATTCTCCCGTTTTCAGCATTACCCATTCTCACTACCTGTTCTGCGCTGACATAAGTTGCTGCAGTGATTGAGGATGACACCACCATTGTGCAAGGAAGTTGCTCCATGGATTTGGAGAAACAGAGGGTACTTCCTTTGAGGAAGGAATCATCCATGTATTGGAGTAGATGGAGGCAACTCATGCTTACATTTGCCAAGATCAGGAGGTTCTTTTTGGATGGTAGCTTCTCATGGGAGGCCAACTTCCAAAGGCCACCATTTCTATTTGAGCATGAGTAGCTACATTATGGTCATGGCAGCACTTTGGAGGATGAATTTTGCATGAGGGATGTCAAAGGAGAAGAGAACATCATGTGGGGAGCGTCACATTTCAGATCTTCAACATTGTCTCTTAGGAGGGTCGATCCATATTGGAGGTCTCGAATTTTGGTAGAATACTCCAAGGATCTTGGTGCTTGCATGATTCTTGATGACATGGATGGAGATGATAGATACATGGTGGATGATGAGGTCATCTATTCTTATGTTAGATTTTTCTTGAATAGAGATTCTGAGCTCAAGGAGAAGCTTCTACATGCAGCACATGTGGACTTTCTTTCCATGCACTTTGATGCATATCATTCCTTGATGGAGGAGTTCACTTGGGAGGGCATCCAACAGGATGTATATCAGCATATGGATAGATGCATAGCCCAGATGATAATGGAGAGGTTGTAACAACCACTTCCCTACTCATTGAATGTGAGGGAGAACTTACAATTGAGCCATTTCAGCTTAGTGACCAAGGTACATAGTAGAGGATGTACATTTATGCATGATGATTTGTACTTCTTTAATTTTTGTGAGCAGCAAGTTATACAAAGGAGGATTATTCCTTCTTGTATATGGTATTGTGATGTACTTGAGGCCATTTTCAGCATTGATGTTGGCCATGCTATTGGTGGTTTGTGGGGGAGGCCACATGATTCTTGGTGTGCACCATTGGTACCACATGTTACCTTTATGATCCTATCTTGTAGGATGATTGTGGTAGAAAACAAGTGGCTAAAAAGACACTTGTTATTCTTTTTTTTGAGGCAGGCAGGGGATGCACTGCACTAGTTCCATATGTGGAACTATGATCCACCTCTTAGTTGTCATATGTCAACTTGTTTCTATTTATTTTTGCTCCCATATATTGATGATGTTATAATGTTTATGGGAGGCTTTGTTGGGAGAGTGGCACAAGAGTTGAAGGTGCCCATTGGGAGTATTATTCTCCATACTTTATATATCGCATGTTTCAGGAGAAACCATGCGAAAACCATGATCACCACACTACATCTCTTGTCTTCATGTGGGAGGAGCCATTTGGACAACTTGAGTTTTTGGGAGAGGCACTTCATTGATGTTTTGTTTAGTGGGGTGACTTGGGTCAATCTTGGAGGCCATAATATTTCAGCCCAAGATCAGCAGCAGCCCTGTACATACCATAAATGGAGAGAGAAACAACTTGGGTGGAAAAACATAATCTCTCCATGCAGCCCCAATACATTGCATGAACCAGGGGTTGAGGATTTCTTTGATGAGCTACCTAGAATGGCTCATTTAATTTGGATGATAGCATGGGATTCTATCATTGGGAATGAGATCCCTTATTTTTTTCATCACTCCTATCTTGAGGAGGCCATTTTACAGCAAGGAGGTTTTCACTTACACCTTCCACTTTCTCATGATGTGAGCCATTTGGTTTTGCATACTTGGGAGGAACCATTGGAGGGAAGATTTATTGTAAATTATTTTGAGCAGTGGTGGGGAATATTGATGAGGAGGCCACAAGAGGAGGAAGGGAGGAATTTTTCTCCATATTTATAGTTTCTTGAGGACAAGCAACATTTTGGAGGGGAGGACTATAATATTCCAAAAATTTAGCCTTCATCTAAATGGAATATTATAGTTTCTTTTATCACTAGGTAGGTGAATAAGTGGGTAGGGAGGCCCATAAACCCCTTTTGAAGGAATAATAACACTCCTAATGTGAAAGGAGGAAGAATAAGCAGTTGGGATTAAGCACCTTTGGGTGTGAATTGGAGGGAATACATGTTGAATAGGTCAACTTTGACCAAGTCAACAACGTTGTCATGGAGGAGTGGCATTCATTATGAGACATCGCAGTTTTAGTGGAGGACAACTTGCATGAGCTTAGTGGAAATTATGGATGGGACCCAATGTGGGAAGACTCAAAAACTAGATATGGAGGGGATGTTAGCCATTGTTATGGATGTTTTTGAGATTATCATTTTGATATTGTTCTATTTAGGCTTGCATCCTTTTGTTGTTTAGCAGGGTTGTTGTGTTGTTTAGCACAAGGGTGTTCCTGATCGGGAATCCCTACCTCATCCTCAGGGAAGGAGAGGTTATCTAGACTACATTTCCTCATTTCTTCATTCTGGCCAAGCTACCTCCTTCAGCTACAACGCAATCTCTATTTAGAGTTGGGTTGTGTTGTAGGATGCAGCAAAAGAGTGTCACATAGAGCCATTTTTGGGCTTGTTTTTCAGTGGAGAGGTAGCCTATCCATTGGAGGATAATAAAGAAGGGCTCCTAGGCATATTTCTACATTTTTGGCATCAAACCAACCATCCATCATCCCTCACAGCGTAATTAAAAACTATATCTGCATTATATTTAGAGGCAGTTGCTGGGAGGGTTCATTGAGCTCATCAGGAGGGTCTATTTCTGAATAGAGAGATCAGCCTTCTATTGAGAAATACCATTGGATTAGGACATTATCATTTCAGATATGCCATAGCCTCATTATATTCAATTCCAGTTTGCAGTGACATATTAACCCTAGGTTTATTTGTCACATTGTATTTTTCTTGGTATTTCTAGCAATCTTTTCCGGGTTGGCTAGAAATCATGTATTAGATCCCCTATCTTATTTTCTGAGAATTTCTTTGTATCTATCAGCCATATCCCATTTATTTATGTTTGTAGCAGCAGCTACACTAATATAGACATCATTTTCACTACTTTCCGGTATTCTATACATTAGCAGCAACTCGTGTGCTTATTGTTCTAATCATTGGAGGCTTGTTCTTATTGCTTGAGTGGATTGACCCTCAAGATATTTTTGTATATTGTTGCTGATATATGAATAAAATTATGGCTGCATATTGATCCCTCTTATGACATGTTCATAATTTTTGTGTTTTACATTATTATGCCTTGTATTGTTGCTATTTCCATCTTGGAATATTACATTAATGCCCAACCAATCCAATAGATGATGCAGGCACCCGCTGCCGTAGAAACCATTCCCTTCTCTCATGAACCTTTGGGAGAGTTATATCTGAAACTATACTTTTCCAGCAGAGCTAAAACTTTAGAGCTCTTCATGGCCACTGATGCCCCAATGCCCAAAATAAACCCTCCATATCCTGCATTGGCTTTCTATGGTAGGACCCAACAGATTGTTACTGTCTTGTCCTATGTACTAGGATATATACAGACCAATGGATTGATGAAGCTATGATAGGTTTTTTTTCTATCCTTTCAGTAGATTCTAAACCCTCCATCATGTTTTATTATGCCCAATTCCTTATTGATGCCATCCATGACCAATTTTTGAAGTTTCATGCAGAGGAGGTGTTCAAATACACCTTTGTTTTGGTTTACATGTTTTTTTATTTTCAGTCCAACAGGTTCCAATTTTAGATGAAAAAGATCAATGATTATTCTAAGCCAAAATATGTCATATTTTGGACTACTTTACTAATGAAAGAGCAGACAAATTACTCCTACAAGGATTTTGTGGATTCATTTGTACATCTAGCCATCAACACACTCAACAATACAACAGAGCCCAGGGTGAATGAAGAAATCAAGAAAAATGCAGCTGACAGATCAAGTGAGAACAAAAAACTGGTACTTCTACCAAAATTGTACATAGCTATAAGTTTGTGGGTGTGAGTTGGCCCCCTAAAAACTGTCAAAGTTGATCAATGCAGATGAGCTGCATTTTGTCTCTGCAAAGAAGAAGTCCCAATTCAGGATCAAAGCACAAATTGGTCCTTTCATTTGTAATAGAAAAGCAGCAGGTAGGTCGATAAGATACTTAAGGAGATGACTTTCATTCATAGTTTCACCTGGTCTTATGACCCTACAGGGATCATATCCAAGAAGAGGGTGGAAAACAAGTCAACACCTTATGTCCATACACACATGTTTGAAATTGAACAATATGAAAATCAAGAAGAATGGGTGGCCAACACACTGCAAGAAGATGAAGAACATGTGATTTCCACCTCAAGCATTAAAACCCCAACCCCATAAGAAAGGAAGGTTACATAAGATAAAGAATAGAAGGGGAAAAAGCCAGAGAAAGAAATAAGGAGCAATAGGCCAAGAGAGGATTAGTCACATTCGGTGACTGATACCTCTAGCGAATAATTAAAACTATAATATAGAAAGAGGGCTAGAATTCATATGGAAATTTTTCAAGGGGGTGAATCAGAGTAGCAAATAGTGATACACATCAGAGACACTCGTGCGTCATCTCTAGTAGCTGGTCAAACAATGGCCTCCCCTACATCTTCAACTACAATTTCTATTCAGCAACAGGTTCTATAGACATATACCTCTAGGCCTTCCATAGAAGGCCAAGAAAAGTATGCCTATGACATATTTAGAGAGATAATGTTGAATAACGAAGTGTTGAAGAACAACTCCTACAACCAATTTTGGAAGCAGACATCAAGTTCACAAAGTAGACCGTTGTCTGCCTTTGATACTGAAAAGGGGAGGATACAAATCCAATTTCTATAATCCTTAGTTCCACAGCCTCAAAGATTATAAGACTACAAGAATGCATCATTCGAATTCAGTGCCAAAGACATCCACCCTATTGATCAGATGGAGCTACACAAGCAAACCGAAGAGATGGTGGCCTCTACTTGGACAAGCATTTCCATGAGCTTGTCAAAATTTCAGGTATCTTTAGCTAATATTCAATCACAACTTAATATGGAGAATTTTTTTTCTATGGATAAATACTCAGGAATAAAATATTTGGAGGATTCGGTAGTGAAGATTGGGTATGACCCAACCAATGTTCAAGCGGTGGAGGATATTTTGGAGAAAAAGAATGTTGATATAGTAGCCCTCAGGAAACAACTAAAAATGTCAACAAAAGAAGATCCCTTGACAAAATTCATTGAAGAAAATGAGTCATAGAAGGTTGAGATGATGAAGTTAATCATGGAACAGCCTGCACAAATCAAACAAATGGAGACAAAAATGGAGAAAATGTTGAAGGAAAAATAAGAAGCAGCCTGGGTAGCACTCATTCCTTTGGATGTTGTGCTTATTGCATCAATTTCATCTATTTTTCCAACAACTACAGGGACATCAAGTGGGAAATATCAGCTATCTAAGGCCATGGAAAGCATGACCCTCCAAACACAAGAAATTAAGAAGTTGGAAGCACAGATTTGCATCCTGAGAGATCAGAAGGAAAGATCTAAAACTGCCCGTAAAAAAATAAATACAATAAATAAATTGAAAGGTTAGATAAGGCAGAAATGAATTTCTCATCTAGTAATATTTTGGGGGAAAATGAAGCTGATTATCTAGGGTAGCATCATAGATTCAGTTGATGAAATCTGGCACTCCATCCATATTAGATAATTATAATTGAGCAGAAGTAGTTAATTGACAAGTGTCAGGTAGCCACAGAAAAAACCAATCATGAGTTGGGAAATATGCCTACCACAGCTCCCAAGATCATAAAGTTCCTGAATTCTAAAACTAGTTTTGAGCTTGAAGAACTGGATGTGCGGGACATAATAGAGACTATACTAAAAGTGAAAAGGGTCCTCACTAAGAGGAATTTGGTCAGACAGCTGGAGGAGAAATGTCATGAATTGGACATGGAAATTGGTAGGTTATTCAACAGAATTGAGCCTTTAAGGGAAAAAGGTTGCCTTCTTTGTATGTAATTAATGACAAACTCATTCAGAAAGGATATTATATGAAGTAGCTCAGGGAGAAAACCAAAGACACCACAAATTTCTCCAACATTAAAGGAAACGTGACCAAGAAAGTTGTCCTGGAACTCTTGGGCAATGACATTTTCATCCAACATGAGTTGAGACACATTTTCCTCGCGAGGCCCACATTTAGAAAATATATAGAGGTGGATGAATTTTATCAATAGGTCATAGGGACGAGAATTTCAGGTAAGAAAGAGTGGGAAAAGCTATGCATGTATCAGGATAAAGGTTAGATTAAAAAAAAAAAATGGTTAGATAAGGCAGAAATGAATTTCTCATCTAGTAATATTTTGGGAAAAATGAAGCTGATTATCTGGGGTAGCATCATAGAGTCAGTTGATGAAATCTGGCACTCCATCCATATTATATAATTATAATTGAGCAGAATTAGGTAATTGACAAGTGTCGAGTAGCCACAGAAAAAACCAATCATGAGTTGGGAAATATGCCTACCACAGCTCCCAAGATCATAAAGTCCTAAATTCTAAAACTAGTTTTGAGCTTGAAGAACTGGATGTGCGGGACATAATAGAGACTATACTAAAAGTGAAAAGGGTCCTCACTAAGAGGAATTTGGTCATACAGCTGGAGGAGAAATGTCATGAATTGGACATGGCAATTGGTAGGTTATTCAACAGAATTGAACCTTTAAGGGAAAAAGGTTGCCTTCTTTGTATGTAATTAATGAAAAACTCATCCAGAAAGGATATTATATGAATTAGCTCAAGGAGACAACCAAAGACACCACAAATTTCTCCAACATTAAAGGAAACGTGACCGAGAAAGTTGTCCTGGAACTCCTGGGCAATGACATTTTCATCCAACATGAGCTGAGACAAGTTTTCCTCGCGAGGCCCACATTTATAAAATATATAGAGGTATATGAATTTTATCAATAGGTCGTAGGGACGAGAATTTTGGGTAAGAAAGAGTGGGCAAAGCTATGCATGTATCAGGATTGAAGAGCGGTGAACATGTCAGCACAATTACCGATTAGATAAAGGTGTCAGCGATGCATTCGATTTAATGATCCAGCCAAGGAAGTCCAAAAGGTAGAGCCAGATGTCAGAGTCACCTATAGTTGCCTCTTCATGACCACAGCTCTCAATTTTGGGCTCACTTTATGTAATATCCCAAAATCGGGACAACTCAGCAAGCATGCACTAAAAATGCATTCCTAGCAGCATATGCTATAAAATAATGAAATTAACCCTTGGATCATGTATATTAGTCAATACACAACCTAAATCCAAGAATAGAGATGGAACAAATCAAACTAGGTGGGTTAAACAGACCTCCCACACCTAGGATTTCTTAAAAAGGCTAAAACCCCAAACACTGCAACATATGTATTTCTGCATAAAAGTGACTGCGCAGTATAAGAGAGTTTTTATGAACATAAATGATGGAGACACATATATCTGATATTTTAGTAAACAATATGCTCAAAAAATTGAGATCTAGTCTCCTTTATACAAGCTAGAGAACCCGGGAAGGGTTTCTAGGAATTCACTCTGAATACAAAATTTGATTTTCAGCAGTAGGACTGAATAATCACTCCAAACTAAAGAACATGGGTGTACAAGGCTGTAATAACCCATGGAATAATTCATCCTCCAATCACAGGAAAACTCCCCGAAAGAGCCACAAGAGTCACTGCTAAAACTGCCTTGCAGAAATAACGCAATTCCTGAGCGGAATAACACTGGAAGTGATGGTAATGTGTTGGCCTACTGCCAAAGATCTGATATCAGCCTAGGAATTCTCCAAACTGATCCTCCAATGGAAAGAAACCTCCCTTATGTGAAAAACCAATTTAGAAAACGGGTTTCTCAACCCTCCCCAGCAACACCCTGCAACTCAGCTCAACCTCCTGCAGAAACTGCATTGAACCTATAGACTGGAGCTTGGCACCAATGTTGGATATGAGGAATTATGGATCAGATATCTCCCAAGAGTTACTCAAAGGGAAGAGAAGGAATTCCTTAACAGGAATCCCTCAGTGTTGAGCAGCACCGGCAATCTCAGCTAAACAGCTAAGAGAGCAAAAGTCTAAGCAAACATGAAAATGTAATACATAAGATAACCTCCAAATGGCTTCCATTATCTTCCTTATAAAATAAGTGAGCCTTCCCACCTTGGGTCCCACTCAATAGGTTTTCCACCTTCACACAAACAATCTCCCTCCAAAATTTTGTTGTGCCTTCATTAGAGTCGCTCCTCTAAATCGCGTTGTTTGATTTGGTCAAAGTTGACCTCTCCAACTTGCTTCAGCCCTTTTCACACCTAATGGTATTCAATCCATCTCAGATATAGCTATCTAGGCTGAGCCTCATTCACATTGAGCTCTTTTATTTGCTGATCCACTCCTACATTTATGATGTTGACTTGGTCAAACTTAGCCTTGTCCACATGCAAAATATCCTCGTTCACACATGAGAGTGTAAAATCCAGCTGGTCTTATGATCCCCTTACACAACATGAGGGATTTTATCCTTATTTCTGTAATGCATGGGTCTCCTCACCCTTTTATTCATCTCCTAAGTGACAATGGAAAAAATCAATATTCCAAATTGCTGCATGCAAATCTTGGAATATTACAGTCCTCTCCTCCAAAATGTTGCTTGTCCTCAAGAAACTACAAGGATAGGATTGAAGAGCATCCTCTTCTCCCCTGTAGCAACCTCATAAGATAAAATCCTCCAAGGATCAAGGCGCTGCATCATCAATCTATCTCCAAGTTGCGCCTCCCAAGTAAACAAGCTAGCTTTTGGTGTACATCCCAAATAGCTATCATCATGTGACAGTAAGATATCAATGGAGGAAAAAATGGGTGGTCTAAAGGCCCTCTTGAGGCATGTTATCTGATATATATCAGGATCTACTATCCCCACGTGAATCTCCCATCCCCAAGCTATCATCCATACAAAATGAGTTGCCTCCCAACATGGCAACTCCTAGAAATCCTCCTCCACCTTAAGCTCCTGCAAAGTAGGTGGGTTGAAATTCTGAACATGGTAGAAAAAGTGGCCTACCCCATGCTATCCTCCCCTCCACTTAAGATAAGTGTAGATAATTTGTTGACCTTGGGCTGCAATAATGTTGCTCTCAAATGGCAAGAAGGAAACTATATCTCCAAAGATCCCTTTCCCAGTGTTGTGAATGAAGCTGGCCCAAACCATCTCATACATGATGGATAAGAAATCACCACTATATGGCATCCCATACATCTCAAGGCCCTCCTCATAAAGAAACAAATATTTTGCTGTAGTGGCCATGTCTCTTCCCATGCTCCCCTTAGAACATGTAATGCAGAAAGTGTGGGGATGTTCCTCCCCCAAGAACACATCCACCCAATGTGTCCCTCCCCCAATCATGCTCCCCTTAAAGACAAGAACAACATCAGAAAATGGGTTCATGATCAGCATCAAAATGAAATAAATATTGAAGGTTTCATGTGGTGCTGGAAGGTACCAACAGTCTCCCAAGTGGTCACAACGCAGTCTTCCCCACTGCAGCTTCATAAAATAGCCTGGCAATTTGTTCCTTGACAAATGACATGTTCTGTAAGTCATCACATCCACTAGTAAATAGTAGATGGCTGAATGTATCCATTGAGCATACAAGGAGTAACCAAACACTTGCCCTAGATCATATAGTAGATGGCTATCTCCATCACAATAGCTGGCCAAAAATGGTCCATGGAGAATAAAGAAAAACTTGCCCCTTTGTAGAGCAATGCACTACAGAGAAATGCTAAGAGCATGAAAATATTGTGTTGAACAATCAATAAATGCAAAAGCAGAATTCTTACCATGTAATGAAAGTAAGATGGTGACATGATCCATAAATTAGCTCTCCATAGTGGTATGACATACTCCTATGAAGAGGAATAAACCATATGCTGCATGAAGATCCCCCTCCTCATGCTTGGAAATCCAAGTCAAGAAGGACATACTATAGCAACAGATGAATCCATCCATTACTCTATCAATATCACCTCCTCCATGTTCACCAAGTGCATCAAATGTGAAGTGATCCTGGGAACACTCCATCAACAAGTCCCTACTCCACAGTGACAGCGTTGTTGGCCTATGCAAATAGGCTCCTGCCAAATTATAACTCCATTCTCTGACATGTTCAATTTCAAAGACTCCTCCCACAATGTTGCCATATCCTCCTCCTACAACATCATGCTAAATGGGAGAGAAAACCTACCCTTTCTCTCTCTCAATCCTCCAAAGCAACAAAAGTATTTGTTTCCACCTCATACCTCCATCACACAAATAATATGGTGAAAACACAATGATCACCTCATCATAATGCATCCACACTCCTTACTGCTCCATGATGCAAGTACCCTGCCAAGTTCCTCCCATCCTCATACCCTTAGAAAAAGGATATGTTCCATGGTGGCCAAACTCTTTCAAGAGCAACCAACGCAGCCAAGCCTCCCGTTGCCCGGTGTCATATAATTGCAAGTAGCCTACCAGCTTCTTGCTCTCCATCCACTCCCAATGTGAGTGCCTCCCATCATGATCAGCCTTGGTACCCTTCCAAAGAAGACTACCCTCCTCCCAAATCATACCTTCCTTCTTGCATTCAAAGGGATGCTGAAATGCAACTCCTTGGAGATCCCCTAGAAAGGATCTCACACCAATGATCATCTTGAATCCATAAGAATCCAAGTGGGCTGAAGGCAAAGCCTCCTCACTGCTACCTCTTGACAGTGTTGTAACTCTCCTCCATGGTGTTTTGGTTGGCTCATGCCGCAACTCAAAGATGAACATATGGTTTTGCATGAACTTGTTTCGGACAAAGCTCATCCCATCCTCCAAGAATTCACACCCCACCCTCACATGTGGTGTGCATCCCATTAGTGGCCCATTAGGATGATGTCTCAGCCCTTCCTTGATCAAACCAAGGTTTCACAGTGCAGTGCAATCATGTTGTCCCAAATGAGCAGTGTGCAATGGTACACAATCCTCCATATGATTTGTTGAAACAATAGGAGATGAAAATTTAGGCATACCTTGATGAAATTTGGAAGTATCTTGCATGGCTGTAAGGGCTTCTTCCCCCAATAGGTTGGCTCCTCCAATTGAATATGTTGAGGGCTGATCCCCCATAGTTGCGACAGCACTGGTACAAGTCCCCTCCACTGGTGGTGAGGGCTTCTTCTCTTCATATTTTCCTTCATCAAAGTCTTTGATCAACCTTTGAGTAAATTCAGCAAAATTAACCACTCTTTCATGGCTCAAATGGCTAAACCACCAAATATTTGCTTCACCCTCTAGGTGCAGCGCTGAAATATCTACAGCCTCTTCTTCTACCACCGGATGTAGTAGGAAGAATGCATCAAGTCTCCTTACGCAAACCCTTGCTGCAGATGACCCATCATAAGTAGACAATAGAAACCTATTTCCCTTTATGCTTCCTTGGCCACAAGGTCTTATTTCTTCCTCCAAATGAATGAATTGAGGAAAATCTAGAGTCTCCTTGAAGGCTCTAGGTTGGGATTTGTACCCAACAAGGTATTCACTTAGAACCACGTGATCCAAGTGTCCTCCATCTTCCAGAAATTTGTCCATCCTCTCAAAGGGAAAGGATATGTCCCAATGCTCTAGAGCTCTCTAAAACACTGGTCTCTCCTTTTGATCATAGGAAGTGCATGGCTCTTCCTGTTCTTGAAACTCTCTAAGAGCTCGACTGCTCCTTCTCTCTTCTCCTTGTTCAACCTCCTCGTAGAGGTTATTACTGGATCTAAAAAGTGATGATATTAAACACATCCTCTTAATCATTTTGGCCTTTCTCTTCCTTTTATAGCATTTGGCTTGAAGCCCACAGGCTGAGCCAAAGATCTTGCTTTGATACCACTGTAATATCCCAAAATCGGGACAGCTCAGCAAGCATGCACTAAAAACACATTCCCAGCCACATATGTTATAAAATAAATAAATTAACCCTTGGATCATATATATTAATAAATACACAACCTAAATCCAATAATTGAGATGGAACAAATCAAACTAGGTGGGATAAACAGACCTCCCACACCTAGGATTGCTTAAAAAGGCTAAAACCCCAAACACTGCAACATATGAATTTCTACATAAAAGTGACTGCACAATATAAGAGAGGTTTTATGAACATAAATGATAGAGAAAAATATATCTGATATTTTATTAAACAATATTCTCAAAAAATTGAGATCTAGTCTCCTTTATACAAGCTAGAGAACCCGAGAAGGGTTTCTAGGAATTCACTCTGAATACAAAATGTGATTTTCAGAAGTAGGACTGAATAATCACTGCAAACTAAAGAACATGAGTGTAAAAGGCTGTAATAATGGATATCTAATGCAGATCTGAACAAATTTCTTCCCCCATGGAAGAATTCATCCTCCAATCACAAGAAAACTCCCCAAAAGAGCCACAAGAGTCACTTCTAAAACTGCCTTGCAGAAATAACGCAATTCTTGAGTGGAATAATGTTGGAAGTGATGGTAATGTGTTGGCTTGCTGCAAAATCTCTGATATCAACCCAGGAATGCTCCAATATTATCCTCCAATGGAAAAAAATATCCCTCCTGTGCAAAACCAATTCAGAAAATGGGTTTCTCAACCCTCCCTAGCAACACCCTACAACTCAACTCAACCTCCTACAGAAACTGCACTGAACCTGTAGACTGAAGCTTGGAACCAATGTTTGATATGAGGAATGATGGATTAGATATCTCCCAAGAGTTACTAAAATGGAAGAGAAGGAATTCCTGAATAGGAATCCCTCAGTGCTGAGCAACACCGGCAATCTCTGTTGAAAATGCAGCAAGATGATGGAGCCTAGTGAAATGAAGTCGCCTTCACTAGGTGGGCCCGCAGGCTATTTTTGGCGCAAAGTCTATTTTTAGACTATGTCTATTTTTAGACATATGGAGCATGGTCTAGGAGTTGTAGTATGCTATTCTTGGAGTATTGGTCATGTTGGTAAAAATAGATGGACCTCTATTTTTAGACATTTAGGTCGAAGTCTATTTTTAGACTGCCTAGCTAAAAATAGAAAAGTCAAATATTATTTACCCTTAATAATATTTGGACTCTAAACTTCAGTTTACTCTCTTGGAGAACTTCAGTTTGACTCACGGATGTGGGGCATGCAACTGACAGAAGGAATTACGCTATTCCTTGGGGTTTGGTGAGCTCATGCATGGTTGACTTCAGTTAGGACTTCAGTGGTAGAAGTTTGGTGGAGTTGATGAGACAGTTGGTGGAGTTGTGTTCGGTTTAACTTAGTTGAACTAGTTGTGATTATTTTAAATAGCTAATCAACTAGTAATGAATGGAGTGAATTAAATATTATTTAATTCACTAATTATTAACTCATTATTCAACTCAAGAACACATCAGTTCACTACAGTGCATGGACAGTTCAGTGGAGACCAGTGGAAGAGGTAGATGAAAGGGTGAGTTTGCTATTAGTTGCGACAGCATTTGTGCATGATATTTGCCCAAGCATTGGAGGAGATTTCCCATGAGGATTGCGCAATTGGAGCCAAGGAGATTCGAACTTGGATCTCTCATTACACCAGCCTTGATTGCGCAATAGAGGCAGGCAATTAGTGGATGAGTTTTGAACCTGTGACTTGTTCAAAACCAAGCTAGTTTGTGTGTAAATTTTAAGAGACAGTACTGAGTACTTGTGAGGAGTATTGTACTGATATTGTTACATGTTCTCTTCTGCATAATATACATAATAGCTGGGGGTTTTCAGCTATAAGCTTTCCCCATACATACTGTGTAATGTGTGTGATGTTTTGATGATCTTTTGATCGCATACCGCTTGTTTTATTTCTGCATGTGTGATGATCTGAGTAGAAGAGATTATGTGTTGCATATGAATTCGAATTTATATGTGATCAGGATAATATCGGTGGATAAATCTTCATTATTCAGAAAATTTCTACAATCTCAGCTAAACAGCTAAGAGGGAAAAAGTCTAAGCAGACATGAAAATGTAATACATAAGCTAACCTCCAAATGGTTGCCATTCTCTTCCTTATAAACTAAGTGAGCCTTCTCACCTTAGGTCCCACTCAATAAGGTTTCCACATTCACACAAACAATCTCCCTCCAAAATTGCGTTGTGCCTTCATTAGAGTCACTCCTCTAAACTGCGTTGGTTGATTTGGTCAAAGTTGACCTCTTCAAATTGCTTCAGCCCTTTTCACACCTAAGTGTCTTCAATCCAGCTCACATATAGCTATCTAGGCTGAGCTTCATTCACATTGAGCTCTTTTATTTGATGATCCACTACTCCTACATTTATGTTGTTGACTTGGTCAAACTTGGCCTTGTCCACATGCAAAATATCCCTGTTCACACATGAGAGTGTAAAATCCAGCTGGTATTATGATCCCCTTACACAACATGAGGGATTTTATCCTTATTTCTATAATGCATGGTTATCCTCACCCTTTTATTCATCTCCTAAGTGACAATGGAAAAATTCAATATTCCAAATTGCTGCATCCAAATCTTGGAATATTACACTTTATAATTCATGAAGAGTTGTCGAGGTTAATACCGTAGGCGGTGCTTGTCAGATGTATTTTGTCTTGGCCTTTGCATGGCCACACTTATCTGAATTTTCTTAGTTGTAATTAATAATAGATTTTTGAATTAGATAGGGAAATCAATGTAGTTTTCAGTTAAATACAGCATGTATTGTAAGTATGAGGGGTTGGACTTGGCATTGCAAAAAAATTTGTATTGGAGCACTGTAACATTTTTTAAGCTGGAGCATAAATAATAAGGGACCACTTATAGGATACTTGAAATGTGTTTTACTAGTGATGTGGTTCCTTCTCTATGTTTAATTTTTTCATTTTTATTCTTACTGCACACCATCTTACGCTGATTGTAAAGCAAAAATTTTAGATTAAGATTTGTTGTTGGAGCACCTTAATTATGTCTATGTTTTCAATATAAACTTTTTCTTCATGAAGTATGGTTAAAAAATTCTTAGTTGCTTTTTAAACATTACTAGAATTCATTGTTTCTTCCACCTCACAATTCATACTACTTTAAGATTGAGTAAACATAGTTAGATTTCCCTGTGATGCTCGTGACAAATTGATGCATAATCCAATATTTTATGACTCCATAGCCTGATGGATTAGTTAAAAAAATATGCTCAACCAACCACAACAATCAATCTAAACAACCAGTTCCCACAATTAATGTAACTAGCCTAATATCAACATTCATAACATAATGATAAAATTACATCATAAACAGAGAGAGCCCTCTCTGAGTCTAGGAAGGCTAGGTCTTGGATTCCAAAGTGGTTTGATGTTATCCTTTATATTTTATTCTTTCCAATCTTATAAATTATAGAGCCACAACATAACGATGACCATACTGGGGAAATATTGAAAATCTTTACATTTCATTTGAATTCAGAAACCTCAGTCAAAAACATTGTATGATAAAGTATTTTCCAAGATTGGTTTCCCAACTTTTTGCGAATACTCAATGTGTTTGTGCTTCAGGTATGAATTCTACCTCCCAGAATAATCTTCACTAGAAATCACCCTGACCCAAATCCTCCTGCAATATTTGATAATCCTGAGAGAAAACTAATAAAAACCCCTAGAACATAGAGTCAAACTTGTATCCAACTCCTTCATAGAACAAATTCCCGCACTGGAAACCTTGTGACCTTGCAAGACATCCAGTTTGATTTGCATTTTGAAAGAAAAATTATTCAAAACCAAATCTCAGAATTGGACATCCCAGACAGTTTTCGACCCATCTATCCTACAACATAGTCCAGTTAGAGAAGCCTCCACACCAACCCAAACTGATCTTCAACTTCTTAGACACTTTGATTCCCTTCAGGATCTAGTAACAAGGCTCACTTCAACTGTAGATGATGCTTACCTTCATCAATCTGTAGAATTATCTGATGTTGTTGTAGCAACTCCCTCTATTACTTCCAAGTCTTCTCATCCTCAGTCAACTTCTCCAGGTCTTTCTATAACCCCTACCACTTTCTTGAACATCCCCCATATTAGGCGGATAAATCGTTCTTGCGGACAAGAAGGATCTCCCTAGTATCACAAGGATAGCTAGAAACAAACAGGACAATTTGTAAACTATTTTCTCTAGCCTAAATATGATTAAGAATTTTATATGATGAAGAAAGGACCTACCTGTAATCCAATGCTAGTTGATTTCTTCTTTCTCGTTGCTCCGAGAAGTCACCTCTTAAGATCTGCAAACAAAGACATAGAAGAGGATCAACAGCACCTGCAACATATTCTAATTCAGAAATCACAAATCTATCTTCATGATCAAAGAATTTAAGAAATAAGTCATTCAAGTAAACACATAAACAACTTATTGAGAAAACATGATCTAATTGTATTATCTTTAAATAAAAGGAGTCTTACAACCACGTTCGCCTTTATGTGGTACAAGTCCTTCCTGGGGTCCGGAACAAGCGTTTTCCTTAGTGTCTTACAAGCCCTTCCACTCTTCGAACCAGCCTAACTATGAGTATGTAATCGTTCTCGCAACTAGAAAAGATTATGTTTCTTCAGAAATTCCCTTCTCTATCGTAACTACCAAGTATAAAGCAAGTGCTAAGTGTATACAAAATGCATAGAGAAGTTTTACATATGTGAGCATGTACCCTTGAGACTGAACCAAAGCTTCAATTTATAGGAGAAGGAAAGTGGTTGAAGCTCCAAAATGGAAGGGATAAAGTCCCCTTATCAAGGGATTAAGTTCCAAAATCCAAGGAATAGGCTCCTTTAATGAAGGGATGAATGTTCATGATAATGGAGGGAGTAAGGCTTCGACTGGATAACGCATTCTAGAAGCTTCCAACTGAGAGAATATTTGACCAGCTGGGATTCTAGAATTTACTTTCACATTCATTTTACCTTTTACATGGGTCTTCATTTTTAATGAAGAAAACGTGCGGTCGGCTCCACAATTTCTGGATCAAAAGAGTGCGGTGCCGCAGGTAAGACTAAGGAAAAGTGCGGTACAAGTATTTTTATGCTTTTTACAATCTTTTCTCCAAATTCAGAACTTGTTTTAGGAACTTTAGGGTTGTAGACTTATAAGGGAGCATTATATAGGTATTGATGAACCCATATAGACATCAAAATGTCATGGTGACAAAATCATGTGTAACAGATTGCCCCCTAAAGCATGAAATCTGAGATAATTCGAAGATTGAAGTGCTTTATCATTCCAAGGATTTGCTTGTGGACGCCGGTTGGAACCTGTAAAAACATTCAATGCAAACATATATGTACATATATATATCATTGCTAAGTTAGGCATTCCCATACTCAGAGCAAAAACTAACTAAATCAAATCTTACCTAAAATGTTCTGGTATAGAAATGATTCTTAATATTACTTAAATATTAGACACATGGTAGAAACCACTTGATTAGCAGTCAATGATGTGAACTGTTAACAAGTGTGAGAGAAACCACCAATAATGACAATGGCTCTCAAATTACTCAGCACAATCCATGAAGTCTGAATAAATTATTTTAATTCGAACACTTCACGAAATCATTCGATCGAAGTTCAATTATGCAATATGTCGTAGAAGGCGAGAAACCTTCCATTAGGGCATGCATATTTCAAGGTACTGAAGGATTCTAGATAAAATTCATAGATGATATGTTGTCGTCGATAGAAATTGGTCTGTCGTAGGAAAGCCCACGACACAAAAACCATTAGATCAAGTTTTGTAGAAATATTTTACAAGGACTGACTCAGGGATGGTCAACGCAAATGGAGACACATGTTTACAGATGAATGGTTTGTTTGAACTGTCCTCTTGAACACATAACGACACTGCAGATGGTTTGGTAACAATTGACCTAAAGCTAACACACACAAACCGGCTGAAGACTTTCATTATGGTTTGATTAACTGATAGGCAAAGGATTTTCCCAACCCAAGTGGAAGTGTGACAAAAAGCATCATGTTCAAGAGTGGTATACTAATTTTAAAAAAAGTATGACAACTGGATCCATTTTCTCTCTTTTCCCCCACCATTTATAGCAAGTACCTCTTCATTTTTGACAAGCTTGAGGAGGATAACATTTTCTTGTTATATAAGCTCATCCTTCGAATGAGTCCAACTTAGTTTAAAAATTGAACCCTAAGAAGGAGTGGTTCATTCTTGTTTGTAATTTACGAGTCCTTTACTATTCAAATTTTAACGAGTCCAGTATAGGAGAAACTCAGTGTTTTTCAATTTTAGGGAGTCAGAAGAAAAAATTAAGGAAACTCCGTCGGTGTACTTTTTCATAAATTTAGTCTCTCGGACCCAAAAAAGGATAAATAATATAGGAGAGAACTCTATTGACCATGATTAGTCAACGTATACCTTTTTCGTAAATAGTCCATTTCAGTCCGGAAAAGGGGTAAACTTATAGTGAAAGGACGACGGTTCATTTTCTTTAACGAGTTCGAATAGTCAAGTACTCGGCAATATTTTCATATTTAAAGAGTCTGAAAAGGGCTTAAAAGAGAACTCAAATCTTCGATTTTTCATAATTTTTTAACGATTTTGAAAAAGGGATCAAAAGTGTACTCCTTTGTCAAAAATGATCATTTTATCCAAAAAATCATATATTCTACACAAAAAACTCAAAAAATTAAACATACCTGTTTATGATTAATAAAAATAATTCGAAAAACAACTTTTAAAAGTGGAAAATAAACAAAATTATATTTCATTTATTCAAAAAATATTATAAAAAGGAGTTTTTCTAAATCATTTTTACCATTTGATTCCAGCGTGAAATTTGAGAGCTTTTGGTGAAAAGCGTTCCAAAGGAGATTACGGAAAATTCGCCTGTCAGAATCGAAAACCGTCAGCTTCAGGTAATCCACATCATCCTCGCCTTCATTTTGTCCATTCATTTTCTTAATTTAGGACTTAAATTGATTTTTAAGGAGAAAAATATGTTTAAAATTTCACTCAGGGGGGTCCGCAAGTGATACATATGATACCTGCGGACCCCAACAATTTTTCAAAGAGAAAATTGTCGTGGTCCTACACTTTATGCATAAAACGCATGCGGATCTACACACTATTTCTGTACACAAAGTGCGGAGCGCCGTGAAGAAAATAAAATGATGATTTTCTCTAAAATAAACCAAATTTCTTCATCCAAATTGCTTCTAATATTTCAATTTTTTCATTGCAGGATATCTACAATTATTGAGTGGAGAGAACGTGAACATGAAGAGGTTGATGAGGCTGCCATGCTACATCTTCCCACATTACGCGTATTGAGAGAATGCGGATTGTATAAATTCTGGGCTATTCAGGGCATGAGGACCCAATTAGATTTACTTACCTAGTTAGTAAACAAATGGGATGTTCAAGAGAAATGCTTCATAATTGGGGATCACCGGCTCGAAATTGAGCTGGAAGACATATATTTTCTCATTGGTTTATCAAAGAGAGGTGAACCAATTTCTTTGTTTGGGGCTACGGCAAGTGGCAAATATGTTACTAGCCTTCAGCAAGAGTTTTGCAATGAGGAGGCAGATCCCAAATATAAACAGATTGATATAAAAACAATCATCCATCTTGAACTTAAAGTGGTTGAATTTACTATAACCCCATTGTGTGGGAGCGCGGCTCTTGCACATTGCTACTAGGTCGCAGATGCAGACTACTGTCGATTGTTTTAGAGGCACCATTTTCAATTGGTGTGAGGCAGTATTGGTCAATGTAAAAGGCCAATTAACCAGGGCAAAGAACGCAAAGTTGAAAAAAATTGGATATGGAGCTATTGTTGTCACATTTTCTCTAGAGAGAATTCCTTCACTTGCCCCACAGCTCATCTCAGCTGATCATGGTAGAGTCAAAAAGCCTCAGATGATCCGATGGGTTGCAATGATAGCCCATCATAGTGAGGGCGGCGAGATTGTTTGTTTTACCCCAGCTTATTTCCATTGGTTAGAGAACCAAATCTTTGCCATAGAAGATTTTCCATATGCCAGGATAGACTTTTGTGGCAATCGATAGATGGCTCTTCCTCCAAGAACACAGTGGGATGACTCAGGTAAGAAACATTTTGACATGTTCTAAATTCTACTTTTTATTTGCTTTTGTTTTAAATCATCCAATATTGATGACAAAAATGTAAGATGCAGATGTTGGTCCACGAAGGCTAGCCACACTCCGTCGCTTCGATAGGAAGCAAAGAGAGCCTGTCGCACCACCATAGGATCGGGAAGCTAAGATTCTAACTGACTTGGAACACAACCTAGAGCGGTTGACTTTAGATATCCCTTAGACTTCGATATACGATGTCCCTTTCCATCTCCAGAGACATGTCATTGGTGTTCCTGGTCAGTTCATGAGATTCCTGAACTGAGTAGTACGAGTTGCTGTATACTATCATGATCATCACCACAAATAGTGGATGATTGTGCAGACTATGACATTTTATTTTTTGTATCACTATTTTTTACGATTATAAGGTGCTTTAAACCTATAATCGAGGACAATGTAATATTTTTGAAAACATTACTCTATTCTATGATATTTCTACTATTTTCGGCTATCTATTCAACATGTTTATCGAATTTTGTTTTGAATTACTGATTTTAATGTTGCAAATGTCTATTTATAACACTAGTAGCTAATTCATCAACTAATGTGTTTAAATTTCATGGAATGTGTTGATATTCAATATAATCAAATTCTCGTTCCAAGAGACGTACCTTCAAAAATAATCTTAACAATACTGGGTTTTTAATTGCTTATACTCGATTTAAGTGTAATACAATGAGTTCATAATCTAACATAACGATCAAACGTCGAATTCCAAATGAAATGGATTCAGATAATAACTCAATCACTGCACTATATTCTGCAATATTATTCGTTGTTTGACCGAGGCTTACCCCATGCATAGATATTAACTCATCAGCGGGTGAATAAATAACCCAATCTACGGAAGAAATGTTCCATGTACTACGACAAGCACCATCAGCAAAACCAATATACGTTTGAAGGGATGTCAACGTCTGCAATATCAAGAGTAATCCAGATAAGCAGGGATAAAAAACAAACTTAAACTAGACACACTCTTCTAATCTAAGGCAACCAACTACAAAAAGAACTAATATACAAATAGGATTTCCACACAAGATTTAAGCATAATATCTCTTCAGATAAATCCCATTTCTGGGTTTGTCTAAAGAGACCCCGTTATAATCAGTCAATTCATAAGCCCCTTTTGCAAGCACTCGCTTGACAATATAAGGATCGTGCCACATGGGTTCAAATTTCCCAGCTCCTAGCTCATCATTAGCTTGGTCGTATACCAATACTAGGTCACCTTCTGAAAAAACACGAGGTGTAACATTCCTATCATACTGAGCTTTCATTCGTTTTTTATGAGCCTCGGTAGCTAATGCAGTGGTGTGTTGAGTCTCATCTAGTTGAGCTAAGTATAAAAAGTGTTTCTCATCTTCAGAGGTAGCTGGTAATAATTATATGGCTAATTTGAGTGATGGTATTTCGCATTCAATCGGTAACACAGCTTCTAAACCATAGAATAGCTGAAAAGGAGTGAAACCTGTTGCAGTTTTTGTTCAGGTTCGATAGTCCCAAAGTGCTGAGAAAATCATAGTATGCCAATTCGATTTATTAATTCCGATTATCCTTTTAATCATAGTAGTTAAGACTTTATTTACAGCTTCAACTTGACCATTAGCCTGCGGGTAATATGGTGTAGAACTGTCATGGCGCAGGCCAAGGCAGTCGGAAATTTCGGTCATCATAATGTTTAGAAAATGGCTCCCATGATCAGTAATGATAGCTTGGGGTACACCAAATAGAGTAATCACGTGAATGAATACAAAAGTAGCTGCAGTTTTGCCATCTACCACAAATGTAGGCATTGCCTTGGCCCATTTGGTAAAATCATCCACTACAAGAATAATATACCCATTCCCCCCGGCCGAGTGAGGCTTACATGTAATGAAGTCAATGCCCCATTTTGCAAAAGTACCGACAACAATGATTGGGTGAAGAGGAGCTGGTGGTGCACGCATCTTACGATCAAATATTTGACAATTGTGGCATTTTCGAACGGCTAGAATGCAATCTTTAAATAACGAAGGCCAAAAATAACCAGCGCGCAATATCTTTTGGGTTGTGGCATACCCAGACATATGACCCCCACATGCTCCAGAGTGACAGTCATTTAAGACCTTTCCAGCCTCTTCATGTGTTAAACATCATCGAAATACAGAATTCGCACCACGACAATAGAGCGTGTCTCCAACAATATGGTATTGTTGAGACTGGTAACGGATCTTTCGTCATTTTGAACGTGAGAGTTCAAGCTGAAAATTTTGGGTTTGGAAATAAATGATGATATCTCCATACCATGGATCAAGGGTAATGATAAGAAACAAAGATTCATCAGCAATCGGATGTTCTACCACAGTTTCTGTCTCAGTATTTGGGAAGTCACGCATCAGTTCAGCGAACACTAGTGTTTTCTTTTATTTCAATTTTTCAAATTCTAAATCAAAATATTGAAGGATTATGATCCATTTAGAGTATTTTCCCCCTAGGAATTTTTTGGTCAAAATATACATCATAGGGTTGCAATCAAAGATCACTGTTGTTTTTCGTAACAAGATGTAATGACGAAATCGTTGGACAGCTTGAACTACTACCAAGGCCAATTTCTCGACATGTGAGTATTTGATTTCAGTTGAATTTAAATTGCGACTGAGATAGTAAATCACATGTTCATTGTGAAATTCATCTTCCTGAACTAATACCATTCCAATCGTGGAATTAGAGGCTGCTAAGTATAAAAATTAATCTAGGTTGTAATTGGGTGGATGCAATAACGGTGCATGGGTCAACACATGTTTTAGAGCATCAAAAGATCTATTAGCGATCTCGTCCCAAATGAAAAGAGTATTTTGTTTCAACAACCTTGTAAAACCTTTAGTTAACTTGGCATAGTTAGGAATGAATCTATGCAGAAAGTTTGCTTTCCCTTGCAAACTTTGGAGTTGGAAAAGTGTAGAAGGAGGAGGTAAATTTATAATAGACTCAACGTTCAAAGGATCGACACGAATGCCCTGTTTCAAAACAATAAATCCTATTAAGTGACCAAATTGTACACAAAAAACACATTTTTGCGGATTCAGTCGAATCTTATAGTACCTACATCTCAGAAAAATGGCTCGTAAGTGGGTTGGATGATCTTCTCTGTGTAAGGAATGATCAAGTATATCATCATAAGGTTGCATGATGTGTTTAATGTCATGGAAAGCATAAGACATAGCCCTTTGAAAAGTTTCCCCAGCATTCTTAATTCCAAATGGTAATTTACGGTAAGCGAAAGTTCCCCATGGACAAATGAATGTTGTCTTTGTTTGATCAGCAAGGAGTATGTTTACTTGATTATAACCGGAAAACCCATCCATAAACGAAAACATTTCACTTCCGGCACAATCGTCAATGATTTGATCGATATAAGGGGTTGGATAATTGTCTTTCGGACAAGCTATATTTATATCCCTATAATCAATACATACTCTGATTGTTCCTTGTTTTTTATTAATAGGAACAATATTAGATACCCAATCTGTTAAAGGGATTGGATAAATAAATCTTGCGCGAAGTAATTTTTCAACTTCAGCTTTGATTGTAGCAGCTTTTCGTGGATGTATCTGACGTAATTTTTGTCGAATAGGTTTAGCATCCAGGTATGTTTTCATTTCATGAACAAAAATTTTAGGATCGATTCCTAGCATTTCTTCATAAGACCAGGAAAAAATGTTGCGGAATTCTTGAAATAGGGCTTTGTATGTATCAATTTCATCTTTTGTACAAGAAGCACCTATATGAATGTTTTCAACAATTCCTGGTTTTGCTGATATTTCAATAGGAATTGTGAAAGAAATATTCCCCAAATTCACTTCAGAGTTTGAATGCGTAGTGGATATTGGATTTTGGGGTTCCTTGACATAATCAGTTGTGAAAATTGATGAAAAATTACTTTCAAATTTTTCAAGCTCGGGTAAAAATGATGATCTATGATGGAGATCATCCCAGGGTAGGTCATCTATGGACAAAAATTCACAATGTTTTCGTCAGTATAAAATATGTCTGGAAAAGTATCTGGAATTGATGTTATAGCTAAGCTTGAAGATGAAAATGATTTTTTATTGGCCACATTTATAGGGTCAAATTCAGTTGAAGTTATATTGGAAAAATATTGTACTTCTTGATATGCCAACTCAAATGGACTCAAAGGCATCATGCCTTCAAATGAATCCAATTCTGACTCTAAAGGCACTATCCAAGTATCATCAAATGGAACAGTGCTTGATGTAATCATATTGGTATTAGCGATAGTACACAATATAGTAGGTGGAGGCAAAGAAAAAGTTCCCAACAAAGAGGAATATTTAATTGAGCCTACTCCTACATCCTTATAAGGGATAGTTGTTTTTCCAACATGTTGAATGATATCCGTAGAAGCTCGATTGGATGAATAATATGAGAGTTGATCAACCTTGACAATTTTCCTTGATGAGGAAACATGATGACTCGAAAGACGGAAGATATGATAGCAGTCATAGCATAAGACCAATTACGACCTAGGAGAAGGTTGTTATCTAGAGGGGCATCAACTACTTCCACATCTAGATTAACAGTTTTTCCTTCAACCTCTATAGGTAGATCCTGTAAAATACCATAAGGATGGAATCCTCTTCCATCAAAAGCTTTGAGGATGGTCGGAGATCGGTTAAGCGTCGGAGAACCAAGTGATTTCCAGCAACTCAACGACATGATACACGTAGAGGCCCCTTCATCAATCACAGTACGAAAGCAACGTGTGTCTTTGACTAACACTGGAATTTGGAAATCCATTTGATGGGGTAGGCGAGGTGTAAAATTTTCTAGATCAAATATCATCATATTCGAATCCTACAAATCTACGGCTCCTAAAACTGACAATAGTAATTTCCTTTGTGCTGGACATGATTGTAGTACTTCCAAAGCTAACATTTCCGAAGGGGAAATTGCCAAATCTTCAACAATATTGCAATTCTGAGCAGCTCTCGCATGTGGATTGAAAGCTGATTTATGAAGTACACCTTTAGGAGGCGGTTTAATCACTAAGTCAAAATTTTGTTTTTCGATGTGAAGTGGATCGGAAACTGAAGTAGATGCAGTTGGTGAAGAATAATAATATTCAACTTCTTTACCAATAACAGTATTTTTACTACCATAATCTTGTGATCGAATTGCAACCATCAAAATATCTGCTAAAGGATTAGAAGAAGGTGCAACCATTTTACTATCTTGAATTGGAAAGGGATCCTTCAAGACAGCAGGAGTGGGTGTGTTCGCCACCTATAATATTTTGTTATACCAAAAGGTGGCTAAAACTTTTAGAGCCTCCAAGGAACAAATTTTATCACTAAACGTTGTTGTATTTTGAAGTCTCTATGAGGCCTCCTGCCTTATGCCTATGTCCAAAGCCTTCACTACTATTTCACACCTCAAAAGCCTCAGAATCCTGCTGATTTCCAAGTCAAGCACTGCTGCAAAAGACCTTTTTTTCCCTTCTTTTTCCTCAATACTAACCTCCTCTTCTATCTCCCCCTTTCCCCCTTGGAAACCCCTCAACTTCATGATTCTTCCTTTTCCTTCATTTAAATCCATTTCCTAAAGGTCTAAGACCCCTTCTTGACCTTATCAGAAGCTATCATTTCCCTTTGAAAACCATTAAAAAACCACAGAAACGCACATTTTCTATGCGTTGGTCTTAAGCCCCTCAGGCTAAGCCCCCTACCTCTTTTCCTCCATGCGCCCGAGCGCCAGAACCAAACGCTATAACCATTGGGTGCTTATCCATTTTTCTCCGCCCGAAGCACCAAAAACCTTTGAAAATCATGAAAATCGGGTTTTAATTAAACTTCAAAGTTTTCCGCCCGCGAAAATTATGAAATAATATCGACCGTCAATCTGCTCCACAGATCGGACGGCGCGGCACACGAATTATCGTGTGGACCCCCCCAACCATACATCACCTCTCAAATCCACCTATTTTTTCCGCACCGCCTTGGTGCGAAGGATGGTTTTCCCCGGTTGCCCATCGATTCCATTCGCTGGCTGCCACGCGTCCTCTGTACTATGCAAAAAACTGCCGCTTAACCCTTTCCCCCGCGCATTATCTTCCGGACCATGACCGCCCAGCAGAATCAACGATAGCCGCTCGATCTGGGCCCCCGCATCCAACGGCTGTCATTCATTAAAGTCACCCGCCCTTTAACCAAGTCGCATGCGATTTAGCCGGCCCCGGCACAACCGAGAATCCATCTCTGCCGTCGATCTTTGCAGATCGACGGTCCCCATTCGATCGCTTGATTCTATTACTCAGTCCACCTTTTTCTTCCGCTGACTTTCCAAATCGCCCCCAACCGTTGATCACAGCGTGATAAACGGTTCTGATCGCCCCATTCTCCTGCACACCTTCCGATGCAGATTTCCATATAAACACATGATTTTATAATTTCGTTTGTATTTTGCAATTTTAAAGGTTCTTTCCGCCATGTTTGAAGAAGACTCGAAGGACGAGGGTGATGATTCTCATTCTTTCGATTTGTCAAAGGAGATCGACTGCAGGGTGTAGAACTATGTTGTCAACAAGGTTTCATGAGCCTTTGTTACCATGCGCCCCTGTAAAACTTGGAAAATATGAAGAAATCGCAATGAGCAAGTATCAAATTGCAGCAAACAGAAATGGATCAGAGCAGAGATTTAGTGGACAAATCGGCAGGGATTACGGCTAGGACAATTATCAAAAGCCTAATCCCCAGCCTAAAACACAGTTTGAAAGGAAAACCTAAAGGGTGTTTATTAGACAGGATGCCTCCACCGCCATATCTGAGGCAAATTTATTCCTCAACCACCACAGCGCCACCTATTGCCTCAAAACACTCAATCAGGAGCCGAATTTATGGAGTAGGATCAGATATTTTGCCTTGAAACAGCCAAAGAAGTTACTTCTGCCATGAAATTTATTAACAGATATCCGCAGAGTAACCTTAATTGTACACAGATCCTCAAAAGGTCAACAAAGCTCCCACCGAGCTAAAATCATAAGTGTAAATCAGTTAATACAGCGGAACACCTATACAGTTTTTTCGTTGAGCCCCTCAAAGGCCAAGAAGACATTAATGCCTGTATTAATTGATTTTGAGATCTTTTATCAGATCTCACCTCCTCATTCTTCTATAAATACTTCAGTAGAAGATGAGTGAGGGGTTGGTTGGTTGCTATGTAATTGTTGAGCATTGTATTGTAATTGAGCTGGAGACTTCTGTTTGTAAATAGTGTTCACTGGCCCTTGGAGCTCTGCTTGTGATAAATAAGTTAGGCTAAATAGTGAAGATGATTGCTGAACTAAAACATTGGACTTGAAGATTGTAACTGGTTTGACATCAATATAAAAGTTGTTTCTTGGGATCCTGGTCTATATTACTGGTGAAGTGCTTCTTTCTTTGTTAATTGTTTTCTTTCTATGTATGCCATATTGTCCATGATTCCTCTATAAAGAACAGTTTGAACAGGGTTAGGATCTACTGTATATCAGTAACCTTCTCTAGCTGAGAAATATTTATCTTAATGTTTTCTCTGAACTTGTTTATTTAAGAATGATTCAATACAGTCTAAACAGTTAGGAATGTTGGCGTTCCCTCGTCCTTCTGTTTGCTTAAACATTGTTCTTGAATGTGATTTCCATTATTTGCTATTAAAGTTAGACTAGAGAAGATATGGTTTGCCCTGATTCCTAGTTTCTATTCTCCAAAGGCAGATTCTGAAAGTTTCCCTTGGTGTTGACTGAAAGCAGACTAGGTTTAAAATTACTTTATCTGATCTTAAGTTGCACTTTGTCTCTCTTATGTGTTTTCATACTTTCTGAAAGTAATCATGTGGATTACTGGATTGTTGGTCAATTAAGCTGCTTTAATACAAACTTTCCCAAGAAGTCTATGGTTAGCCCTGTCCTTGGTTGGTTTTAAATAGTTACTTAAGAGGCTTTTCTTGTTTCGACTGACAATAAATCCCTTGAGAAATTATTATCAGTTTCCACCCTTCCAACACTTTAATGTTTCCATTCCATCATTTTAATCTTAATAATCTTGTGATATAGATGACTTGCCCCTTAGATCACCCTTGATGTTGTTGTTCAACTAAAGCCCAGATATGACTCCATAGCCCAATGGACTAAAAACCAACGTTATATCTATCTATTAGCCAAATCTGTTCTATTTGCTTGCAACTTCTCACCTTTGAAACTCTTTGCATATAGATCTTTCCGCCTCAAACAGCAAATCATGCCCAACCATCCAAAAACAAAACAAACCCTTGGACTTCATAACTAGCCTAATATCATTACCTTAAGCTTTCAAAGACAAATCCATCTTTGTACATATTGGAGAGATCCCTCTCCGAATTCAGGAGGGCTAGATCCTAGAATCCCAAAGTTGGTTGAAATGATGTTACCTTTGTGATCGGACTTTTGCCAATCTTGCTTGTTACAGAGACCTAACAGGGTGAACCTTTGATGAACTTAGAAACTTCTTCCCTATGCGGACATTCCTTGGTGAAATGATCCTCATCACAGATAAGACAAGGATAACGAGGTTTCCGTTTATCATCAGTTGATTCAGTTTTATTAGTTTTTTTCTTTAGGAGGTGAGGTCTGTTTATTCTTTTTCTTCCCCTTTTTCTTTTTGCCAGATTTTGACTTAGTAAATGAATCTACAATGTGTATATCAGTAGTAGTTTCCAAGGAATATTCTTCTTTTGGTGAATCAGGTAAAGTTATTATGGGAGAAGTAATCTTTGAAGATTTCTTCTTATTTTTAGTTGTAGTAACCGAACCGATTACACCATCAGCGGCATGAGAGCCTGAAGGAGTTGTAGTTAACTGACCAGGCCGTGGTAAATCGGGGATTTTCTCATACAAAGTTCCGGACTGGGTATAAACCAAGTCTAAATATTGAGCTTGAGCAATAACTTGTTCTTTCGTAACAACTCCTGCTTTAGCTACATCTTCAGTGATTTTTGGTAATAATAATTTAACGAACCATTCTGCCAATATTTGATCCAGGATAAAAACTTTTACCAAGCGTCTTATACATCTCCATTCATGAATATGATCTGATATATAGGTAAACGTATATTTTTTTAGTGAAGTTAATAATTTCGTGCCATTGTCGTATCTGACAGGCAACTGAAAATGAGTTAAGAAGGCATTTGCTAGGGCATTGAAATTGTTAAACGAGCCACGTGGAAATTCAATATACCACTTAGCAACTAATCCTATTAACGTTCTCTGAAAAAGTCGAAGTCGAATAGAATCGTCAATTAATGAATTAGATGCGCACCAAAGGTGGTAAGTCATAACATGATTGGAAGGATCCTCTCCTATTTTTCCTTCAAATTTTGGAATATCACTGGGAAACTTATGAGGCATCGGTGACCAGTACAGATGATAATAGATAGGATCATTCGTAAGGTGAGATAAATCTGGTAAATCTAAAGTTGCTATGAATGGCAATCGACAGGTAGGGTCTTGTGGATAACCTTATGAAATTAAACCAGTCCCAGGAGGAGGATATCTAGGATAACTTGGAATAGGATGTGCATTTGGAATCATATTACCCCCCATATAACCAGAAATAACCAGACCATACTGAGGTTGAACAGGTGTTTGATATGTATATCCAGGGTACGGTTGTTGTGGGTATACTAGAGTTTGTGAAACAAGTAAATATTGGTATGGCCCCTGATAAATTTGATAAGTAAATTGAGGTTGACTTGTTATTACTGTACTTGTACCAGATTGTCCTGCAGGTATCTAAACAGTAGTTTGAATAATTGGTCCAGACTGCGGAATAGAAACCTGAGGAATCGATATCAAAGTTTGAGGAGCAGATGTAACAGGAACTATAGACACTGCAGGAATGGGTGTGGTAGGTTGAACAGAAGTCTGAACAGTTGTTTGTGGTGGAGTACGAGATGAACTTGGACCAAGTTGCTGAACAGGACCAGATGCAGGTATTGGATTTGAAGGTTGGACTGGTTTTTGGGGTTGATTATAACCAACAGGTTGTCCTGCTTGATAATAAGGTACTTGCATATTTGGTTGTAAATTTTGTTGGACTTGGGATGTATCCCACACCATTCCGGGATATGAGGGTCCCATTAAAGGTTTTGCATAAGATGGCCCATAACTTGGTTGGACAGATGGCTGATAATTGACTGGATAATTTCCACCTCCTTGTAACATTTGTTGCTCTGTATAGAACTGTTGCCCTGAAGGAGGTTGCACTCCTTGAGCAAGATACTGCCCCTGAGGTTGATATTGACTTTGAGGTATGTACTGAATTTGGGGTTGATATTGACCTTGAGGTATGTATTGTCCCTAGGGTTTATATTGACCTTGAGGTATGTACTGTCCCTGGGGTTGATATTGACCTTGAGGTATGTACTGTCCTTGGGGTTGAGATTGACCTTGAGGTATGTACTGTCCTTGGGGTTGATATTGACCCTGAGGTATGTATTGTCCTTGGGATTTCCCCCCAGGCTGTATCTGGCTATTTTGAGGTTGCCCCCCAGGCTGTATATTACTACCTTGAGATGTGGGGTTTGAAATATTTTCAGACATCATATAAATTTTCTCATTGTTTGAAGTCCCAGTATTTGATTCATTCAAATCGGATGATGACATTAGTTTGCTAGGAAAAGGAGATGCTCCCAAGAATGTAGCAGAGTGCGACTAATAGCCTGTAGGAATAGACAGACCACCATAGAGGAATGTTTCTGGTGATTCAGAAAACATAGATGACTCACCTGACATGTTTAACTGAGGTCTATGACCTATTAGTGTAGTGTAAAAAGGTATTTGGGGTGGTGAATACTGAAGACCTACGTTTTGTAGAAAATCTGTCAATGAATAATACCAAGCGTCTTGTCTAAAAGGACTGTAAAAAATTGATTCACGTTGTCTAAGTTCTAAATTTTCCTGAGTTGAAGGGAGAAGGACTTCTTCTTCTGTATTAGTAATTTCCTCAATACTAATAATACCAGGAGGAAGACCTTTTGTAATTCGACTCTTTACCCTAGGTGAATTAGGATAATCATTTAATTCTAAAGTAGGTTCTGATGTAGCAGGTTCAGTTTCTGGTTCAGAAATTTCAGGTTCTTCAGGTGATAATTCACTTGTTGTAGAAGCAACTTCAGTTAATTCGGAAATTGAAACTGTTTGTGGAGGATGTTCTTCTAATGGCGATTGATCTACTCTGAAATCAGGATGAGGGATAATAGATTATTCTCCTTGTCCTGTTAATCCAATTCTACTGATAACATTTGGTATCAGAGATTTAAGTCCTTCTAGCTGGCTAGGTGTATGCTCAAGGGGTTTCCCCTGAGTTCTGCGTGATCGTCTCGGTAATTCAACCACGATTAAAACTTTTAACACACGCAATCAAAGAAAATTTCAATAAAAATGCCTAAAGTTGCTAAGAAACAAACAAACGATAACACGCTTATAGAATCTAAGAGATCAAACCACACACAAACAGTAAATTTCCGCACTAAAAACACTAGTTGGTGATGAAATCCAACATCCTAGTATTTTAATGCAGAAATGGTGGTTGGAACAGTTACCTCGACAACCTGCTTAATGAAACAGACCGGTGTAAGTTTCTCCACTTAACCCATCTCAAGTGAATATAACCCTCCGAAGAGTCCAAATGAGTCTAGCCGATGTACGTTCCAAGTACAGTGGGATCTTCCCTCCACCGTCACCTTCGGAAAGAATCCTAGAGTTTATGGACACTAAGGTCACCAACAAGAAAAAATATACCTGGGGGAACAATTTACGATCCGATACACACACAAGGGCAGAGTAACAAAGCTAAATCCCCTTGAAGGCTCCTTGACATAATCCAAGGTTTACCGACAAGTGACCCCAGGCTCCTCTATAATGGTCAATCTGAGGTTTACCGTTGTTAATATGTGTATATCTGCTATCATTCCCAATGAGGAAGGATTGATTACCCCGCTGGTTCAAATATGATCTCGTGCTTGACTCCTTTAAGAGGAGCTTCCCAGAGCATACATGCTACTATTGGAATTTCCCTACCGCAAGATTGACTACTTGTTTTTTTTTATTGTCTTGGAGAGTTAACTAAAACCTAATCCAAGGCACTAGCCTAAGCTAAATTGGTGGAAAGAGCCCTAGAAAAACAAAAATTGCTAGGTTTATTTTAATTAAGGGTTAATTTTAATTGGTTGTTTCTTAGGACAATGGGTATGAAAGTGAAACTTCAATGGTGTATAATGACCCGAGTCCCAAAAACACTAAAATGCATCTATATGAGAAAAAAATCGTTTCTTTTCAATGAAATATATCTAAAAGAAAGAGTTGAGAAATGCAATTGCTTTAAAACTTCAATCTTTATTTTTTTTTTAAACAAGAATATATGAAAATAAATCTTTTTCTATGAGAACTCAATGATTAATTTCTCAAAAATAAATCCCTTTTATCGTTCAAATCTAAAACTACAAATAAAACAGTTTCCAAAAGAAAATTATGATTACTTAAAACAAAATTCAAAACTAAAAACACTAATTTGAACTTTTAAAACTCTAAAGACCTAAATTTTAAGACTAAAAACTCTAAAAATTTTAAGGATGTTTTGCTCAGTTTGTAATCTAACCAAGAAATTATTTTCTTATCCTAGCAAGGAATCAAAATCATCCAATGGTGGTTTTGCAATGAGATTCAAGGCTTTTTGAACTAAAAGTCTCTTAAAATTTTCAAATAAGAAATAAATGTAATTTTTATAGAAGCAAATTCTGCCATAAAGTCAAAGTCTCAGTAAGAAAACAATGAAATACCAGTGATCTAAGGTATCTCAAAGTTCCTGATCTTGGAACAATACAAAGACAAAACAAAAATCACTTGTAAAATGCAAATAGAAAATCACTCAAAACTTATAAATGCTATAAGAAACTTTTACAAGAGGCTTTTGAAAGTGACTACAAGTCTGGGTAATCGCAAAGAATCTTGTAAGCTAGAACCAGAAAAGAGAATTTTAAGTTTTTCAAAAAAATTCTCAGGGTCCACAGGTTGTAGAGTACAAAAGTGTGGTGCCGCATTGTTCACACAAAGAAACTATGGAGGTAACCACACTATTTTGAAAGAAAAAATGCGGAGACCAGAAAACTTAAAGAAAAATAAAAAAATCTAAATCTACTTTTCAGGGATTCTCAGGCTAATTTTCCCAAAATAGTACAAACTAATCAAAATAAAAAAATGGTTTCAAAATTCAAACTCAATGAAAACTAAGTTCAAAACAATTTTTTCCCCAGTGGAGTCGCCATTTTGTTAGGCGGATAAGTCATTCTTGCGGACAAGAAGGATCTCCCTAGTATCACAAGGATAGCTAGAAACAAATAGGACAATTTGTAAACTATTTTCTCTAGATTACATATGATTAAGAATTTTATATGATGAAGAAATGACCTACATGTAATCCAATGCTAGTTGATTTATTCTTTCCCGTCGCTCCAAGAAGTCACCTCTTAAGATCTTCAAACAAAGACATAGAAGAGGATCAGCAGCACCTACAACATATACTAATTCAGAAATCACAAATCTATCTTAATGATCAAGGAATTTAAGAAATAAGTCATTCAAGTAAACACATAAACAAATTATTGAGAAAACAGGATCCAATTGTATTATATTTAAATAAAAGGAGGAGTCTTACAACCACGTTCAGCTTGATGTCATACAAGTCCTTCCGAGGGTCTGGATCAAGCATTTTCCTTAGTGTGTGACAAGCCTTTCCACTCTTCGAACCAGCCTAACTACGAGTATGTAATCTTTCTCGCAACTAGCAAAGAGTATTTTTCTTCAACAATTTCCTTCTCTATCATAGCTACCAAGTACAAATCAAGTACTAAGTGTATACAAAATGCATAGAGAAGTTTTGCATATGTGAGCATGTACCCTTGAGACTGAACCAAAGCTTCAATTTATAGGAGAAGGAAATTGGTTGCAGCCCCAAAATGGAAGGGATAGAGTCCCCTTATCAAGGGATTAGGTTCCAAAATCCAAGGAATAGGCTCCTTTAATGAAGGGATGAATGTTCATGATAATGTAGGGAGTAAGGCTTCGACTGGATAACACATTATAGAAGCTTCCAGTTGGGAGAATCTTCGACCAGCTGGGCTTCCATAATTTACTTTCGCATTCATTTTACCTTTTACAGGGGTCCGCATTTTTAATGAAGAAAACGTGCGGTCGGCTCCGCAATTTCTAGAGCAAAAGAGTGCGGTGTCGCAGGTAACACTAGGAAAAGTGCGGTACAAGTATTTTTATGATTTTTACAAGCTTTCTCGAAATTCAGAACTTGGTTTAGGAACTTTAGGGTTGTAGAATTCTAAGGGAGAATTATATAGGTATTGATGAACCCAAATAGACATCAAAATGTCATGGTGACAAAATAATTTGTATCAGATACATGTGTATGGCATATGTGCTTACACCATACATTATTATCCAGGCTTAGTATTTCTCTTTGGTAAATTACATTTATATTGATATGTTTCTATAAGTAAAAATATTGTTTCACATATTAATTTAATTTGCTTTAATTGTTTTGATATTCATGATCTCTAATGTATCATGTATACAATAACTTCACAGGTCTTATAACAAAAGAGTATCATGAATGTAAATGTTGTGGATCGTCTCTAAAGACTACGTGGTCCGACCACCTACAAAAGACAGTGTATGACTGCTCCAAGGTATTCCTCCCAGAATATCACCCTTATAGAAGAGCAACATCCATTTTCAATGGTAAACCAGAGAGAACCCAAAGGCATGCAATAATGACACTAGTTGAATGGCTTAGAGCATATGAGAGAGAGAAGGAGAATGAGTTTTTCAGAAATGTTCGATTCAAATGGGGGCCCTATGTTCAATGATATTGAATTCTTAAACACCTATGTTGATACATTTCCCATTGGGAGGAAATGGAAAATTGTCTTTTATGAGCTCACATGATGGGAGCATCTTAAGATTTTCCACTTACTAGATCCCATGCATATATTTAAAAATGTTTCATATTCTTTATGGAGGTACATATCATCAAAAGAAAATAACACATTAGCTATTAGAGGAGATATTATTTCTTCAAAATCAAAAAATAAACATTGGCCAAGACAAGAAACTAGAGGAGAGGTCGGTCCCGCTTGGTCTTTCAAAGAAGGTGATGTCCCATGGATTTTTAAGAAAGATGATCTTTATTTGGAAAATAAAGTTATGATGGGTATGGATTTTTAAGAAAGATGATCTTTATTTTGAATTGTAATGTATATATATATATATATATATTGTACTTCAATCGTTTTAACATATATATTCAAACATGTGTAAAATAATTTCTACATGTACATATATTCATGTGAATTTTTTGTTTTTTTGGAAAATGACAACTTGAATTTTAAAAACAAAACATAGTATCTTAATCACATGAAAAATGTAGTTCAACCATCCAAAACTTGAGTTTTAAAAACAAAAACATTATATCACAACATTACTTCACATGCCATGCCAATTGTAGTTCAACTATCCAATAAAAATAAAACATTATATCACATGCCAAATGTAGATCAAACATCCAAAACTTAAGTTTTAATTTAACAAAACATTATAGATCACAACATTACTTCACATGCCAAATGTAGTTAAACCATCTAAAACTTGAGTTTTAAAAACAAAAACATTATATCACAACATTACTTCACATGCCAATTGTAGTTCAACTATCCAATAAAAACAAAACATTATATCACATGCCAAATGTAGTTCAACCATCCAAAACTTAAGTTTTAAAAACAAAACATTAATATGGATCACAACATTACTTCACATGCCAAATTTAGTTCAACCATCCAAAACTTAAGTTTTAAAAACAAAACAAATTATAACGCAACATTACTTCACATTCCAAATGTAGTTCAACCATCCAAAACTTGAGTAAAAAAAAAAACACACACACACACATTACTTCACATGCCAATTGTAGTTCAACTATCCAATAAAAACAAAACATTATATCACATGCCAAATGTAGTTCAACCATCCAAAACTTAAGTTTTAAAAACAAAACATTAATATATATCACAACATTACTTCACATGCCAAATGTAGTTCAACCATTTAAAACTTAATTTTAAAAACAAAACAAATTATAACACAATATTAATTCACATGCCAAATGTAGTTCAACCATCCAAAAATTGAGTTTTTAAAAACAAAACATTATAGATCACAAGTATCAAGTATCATGTAACATTACTTCACATGCCAAATGTAGTTCAACCATAACACTAAAACAAAACAAATTATAACACAACATTACTTCACATCACATGCCAAATGTAGTTCAACCATCCAAAACTTGAGTTTAAAAAGCAAAACAAATTATATAACACTGTAACATTACTTCACATGCCAAATGTAGTTCAACCATCCAAAACATAAGTTTTAAAAACATTATATATCACATTCACATGTACCAAATGTAGTTCACATAAAATATGTCCAAAATTTGTAGATCTCACAAGTATCAAGTTATATATGACTGCATCTAGATAAGAATATATATAAAAAAGTAACTTTAAGACTAAATTTATTTAAAATATAATGTTGCACGTGTGCATGTGCATCATCCATCAAATAGTGCATGTGCATCATGTATCAAATACAGATGGATGTAGTGTCTCTCCCAGCAAAGTCACGATCCTCGAGCTATCCTGCGAAGCATGGGGAACCTGTACACAATGTGTACAAACATGAAAATTTAATGTTTTAAAATTGATTGAGCATATATAGAACTTCATATAAAAAACAAAATGTAAAAAAAATTCATACAATACCTCATGAGGTTCCCTCTCCATTTGTTTCTCGTCCACTAAAACTTCCCCCACAGGAACATCTTCAACAATAAACTGTACAATATACATGTACAGTTATATATATATATATATTAAAAATTTTCAAATTAAAATGCATATATAAATTTATTTTCAATAATATTAAAAAAAAAAGGTTAGACAACTTGTTCAAATGGTTGAAATGGTGTGGATGTTCCTATCTCCATCGCTAGAGTCTGTGGAGAAAAGAAATCCTCTATAGGAACCTAAAATTCAAAAAAATTAAAAGTATAAAATAACTCAAGATCAAGATTTCAATTTATAATAAAAATTTTAAACTTCAATTTGTATATTATAACTTAAAAACATATATTTAAGTGAAAAATTGAATACTTCTGTTGGTGGATTTGGCACATCTCCTAAGAGAGGCGCCAAAAGAAAATCTCCAAAAACCTAAAATTCAAAAAATTTCAAATAACTCAAAATATCTAGATCTCAATTTATAATAAAACTTTTAAACTTCAATTTATAACTTATAACTTAAAAAATATATATATATTTAAGTGAAAAATTGAATACTTGTGATGGTGGATTTGGCACATCTCCTAAGAGTGGCTCAGAAAGAAAATCTCCAAAAACCTAAAATTCAAAAAAATTAAAATAACTCAAGATCTAGATATATTTCATTTTTTAATGGAACTTTTTGAGGTGGAATATATAACTTAAAAACATCAATTTTAAAAGTGAAAAATTGTCCATATTTGTGATTATCGATTTGGCACATCTCCTAAGGAAGAGGAAGGTACATCTCCCAAGGAAGAAGAAGGTATTGCCATCCCAAAAACATTGGACGAAATCAGAATCTGTTAAAACATTTTATTATATATATGTACATGTACATGTGTGCACAATTATTTATTTTAAAAATATCTCTTCATGTTTCGATATATATAATAATAGATAAAAAATAATTGTAAATCTTCACGTTCACTTAAAAAATACTAACATTTGCCAACATATCTTGATGGTGAGAACCATCTTGATTGTATGATTGATGGTGAGACCCATCGTGATTGTTTGAACTAGAGGCTCCGACTGTGATATTAACATTTTCTTCATTCATCAAGCGTGACAACTGCAAATGGTGTTTACATATAATGATACATTTTTGTTAGATTAATTTATACAAATAAATGTATGTATATATGTATTTATTACAAACTGTACATGTGTTAACAAAATTGAACCCTAACCATTAACACATACCGTTCCCATGCCCTCTTCCTCATGAACAATTAGGTCCTGCCAACCATTGCGACAATTATTTGCATATGTTTTGAGATCTTTAACACTCATGTTTTCAATCTCCTCATCTGTATAATATACAAAATTAGCACATGCATTCTCACGTTCTCTTTGTCGATTCAGACAAACATCTACTCCACCCAATTCATTGTGAACATTGTCATTGATGACATCCCTTGCTTCTCAACTAATTTGAGAAGTGGATTCCATCTATGACCGCAAAGTTTCAACACAAAAAGGTTGAATACCCAATGGTGGCTTAGGGCGAGGCAACTCAACATCACGCCTAGCGCCCCTACGGTCACACAATCGACCTTTCCCAGGACCAAAAAATTCAGAGGGAAGGTAATTGTAATTGAGTTTCATTTGCAAAAAGAATTCTGCATAAAAGAATTTTGCAAAATAAAGAAAAACCTCGTCATTCCATGGGAGTCCTCCATAGGCCTCAAGGTGTCTATCATACAAATAGTGAGCTATATGAGGGTGCTTGAAATATTGCACCTTCAACATCTTTATTTTCGGCCCTTCTTTGAAATTAAACATAGACTTGGCCATTTCTGTTGTAACTATTTGTTTAACAACCTCCCATTTATAAGGACCCATCACTGTTTCCTTTCTTTTTCTCATGATTTCTACAAAAGTATCAATGGTTGGCCCAAGATTTCGGTACACATCTACTAGTTCGCCCAAAGAGTGTGTAACTATTTCCAAGCTTTGTCGACTCTCAGTAGGTAGAGTCAAAGCCACGAGATCTCTCTTCAATTTTTCATGAAGATGTTGACACCTTTCTAAGGTGCATTGCTGCATATTTGTTTCCGAAGGTATATCGAAAATTTCAGACAGATAAATCGTGGTTGGTGGAAAACCTTCTTCTTGAATGATGCGTTCTGCCCTACGTCTTTTTTGAGCAACATTTGGAGCAACATTTTCAGCCTCTGCATCAATATATAAAATTTTGTATATTAAAAAACACATGTAAAAAAATTTGTACAAATTGAATAAAAATAATATTCAAATTGATGGCCGCCTCGATGTGGTTGGCTAGCATCTTGCCCCCCCTGAGACTGTTGAGAACCAGAACGACCCTGCTGAGAACTGACACGAACACCGATTGGTTGAGAACCAACAAGACCATCCGTTGATTGACGTTTGGGGGAATACATATCACCACCTTCACGGAATCCGCCAGCACTTATTGATGGGCCTCTAAGGGAATCTGAACCACCACCAACCTCACGAGATGAGAGATAATTTTCATAAAAAAATATGAATTTATAATCAATTCAAAAATACATTGATACATATAAATACATGTACATATTCATTGATTAAATCGCGTGAACCATACTACGATTGCATGAACCATAGGCATGCTCCATTAGTGGAGTAGACACCCTTCTCCTCTTAGCTCATAAAAAATAAAAAATGAAATTTATTAACAACTCATTTAACTCACAAAATTGATAAAAAATCAATTCCATATGCACACACATGTATGTATATGTATGGAGATTTAAGATTATATTTAAGTACCATGAACATCCCTCGATCCCAGATCCCCCTCTCTTATAGAGATATGAGATTCTGTTGATCTTCATTGTTCATCCTCCATGATATATATATCTACTGTGGACATTTACAATTATTTTTTTAAATTACTATTTAAAATAAATTCAAAATAAATTTCAGAAAATTAATGTAATTTAGTGTACAAAAATTATGTAAAACACAACTTTCAAAGCACTAATTGACGTGTGAAACTCAATTTGAGCAAAAAAAATTATAAAAATGTTAAGTTCACCAAATTGTGCTTTACATGGTGGGAGCACACTTGGTATAAAATTGAAAAAAATACATGGTCATTAAAAAAGAAGCGTGAAACTCCATTTAATTTTATTTTTTTGAAGTCCTCACATTTTAATTTTATAAAAATGTGAAGTTCACCACTTGTTGCAAATGTGAAGTTCACCAAGTTGCGCTTTACATGGTGTGGTGGGAGCACACTTGGTATATAATTGAAAAAACACATGGTCATTAAAAAAGACGCATTTGTAAGTACAAAACACACATATATCCAAGATATGTTACAATGTCCATCAATAAATTTTGAAGGATAGTGTTTCAACACTAATTCATCTTTGAGAGATGAATCTTGAATTTTTGAAGAAGAGCGTCTCAAAACTAATTCATCTTTGAGAGATGAATGTTGAATTTTTGAAGAAGAACGTCTCAAAACTAATTCATCTTTGAGAGATAAGTCTTGCATTGACATTGCCCCATATAATTCTAATTCATCTTTTATAGAATCCTGAATTGGCATTGCCCCACGCAATAGATTAACAGACATCTTATTCACATTTGTACAATTTTTTATACTAAAAATTTGAAATTGGCTAACAATATTGTTTGATATTCCATGAAATTCTTTTAGCCTCTCCTTCTTAACTTGGTCACACCTTTCATCTGGTTGCACACAAGTTCATAATTGGTGAAAACTATAATTCCATTTGATCCATACTCCATAGCTGTTCCCAAGCCTTCTATAAATGCAATATAATATGCCTCGTTGTTTGTTGTTCTTCCTGGTATATTCATTTTCCTTTAGACGAATTTGCTAGTCGCAATATTGGAAAGCACATATGTAATCACTGCTTTCCCTGGATTGGGATAGTAAGAAACATATATGCATAATGTCCATTTTTCAACCATATTTAGTGGGTTTTTTTATCCCTGAAAAAAATAAATAAATAAATAAATAAAAAATAAATAAATAAAAAAAATAAAAAATAAAAAATATATATATATATATATATATATATATATAATATTAAATTGACATTTATTGCAAATGCATGGGAGAAATGACACATGTGCATGAAATAAATGACATGTGCATGGTTTATATTAAAATTTATGGTAGAATTCACATCTAGAAATGAGATGCATTAAATATTGCATTGCCTAGAGTTTAAGGGAGATTTATGACACATATACATGGTTCATGCATGGTTTGCATGAAAGTTTGCCTTAAAATTTATGGTAGAAATCACATCTAGAAATGACATGCCTTAAGAAAGGATGAGATCCAGAGGCTACCTGGCCCTTTACATGCCTTAAGAAAGGTGTCCTTGAAAAGCAACCCACTTGATGAAGATGATGACAACTTACTTGATGAAGTTGTACTTGAGAGAATATGTTCCTGATGAAGAAAATATGATGTTTCTACAGTGTGTACAGAAGGCAATGAAGAAAGGAATTCAGAATGTGCTCAAAACATGATGAAAAGAGTATGTCTCTTTGTATACGCGGATTTGCCTGGGGGAGGTCGCGTATGCACGCGGAAAATAACGTGCCAAGTCGCGTATGGGCAAAAGCGCTCAAAAAGTGCAAAACCAAGGGTAACCACCATGGTATTGACCCATTGTATTGGGTAATGATCCGCCTAATTGACCCCATCCAGGTAGTTTTGGGCTCATGGTATTGTTTTGGCCCATGGTATTGAAAAAGGGGCTCATGGTATTGAAAAAGGAAAACCTATATAAGGAGAAGAAAGTCATTGTGCAAATCATGAGTGTGGGTGCAAGATGTCTGAGCTTGAATGAATACTTCTCTCTGAAGTATATCTGAATGGAAAGGGTTACACTTGAATGATAAATCTGGATGTATGATGCACCAATGATGAAGAAGGGGATCTAGATCTGAATTGCTCTTGTATTTGCTAGATCTGATTATGGAAGGCTTAGATCTGTGATGAGGCGAGCATCTAGGCGAATATCTGTCTGAAGCAAAAGGGTAGATCTGAACTGAATATCTGATCTGATGAAGTATGCTGCTCTGTAATGATTGAAGATCTATACGCTACTTCGCCGCGGAGGAAGCGCGTATATACGCGGCTTCAGCAAAGAGAAAGCGTGTATGCGCAATAAAATATACACTGAGGTATACGCTGGTTTGTGTGGACGGAAGCACGTATATACGCGACATCAGTGAAGTGAAAGTGCGTATGCAAACTAGGGTTTGCTGAAACAAAGGGTATGAAATATCTGATCTGTTCTGCTATGTTTCTGCTATCTGATCTGTGTTGTTAAGTATCTGTTGGTGATGAATGTTTGTGCTTAAAAGTTTGGAAAGGGTCCAGTCTGGAAATATGATGAAATGTGGCCTGCAAGTGTTGTTCTATTGAAGTGGTTGGATCTAGTGTGAAAATTGATGAAACGTGGTCCAAGGTGGTGCTGAGGGTTGTAGCCTTCAGTCAGGGGGTTGTAGCTCCCTTCCAGGTGAGGCTGGTAAACGAGATCGGGGGGTCGTGGCTCCCTTCCAGGAGAGGCTGGTAAACGAGTCAGGGGGTTGGAGCTCCCTTCCAGGAGAGGCTGGTAAACGAGCGCAGGTGGGTGCCTGCGTGCTGGTCAAGTCTGCGCCAGCACATATGTTGTAAGATGTTTTCTCTGTAATAAAATATTGAAGGCTGAGCAACTGCAGCGGTGGTTTTCTCCCGATTTGGGTTTCCACCTAAAAATCCTGGTGTTCATGTGTGATGCTTTGTGTGATGGTTTATTCTGTTCTTACTGCACATGTTTACTGTTTATTGAACATATGATGAATGAATGATGGAATAATATAAGTGAAGATTTAATGACAGATCTAGATCTCTGTGTATACGCTAGTTTCATAAAGGGGATCCGCGTATATACGCTAGTTTACTGAAGGAAAGTAGCGTATGGGTTTTAAGGAATGAAAAGGTAAAAAGATTTGATTATGCAGTAAATACTGATTCACCCCCCCCTCTCAGTATTTTTCCCAACAATTGGTATCAGAGCAGGTCCTTGTGCAGAAGCTTGATCGCTTAAAGGAGATCCGTCGCAATGGGAAGTCAAGAAGGAGTAATGTCTATAAAGCCACCTCTATTCAATGGAAGCAATTTGATATTCTGGAAGGTACGTACAAAAGCATATCTGCAAAGTCTTGGTGCAGATGTATGGGCAATCGTGGAAGAAGGTTATCAATACCCGGCAAGTATTCCTACTGATGCAGCAGAAAGGAAGAAGTATGAAACCAATGCCAAAGCATTAAATGTCTTGCTAGGAAGCATGTCTGAATTAGAATTTGCTAAAGTAATGCAGCTACATTCAGCAAAAGAAATATGGGACAAAATCATTCTAAGCTATGAAGGAGACACAAAGGTAAAAAGTGCAAAACTCCAAACTCTTAGAATTGAATATGAAAATTTGAAGATGCATAGTGATGAAAGTGTTGCCGGTTTCTTTCTTCGTCTAGATGATATTGTAAATCGGATGAGAAATTTGGGTGAAACCATGGCTGATACTACTCTGGTAGAAAAGGTCTTAAGATCTTTGACTTCAAAATTTGACTCTAAAGTTTCAGCTATTGAAGAAAGGCAAGATCTGCAATCACTTACTATTGTTCAATTACATGGTACTCTGACTGCTTTTGAAATGAGACAAGGAGGTCCTTCTCAAATAAGAGAAGCTGCTTTTAAGACATCTACAAAAGGAAAGGAAAAGGAGGTTGTCAAAGAATCCAGCTATGTATCCGATGAAGAAGAAGCAAATTTCGTGAGAAAGCTCCAACTAGGTACTGGAGGATTCAAAGGTAAGCTTCCCTTCAAATGTTTTGAGTGTGGTAAAGTTGGTCATTATGCTACAAAATGTCCTTATAAAAGAAAAGAAGTAGTAAGAAGGAATAAGAACCGATCTAGCTCTAAGAAAAGTTACTATGCTAATGAAGATAGTGATGAGTCATCTAATAGTGAGGAATAATGTGAAGAAGATCTTAGACTTCTCATGGCATTTGAACAAAAAGAAGAAAAGGATACTTTTATGGATGCTCTAGAGGAAAACGATTTTCTTGAAGAAAATAATCAACTCAAACTTCGCTTAGAAGAACAAAAGATAATCAGAGAGACCATTGAAAAGGAGCTTGAAGAAGCAAGAAGCATATTGAAAAACTAGAATGTGAAGTGGTAAGTCAAAGAAAAGAAGTTGAGAAAGCAAAAACCTTGAATCTTAGATTTGCTAAAGGATCTGAAACCTTAGATGAGATCATCAAGGTACAACGTTCTCCTCTTATAAAGACAGGTGTTGGTTATACCAGAGAATCTTCTCAAACTTTAGCACCAAACTATCTAAAAGCAGTTACAGGTGGTTTACATCATTCAGCCACTCAGTAAGGGAATAAAGGATCTCTACAGGGAAAGCGGGACCATCTCAATTCAAGGAACACTAATAGGGATAGCTTTCAAAGACACTACAACCAACAGGTAAATTCAAATAGAAGATTCCATGATCGCAGAAATTTCTACTTCAATGGGCAATGTTTCACTTGTCACAATTTTGGTCATAAAGCTTTTCAATGTGTTGCATATAAAACCATCATGACAAGAGAAGAAAGAAAGAAAAGGTTGGATACTGAACCAAAGAAGAATAACTATAACAATTTTTCTCCTCTTCAAAGTGAAGTTGAATGCACTTATTGTAATAACTTTGGCCATGAAGAATCTGAATGCAGGAACAAGATCCAGCCAAAAGAACATGTTCCCTCAAGCTCTAAAATATGGAAAAAGAAAGAACCACCAGTTGAAAATTTTGGGATAGCATTATTTGCGGAAGGTGAAGAAAATCAATGGTACATCGATAGTGGGTGCTCAAGACACATGACAGGTGACAAAATCAAACTTCATACTTATAATGCTCTAGAAAAGGAAAAGAAAGTTACATTTGGAAATGATACTCCTGCTGTAATTAAAGGAAAAGGGTCAGTATTTCTAAAAGAAAAGGTGAAAGCTAAAGATGTCATGTATGTGGATGGATTAAGGCATAACCTGTTAAGTGTTAGTCAAATGTGTGATCAAGGAGCAGAAGTGGTCTTCAGTTCCAAAGAATGTGTGGTTCGTGATCTCGATACAGGTAAAATCATTATAAAAGGAAAAAGAAATCCAAGCAACCTGTATGTACTAAACGGTATAGATCAATGTTACTTAAGCAAGTCTTCAGAAAATTGGCTATGGCATAGAAGGCTAGGGCATCTGAGTTTCTCTCAAATCAACAAAGCAAGCAGACTTCAAGCTGTTCGTGATCTTCCCAAGGTCAATCTTCAGGAAAGTACCATATGCAAATCTTGTCAATTTGGTAAGCAGACCAGAGTACGATTTAATGCCAAAGAAGGATCATCAAGTAAGCCTCTTGAACTCATTCATACTGATATCTGTGGACCTATGAGAAAAAAGTCATTACGTGGGGAAGAATACTATATCTTATTTATTGATGACTACTCTAGAATGTGTTGGATTGGGTTCATTAAACACAAAGATCAAGCACTTGAAAAATTTCAGAGCTTCAAAGCATTGGCAGAAAATGAATTAGATTTAAAAATCAAGTTTCTTAGATCTGATCGAGGAGGAGAATATTCATCAAATGAATTCTTTGATTTTTGTGAACAACATGGCATTAAAAGACAGTTCTCTGTAGCAGGCACTCCACAACAAAATGGTGTAGCAGAAAGAATGAATAGAACAATTGTTCAAATGGCTAGAGCTATGCTTGTTGATTCTGATGTTCTTGACATGTTCTGGAGTGAAGCAGCACATACAACAGTTAACATTCTCAATAAGGCTCATGTTCGGGTAAATAGTGACAAAACTCCATATGAACTCTGGTATGGCAATTCTCCCATTGTGAGGCATTTTAAGGTTTTTGGAAGTAAATGCTTTATCAAAAATAATGATGAAAAGCTTGGCAAATTTGAACCTAGATCAGATGAAGGGATATTTCTAGGTTACTCATCGTCAAGCAAAGCATTCACATGTTACAATAAAAGGCTTCGAAAGGTTGTTGAATGTATTGATGTTGTTATTGATGAGTCTTCTGCAGCTCCTAAAGAAGAAAAACAAACAAAAAAAGAAGATGATAGCGACATATGGCCTTCTACATAAGATAGCAATGATATAGACAGTGGATCCAATGAAGAACCTGAAGATGATCTATCTGAAAAAGCTCCATCCAGATATGTTCAAAAGAATCATCCTGAATCTCAAAGTTTGGGTGACAAGGAATCTGGTGTACGAACAAGGAGAACTCTTGTAGGATCTTCTAATCATTTGGCACTCATATCCACAATTGAACCACACAATGTCAATGAAGGTAGCAAATATGAATGTTGGAGGCAAGCCATGGATGAAGAACTTGTTCAAATTGAAAAGAATGACACTTGGGATTTGGTTCCAAGACCTCATGATAAAAATGTCATTGGAACTAAATGGATCTTCAAGAACAAGTTAAATGAGAATGGGGATGTTGTAAGAAACAAAGCTAGACTGGTTTGCAAAGGCTATACTCAACAAGAAGGTATAGACTTTGAAGAAACTTTTGCTCCTGTAGCTAGACTTGAAGCCATCAGAATGTTTCTTGCCTTTTCAAGTTATCAACAAATCAAAGTTTATCAAATGGATGTTAAATCTGCTTTTCTTAATGGTGATCTAGAAGAAGAAGTATATATAGAACAACCAGAAGGATTCATTTTGGGAAATGATGCAAATCTTGTTTGTAGACTCAAAAAGGCTCTATATGGTCTCAAACAAGCTCCAAGGGCTTGGTATTATCGTCTTGACAAATATCTTCATCAACAAGGATTTTCAAAGGGGTCTGCTGATAGCAACTTATACACAAAAGTTGAAAATGAAAAACTATTGATTGTGGTTGTATATGTTGATGACATCATTTTTGGGAGTAACGAAGAATCTATGAGTAAAAAATTTGCCTCTGTCATGCAGCAAGAATTTGAAATGTCTCTACTTGGGGAACTAACATTCTTTCTTGGCTTGCAAGTGCATCAAGCTGCAGATGGTATATTTCTATCACAAACAAAATATCTTAAGCAAATTCTGAAGAAGTATGGCATGGAAGAATGCAAACATGTAAGTACACCAATGATAACCGGATGCAGTCTCAGTTCTAATGATGATTCTCCCACAGTGAATCAACCAGAATACAGATCGATGATAGGAAGTCTACTTTATCTCACTGGGACTAGACCAGACATTATGCACGCAGTTGGGATTGTAGGAAGATTCCAAGCTAATCCAAAAGAGTCTCATCTTTAGGCTGTCAAAAGAATTTTCAAATATCTACAAGGAACTCAAGATTTTGGTCTATGGTATCCAAAGAATGCTAATCTTACTCTTCATGCTTACACTGATGCAGATTGGGCTGGAAGTGTTGATGATCGGAAAAGCACTAGTGGTGGTGCATTTTACATGGGGCCCCGGTTAGTATCTTGGTTCAGCAAGAAGCAAAATTCTATTGCCTTATCCACAGCTGAAGCAGAGTATGTAGCTGCCGCATCTTGTTGCACTCAACTCCTATGGATGATGCAAACCTTGCAAGATTTTCAAATCAAATGTGCAACTCCTATCTCCATTATGTGTGATAATACAAGTGCCATCAGTATCTCAAAGAATCTTGTTATGCATTCGAAGACCAAGCACATTCCCATCAAGTATCATTTCTTACGTGAACAAGTGCTTGAACAAACGGTGAAGTTGGAGTATGTTCCCTCCAAAGAACAAGTTGCTGATATCTTTACCAAACCTCTGCCCAGGGAAGCGTTCGAATATCTAAGACAGAAGCTGGGAGTGTTCTCTGCCAGTCAAAAGAACAAATCTGCATAATTTTTAGAATATGGTAGTGGATACGCGGGTTTCCTGAAACACAGTCGCGTATATACGCGAGTTCCTGCACAGAAAACCACGTATGGTTGGTTGCTGACAATTTTTGGTTGGTTCAGCTCTCTTCAACACAGCTGCTGTGCTGTTTGGTATCTCTGATACTGTTTGGTATCTCTGGTGGTATTTCAGTTCTCATAATTCTGTTTCTAATGTTTTGATGAAGATGCCTTGATGATTTGTTGGTGGAAGTTATTAGGGATGCTGAAGCTAAGGGGAGTAAACCATATAGAATAGGTGTTGGATGCACATTTTCAAGGGGAACATTAGCGTTCTTGAAAGGATAATGCTTTGTTGGCATTGTGATGAATGTGATGTTTGATCTCTTGAAGTCTTTGTGGTGTTGGTCTTAATGTCATATGTAATTTTGATGAAAGGTCATGTTAGGACCCATGATGTAAATCTTGAATGATCATTATAAGGACTTCTTGTCAAATTTTATTAAACCCAGCAGTTGGGCCATTTGAGTCAAATGTTGTAAACTCATAGTTGAGTAGGCTAGGTTGAATTAGCAAAACCACTTGGTATAGGGTACTTGATCTCATATACTAAAATCCACTTGGATGAATCTTTGATGTAAGTATGAGTCATTGGTGATAGGAATGTCATAGAGTCATGTACTTCATTGAAAAATATGTTTCAAGATTCAGCATGAACTTAGGGGGACCTTGGTCACTTCAGTATACATCGGATCTGCAGAACTCTTCTTCTACATGAGGAGAAAAGGGGGAGAGTATGTTGGTGTTGATCCGCCCTTTGCCCTTGATGTCAAAGGGGGAGAGTGACATGGTGTTTGAATGAAGAGAAAGAATGGTGTCAAATATTGTCTTAAATCTGTTGTGGTAACCAAACACCATCATGGTTGCCATCAAGTCCAAAGGGGGAGATTGTTGGAAATATGATGCAGAGTGTTTTCCTTGATGGCAACCCAATGAATGAAGATGAAGACATGCGACTATTGACATGTGTTGTCCTTGATGGTAATCCACCTGATGAAGTTATGCTTGACTTGATGGACTTAGTAAATGATGTAAATCTGATGTGATATAATGTTTAGTGTTGTCCTTGAAAGGAAACCCATCTGATAAAGATGATGACAACTTACTTGATGAAGTTGTGCTTGATAGAATATGTTCTTGATGAAGGAAATCTGATGTATCTACAGTGAGTACAGAAGGCAATGAAGAAAGGATTTCAGCATGTGCTATATTCTATGATGAAAAAGAGTATGTCTCTAGGTATACGCGGATTGGCCTAGGGGAAGTCGCGTATGCACGTGGAAAAGAACGTTCCAAGTCGCGTATGGGCTAAAGCGCTCAAAAAGTGCAAAACCAAGGGTAACCACCAAGGTATTGACCCATGGTATTGGGTATTGATCCGCCTAATTGACCCCGTCCAGGTAGTTTTGGGCTCATGGTATTGTTTTGGCCCATGGTATTGAAAAAGGGATAAACCTATATAAGGAGAACAAATTCATTGTGCATAACATGAGAGTGGGTGCAAGATGTCTGAGCTTGAATGAATACTTCTCTCTGAAGTATATCTGAATGGAAAGGGTTACACTTGAATGATAAATCTGAATGTATGATGCACCAATGATGAAGAAGGGGATCTAGATCTGAATTGCTCTTGTATTTGCTAGATCTGATTATGGAAGGCTTAGATCTATGATGAGGCGAGCATCTAGGTGAACATCTGTCTGAAGAAAAAGGGTAGATCTGAACTGAATATCTGATCTGATGAAGTATGCTGCTCTGTAATGATTGAAGATCTATACGCTACTTCGCTGTGGAGGAAGCGCGTATATACGCGGCTTCAGCGAAGAGAAAGCGCGTATGCGCAATAAAAAATACACTGAGGTATACGCTGGTTTGTGTGGACGGAAGCACGTATATACGCGACATCAGTGAAGTAAAAGCGCGTATGCAAACTAGGGTTTGCTGAAGCAAAGGGTATGAAATATCTGATCTGTTCTGCTATGTTTCTGCTATCTGATCTGTGTTGTTAAGTATCTGTTGGTAATGAATGTTTGTGCTTAAAAGTTTGGAAAGGGTCCAGTCTGGAAATATGATGAAAAGTGTCCTGCAAGTGGTGTTCTATTGAAGTTGTTGGATCCAGTGTGAAAATTGATGAAACGTGGTCCAAGGTGGTGCTAAAGGTTGTAGGCTTCAGTCAGGGGGTTGTAGCTCCCTTCCAGGAGAGGCTGGTAAACGAGTCAGGGGGTTGGAGCTCCCTTCCAGGAGAGGCTGGTAAATGAGCGCAGGTGGGTGCCTGCGTGTTGGTCAAGTCTGCGCCAGCACATATGTTGTAAGATGTTTTCTCTATAATAAAATATTGAAGGCTGAGCAACTGCAGCGGTGGTTTTCTCCCGATTTGGGTTTCCACCTAAAAATCCTGGTGTTCATGTGTGATTCTTTGTGTGATGGTTTATTTTGTTCTTACTACACATGTTTACTGTTTATTAAACATCTGATGAATGAATGATGGAATAATATAAGTGAAGATTTAATGACAGATCTAAATCTCTGTGTATATGCTAGTTTCATAAAGGGGATCCGCGTATATACGCTAGTTTACTGAAGGAAAGTAGCGTATGGGTTTTAAGGAATGAAAAAGTAAAAAGATTTGATTATGCAGTAAATACTGATTCACCCCCCCTCTCAGTATTTTTCCCAACAAGAATAATACCCCCCTTAGATAGGATACACTTAATTCATTGTAATTAATACATAATACACCTTCCCTTCATTGGAAACATTACACCATAAAATCATTTCTTAGTTTTCATTCTAATTCTCGCATACTTAATTTAAGAAGAAAAAGTGTAATGTGCAGTGTTGTTGCTTAGTACCTACCTCTTATGCAAAAAGTAATTGATAGCGATTATTGAATGCATGAACAAATTCATAAATCTAATAATGAAACACATTTGAATATGATCAAGGGAATTAACACAAGTAATTGAAGGACTAAATAACTTTTGATAAAAATAGAGATAGAGGCATAGATAATTTTCGATGAAACATTAGCCCCAACATTATCATTTGTTACAAAAGTTAAGTGTTTATTGAATTTGCTTGTGCACAATTTATTCCATCTTTAGCTTATGGGACCAAATGAGGAGGAGAAAATATAATATCTAGTATCTTTATATAAAATAATGTATATATGTGATATAAATAAAATAAATAATTTCTTAAAAAGCTAATTATTGTAACAAACTATTTATTCAACTTTAAATTTATACTCATCTTAATTCAGAGGCAAATAAATAATCTATGGTAGAGAAACTTGATGAGATTTGAACTAGTGGTGTACGGCCTCGCTATAGGAAACATGTCTTTACTAGATGGTCTAACTAAATGAAATAATCTTTGAAGCTAGATATTCACCATACATATTTCCATGTAAAATGTTTTGCATCTAGACACCATTTAGAGGGATTCATAGTAGATAAATAGATTAATAAAAACATTTGTCAAATTTTTCTTTTGAATTTATCAAATCCAATAGTTCTAAGTTATACTAAAAACACCCATGTATGTATGAACGTATGTATCGTAATTTATTCCCCCTATACCCCTCTCGTTCTATACACAAACCTAAATCCTCACCCACAAGCCATACACCATGGAAAAATTATCTTAGGTGGTTGCAATGAATTAGTTATCATTCTCACCCAAGTTCAATTCTCACAAGTTACATGTTGAGTTGATATTAAAGATATTATTGCAATTGTTTCAAGCCTTGTTGTTGAATGGCCTTAAGTATTGAATAATATACCCCCCCTCCCTACTGGTTTCAGGGGTGAGGTGCTTAGTTACATGGGGAAAATAAAATCTTATAGCTAATATATAGTATTACTATTATTTATTATAAGTATTAGATTGTGTCTTTCTCATAGTGAATTTTAAATACACATGGCACACACACACACACACACACACACACACACACATATTCCAATGTAAAAAATTTAGGCATTGGGTACCGCAAGAGAGAAGTAGTCAACATCCCTCTCACCTCGAAAGGAAGAGAGAGGTAGTCAGCCTCCCTCTTAGCCCGATGGCAAGACAAAGGTTTTTGATACTAGGTTAGCCCTTAGTATAGAATCACTTATCACAGCAAGTTACTCAATTATAGAGTGCAAACATGTGAACGTATGAGACTTGAACCCTAGGTGAGGAGGAACGAGCAACTTTCCAAAGAAAGAAAAATATTATTAAAATTATACAAATATTCTTTAAATTTATATCATTCATGCTTCTAGATTTGTGAAGTTTCAAGATATATTAATAGAATCATTTTCTCCATTCTATTTTCAAATTCTAAAATATAATAATGTATTTTGAAGAATAAATATGCGAATTAGTAAAATTTACTTTTATCAACTTTATTTATTTATTTCTAATTAAGATTACTATTGTCGTTATTATTAATATTATGTGATATATTTATGGGAATATTAATTGTGTAGAGAAGTGTGTATAGATAGGGTACATGGAGAAAGGCCCAATAATATATTGAAATAATATCTTGAAGTGTAGCCAATACTTGGACTTGACCCCTTAACCTAATTGGTGCTTGGATTTTCTCTTCATTAATTCCTTGTTGATAATGGACTATAATACTCTGCTAAATTGTCCAAATTATAATTATAATTATAATTATTATTATTATTAAAATACTAAACATGTTATTTTAAATATATTTAAAATATCTTCAATCTCAAATTTATTTTTTTAATAAATACATAATAAATTAATCACTTTAATTTAAATTAAAATTTTTAATATTTCAAAAAATACTCATCAAAATAAAAACATTAACCATGCAAATTAACCTAAATTTTTTTGTTGTTAATTAGGTCTATTTAGTGTGTTTGGGCATAATGGCTCTTATCTATCCCACCAAACTTCAATTCCTTGTAAGTGACACGATTAGGAGAAATATTGTTATAATGGCTACTTGCATACTCTCACTTTCTGAGAGAGGAGATGACTTCCCTTAAAAAGTAAAAAGAAAAAAACTGAAAAATATACCAAGAAAATTTTTACACCATAAAATCATTTCTTAGTTTTCATTTGAATTCTTTCATATTTAATTTAAGAAGGAAAATCATAACACGCCTTCCCTTCATTAGAAACATCACACCATAAAACCATTTCCTAGTTTTCATTCTAATTCTCGCATACCTAATTTAATAAGAACAAGTGTAATGTGCAATGTTGTTGCTGAGTACCTACCTCTTATGCAAAAAGTAATTGATAATGATTATTGATTGCATGAAAGAATGTATAAATCTAATAATGAAACAAATTTGAATATGATGAAGGGAAGTAATGCAAGTAATTGATGGACTAAATAACTTTCGAGAAAAATAGAGATAGTTGTTGTTAGTACGCTATAAATTATAGGATCTCAAGGTGATTGGATACTTCACATTTCTTGAAAAGTTTTCATTATTGAAATGATTTTCAAAATTCAAATGATTTCAAATAAAAAAATATCAAAATAAAGAAAAGAGGGTATAAAAAACAAAACAAAAAAAGTAAAAGAAAAAGATAAAAAATAAATAAAACCCCAAAAAGAAATAAAGTTGAAAGTGTTGCAAGTTCAAATGTTACTACTCATTAGATAATTTTCTCTAGTCATACAGTTTAATCATGATTGGAGAGTTTTCAATTTCTAGTGATAGGTCAGAGAAAAATATTTTTCAAACTGTTTAATCTTGGCTTATTAGTAGATAGGTTGAAAATCAAAGTGACTCAACTATTTAAACTGAGTGAATGGTTCAAATAAGGTTAGATGTTAGGTTAGAAATTCAAAAGAAAAATGATTTGAGGGTTTGCAAGTCCAAATGCACCCTGAAAAAAGAAGAAAAAATGTTAAATGATTAGTTTGGGTAGGTGGATGTGCTGGGGAGAAAGAATGGAAGGAAAATTTTGAAGACTATTCCACCAAGTACATCATAAAAACGGCATTTACTCATGGTGGAATAAAAGATCGAAGGGACAAAAGAATTTTTTTTTATAAAGTTGGGGGATGAAATTTATCTCTAAGTTGGAGATTGTGATTTATATGAAAACACTATAGTATTATGGTTATTTCTTAAAAATCCCGACAATTATATTATCCCTTCATCGCAACCGCATGAATCTTCATATTTTCCACTTATCCTAAAGTATATTCTACCCCCTAACACTCATATTTCCTGACCCCACCATCACACTGCACATCACGTCAAGCATTAAATAACCTCCACCTCATCTGCTATCTCCACGCTTCACCCCACATCTGACGGCCCACAATGCTTTTCGCCCACCCCCCCCTCACCCTCTGAACTTTAACAACGGGGGGGGTGTTCTAAAATGGGCAGTAATTAATTCCTCTAAGAACGCTATGTGTCACCTCCGAAATATTTCTCACCGCCCCCCCCACCCGCTCCATTACCACTCACTGCTCCTCTCCCCCCCCCCCCCACTTCGAAAAGTGGTTTTCACCACTATCAAAATCGTCATGCTTATTCAATCTTCAACTAACTATTAGCGCCAAGTTTGCTCCCACCTTTTCCCTCCATCCAATCCCATCACCCCCCACCAACACAACTGTTATTTCCATTAATGGCCAATACGTTATCCAACGTACCCACGCCTAATCAACAACCACCAAATCAATGTTTAAAGCCAAAATTCAGCATAATAGTAGATTTTACTCTGTTGATTATGGTCAAAATTGTTACATATTTTCAAATTCACAGGTAAATCACAAAGGAGTAGAACTAAAGAAAGGATTTTGTTCATCAAGGAGAAATAATCAATTCTCCAGAGGCACGACATCAAGTTTCTTTGTTAACTCTGCTCATAGTCCCTTTTTTAAGTTGTCCCTTGTCTAAATCTCGTTCTGCAAAAAGTTTTCCCTCTCTTTTCCCCCTTATTTCATCCCATTCTTTCCAAATACAATGGTAAATCCATTTGAAGAGGCATGCCTCCCAAGAAAGACCAGGAGCCCTTTAACCCTATCATCTGCCCTCATGTATACTTAGATAACATACCCCTAGCTGACAGAGATTACAAGATCCACGAGACAAAGTATGATATCGACTTGTTCGATGTATAATACCAGCTTAAGGACAAATTCCTTCAAGAAGTAGATGATATAGCCCTCTGGGAGACCAAAATTCCTTATTTCATATTTCCCATAACTCATAGCTGCCATGAACTGATCAGAAAATGTCAATCATGTTATGACATTAACCATAGAGCCATAGTGAATCCTGTAGGAGAAATAATATTTTTCATCAACGCCTAATCCATTCAAGAAATGATACAGGCCCCAATTGTTGAGAATACCATTCCATTTTCATATGAAGCCCTAAGATAATTATACTAGAAACTTGACTTTTCTAGTAGGGCCAAAACCTTAGAATTATTCTTGGCCATAGATTCCTCTATGCATACCACAAACCCCCCATACCCTTCATCCATATTTCCTGATAGGAACAAACACATTATCATTGTTTTATCTTACTTATGAGGGTATCATAATGATCATTGGGTAGATTAATCCATGATTGGTTTCTTGTAAATTCTTTCCTCAGATGTTCAGCCCAAAATCATGTTCAACTATGCATAGTTTCTTGCAGATGCAATTCATGAACAATTCCTAAATTTTCAGACAGACGAGGTTTTCAAATACACCTCTTTGTTAGTGTACATGTTTGTTTATTTCCAATCCAGCAGGTTTTGATTTTGGATGATGAAGTTGAATGATGATTCTTAGCCCCAATCAGTGATTTTCTGGACTACTTTATTGATGAAGGAGCAAAAGAATTACCCCTACAAGAGCTTTGTAGACTTGTTTATTCATCTATAAGTTAGTGCACTCAGTAGTAATATAGAGGAAAGGATTAGTGAGGAAATATAGAAGGTGATGCAGTTGACAGAGCACATCAGAATAGGAGATTGGTACCTCTACAAAAAATACATAGAGATCAGGTTTATGGCAGTGAATTGGCCCTCTATAAACTGCCCAAGTATCTCTCTATGAGAATTTTTGCACTTGAATATATCAGACAAATGATAAATGAAGATGAGGTGCATTTTGTCTCTTCCAAGAAGAAGTCACAACTTAGCATCAAATCACTAATTGGTCCATTTATTTGCAACAATAGAGTAGCAGGGGATGAGGCAAATAAGATGTTGAAGGAGATGAAGTTCACACATAGTTTCACTTGGTCCTATGATCTAATGGGGATCATTTCCAAGAAGAGGGTGGAGAACAAGTCCACTCCCTACATTCATACTCACATGTTGGAGATAGATCAGTCTATGAACAAAGAAGAATGGGCCATTAACACACTCCAGGAGGCAGAAGAGCAAGTCATCTCTACTTCACGAATTCAAACACCAACTCCACAAGAAAGAAAAGTTGCAGGAGCACAAGATGACAAAGGAAAGAAACCAAAGAAGGAATTAGGGAGCAAGAGAACCAGGGAAGATCAAACAGACATCGAATTCAAACACCAACTCCACAAGAAATAAATTTTGCAGGAGCACAAGATGACAAAGGAAAGGAACCAAAGAAGGAAGCAGGGAGCAAGAGGACCAGGGAAGATCAAACAGACATGGATATCGATCCCTCCACTAAATAATTCAAAATGAAATACAGGAAGAGGGCTAGAATCTACATGGACATTGATCAGGGTAGTGAGAAATATCAGTAGACAGATATCACAATCAGAGATTCACCAAGCTCATCTCTAGCAGGTGGCCAAAAAATTCTCTCAACATCTTCTGCCTCTATGCCTTTCCAACAACAGAATGTGCAAACTCCAACATCTACTACCATTGCAGGCCAACAAGAGTATTATATCTATGATACATTCAAGGAGATCACAAGAAGGAATGCGGTTCTTAAGACCAAAACATATAATCATATTTGGAAACAAACAAGAAACTCCCAAAGCGAGCTTCTTTCAGCTTTTGACTCTGAAAATGGGAGAATGAAGATGGTCTTCTTATAACCACAAGTCCCTCAACAAAAAAATTTAGCAGACTACAAGAAGAACTATTTTGAGTTTGATACAAATAACATTCATCCAATAGACCAAATGGAGATGCACAAGCATATAGGAGAAATTATCTCCTCCAGACTAACTAGTATAGCCATGAGTCTCTCAAAACTGCAGGTGACATTGTCCAACATACATTCACAATTGAAGGTGGAAAATATCTCCTCCATGGCAAAAGACTCAAGGATAAACTCTATGGAGGATTTAGTGATGCAACTCAGGTACAATCCATCAAACATAGTGGTGGCAGAAGCACTTGTGAAGAAGAAGAATGTAGACATAGCTGCTTTGAGGAGGTAGCTCAAGACGCCATGATAGAAGATCTTATGGCCAAGGATACAGAATCAAATGAAACACAGAAGGTAGAGATGTTGCAATTGATCGTTGAACAAGTATAATAAGTTAAGAAAATGGAGAGTGAGATGGAGAAAATGTTAAAATAAAGACATAAAGCAATAAGAGATGCAGTGAAGGGAGTAGCAAAAGAAGCAGCTAAAGCCATGATTCCACTATAGGCAGTCCCTCTTACAATGACTCCAACATCTACAACAACAATAGGTACGCTAGGTGAAGGCCCTGAGTAGTTAGCTAAATCTATGGAGAACATGTCCTTACAGAAAACAGAAATTAAAAAAGATGCAAGATCAACTCAGTGACCTACAAGAGCAGGTTAAAAGGAAAGACTCGGTACATGCCACAAATTTATTGATCAGTAAAAAGTTGAATGGAGGTTTACAGAATCCCTTTCAGGAGTCCTCAATTGGAAGCATGGTAGGAAGAGTTAAACAAATTATTTGGTTGGATATAATTAAATCTATAAATGATATATGGCCATAAATTCAAATGATTTTTGAACAGAGGGATTTAATTGATTTAGTTAAATATGCCATTGAGAAAACAAATGATGAACTTGGATATAATCCCTAAACTGCGAAAATATCATCAGATTCCTAAATTCTAAAAGCAATTATGAGTTAGAGCAACTGCAAGTAGCGAAAAGAACATCCACGATACTTGAGGTAAAAATTTTGTTGAACAAGAAGATCCTAGTTACACAGCTGGAAGAAAGAGGCCATCAGCTAGAGATTGGAGTAAGTAGATTTTTCAATAGGATTGAGCCATTGAACAAAAAGGGATTGCCTTCCTTATCTTCTATAAAGTATAAGTTGATGCCTAGGAAAGATTATGTAAAAAGGCTCACATAGATTTCAAAATATACATCCAAGCATACAAATATGAAGAACACTATCACATGGAAATCATTTTATGAAGTTATCAACATTAATGTCTTCATACATGATGAGATTAAGCACATTTTTCAGTTGAGGCCAACATCTGTGAAGTACACCAACACTGATGAAGTCTACAAAAAGTTGAATAGAACTAAGATTTCGACTCAAGAAGAATGGAAAAATTTGTGTGGACTCCAGTGAGGATGAAGACTCAGAATGATGACAAAACAAGAATTTCAGTGAATTATCTACATCAAGATATCCAGTGTGTCAGAACAACTTAGTAGTATCGAATTTGCTAGCAAAGTAGACCGCTACAACATAATGAATTTTATAATGACTTTAGACATCTGATAAAAATTTCGTTACATTGAATGACGGTTTCATAATGAGCTTAGAAATTTGTTAAAAAGCCACTGCAACGCGTCCATTCATTAGACGCACAGGCTAAATTTCAGTTACTTTGTAATAAAAAATCGATTTCCCTTCTGATAACAACGATCAGTTGAAAATAGTTTAAATATAGCATTTTATTCAGTATTAGGGGTTGGACCCTAGTTTTGTAAGCGCATTTCATTGCAAGTATTTGTAATGTTTCAAGCTGGAGTATCAATGAAGAGATCACTCTGCAAGATTCATGTGTTGTGTTGTCCAAGTGATGTTTTTCCTTATTCATGTTTAATGTTTTCCCACTGTAGTCTTCTCATGTGCACCATTTAAAATTCTAATTGTGAAACAATAAAGTTAGATTAAGATTTAATATTCAAAGTACCTTAATTCTAACCATCTTTACAATTTTAATGTTTTCTTCTGATGTATGGTTTAAGAATTCTTAGTTGCTCTCAAGGCATTACTGAAAACGTTTTCTCCATTTCATAATTCCACTCAGTCATAAACACCAGTATTCCCAACTAGCTTGCCTTGCATTTTCTCTAGAATTTGATGCAAATACCCAACCTATTTTGACTCCATAGCGCAATGGAAATTTTTTAAAGAAACCCCTTAAATCCAACCACGAACAATCAAACAAAAAAAACTCTCACAATTAATTTAACTAGCCTAATATCAGAAAGCTTAAAAAAAATCTAAATCTTTTACATAGAGATCCCTCTTTGATTCTAGGAGGGCTAGATCCTAGGCTTCAAGTGGTTTTGATGTTTTTCTTTATAATTTAGTCTTACCATTCTTATAAATTATAGAGTGATAACATAGTGGCGACCATAATAGGGACATAACTGGAGATTTTCAATTTTCATCCGAAATCATAAAACCCCAACTAAAAAGCACTGTATGATACAAATTTCTTTTAAAGATAGGTTTCTTTCAGTCTTCAATAGTCAGTTTGTCTGTGATTTTGAACTAAATTCTGGCTCCCAAAATAATATCCACTAGATCCCATCCAGATCCAAATCCCCATCCTATTATAGACAATCCTGAGAATATCTTGACGAAAACTCATAGAACAGAAAGTCAAACCTGTAATAGATTTCTTTACAGGTCTAGCTCCTTACCTGATAACTTTGTCACTTTGCAAGACATTCAATTTGATTTTCATTTTGAACAAGGTATTTTCAGAACCAAATCTCATAATTGGTCTAACCTTACAATTTTTTATTCATCCATATTTCATACCTCTACCCATCTAGCTTCACCCACCATTCATCTTCCTCCACCTCCTCCACCAATCATGGCAGCCAGATATGCTCCATTGGTGCTCTTGGTACCTTTACCTCTTATGCCCCAGGATTACCAATCTAAAATTCCACAATTTGAAAGCACTGGTCCTATGACTGCCGAGAAACACATAAATAAAATGAATGATTGTTTTGACCTGCAAGAAATTGATGATGACAGTCACAAATTGAGAATGTTTGCCCAAATTTTAGGGGGTGAAGTCAAAAAACGGTTTAAAGTTTTAAATGCTAATAGTATTCATGATATCCGTGCTTTTCACCAAACATTTATAAATAGATGGGAAGTCAAGAAAAATCAACTATAGATTTTATCAGAATATGAAACTATTAAGAGATCTCTAGAAGAGAGTGTTAAATACTATTTTACTGCATTTAACAACATATACAACGCACTCCCTGCTAATATGAAACCACCCCAAGGGATAGTTCTGGTTAAATTCCAAGACGGATTTGGCCCAAACATGGTCTATCAGCTGAGGGAAAGAGACTCATCAACTTTAGAGGAAACGCAAAAAGATATTGTGAGTGTAGAAGCTAATTTATTAGCTAGAAGGGCTAGGGTGAGGATGGAGAGGAGAGTCATAATAAGAGAAGAACCTATAGCCTCTACATCTCATGCCAAAATTGAAAATTTGGTAAGGACTATGGAAAGGATGATGGAGAGGATTAGTCTTAATGAAAGAGAAATAACCAAAGAAAATCAACCAGTACCCAAAAGCAGAAACCATAACCCAAGAAGAAACCCTCCATAGGTTAGATAAAGAGAGAAAAGAGGTTTTTATCAGCAGATTAGACCTCCTTTTCAAGAAAAATATGCTAATGAGGATGAAAGAATAGTGGAGGAAGTTGAGGAAAACCATATTAATTTGATGGGGATTAATGAAGATAATTCTAATTTTCTCACTGAAGGAGAAAAAGAATTATTTTCACTAACCCAAACAGACCTTAGATCCAAAGAAATTGATGATTACAAGCTGGGTTTTGAGAATGCCATTATGAAGGTCCACATAAAATACAACTTAAGAAGCAAGAAAAATTTAGATAATTCTAATAACAGGAATTCAGAAAATTCTGCCAAGAAAGTACCTGAATCTGAAGTAAAAAAAACAAAAACAAAAACAAAAAACAAAAAAAAAATGCAAATAACCAGAAAAGAAAAACACAGCAAACAATACCAAGAAAACAGTAGATATCCCTTCCAGAAATGTTCAAACAAACACTGCTAGTACAAGCCGACATACTGAATTTACCCAAATAATAGTGTCTGAAAGAATTGATTTGTCAAACCCACTGAAACTCAAACACCATTCAGTATTGAGAGTGAACTTGCAAAGGTGAAGGTTTCTATCCCTCTGAAAGAATTAATCAACAAAAATTTCTATAGATCTCTGGTCCTGAAAGTGTTAAATCTAGGGGAGGTTATAGATAATGTCAATTTAAATGATGACCAGCTTGAACTTTTTTTTGGGCCAGAAATTGATGGAAAACCCTAGGAAGGAGATTTCCCTCCTTTTTATGTCAGTTTAAACATTCATGATAAGATTCTTCACCAGGCCATGTTGGATTCGGGTGCATCACACAACCTTATGCTAAAGGCTTTCATGGAGAAGCTTGGTCTCGAAATCACTAGACCCTACAAAGATTTATACTCTTTTGACTCTAGTAAAGTTAGGTGCCTAGGTCTGATCAAATATCTTTGTGTCACTCTAGCTCAGATACATGCAAAGAGTTTAGTGATGGACATTGTCGTAGCTGAAATTCCCCCTAAATATGGAATGCTCTTATCTCGCTCATGGGAAGAAAAATTACAAGGGACCCTGCAATTGGACAAGAAATATACTATGATTCTGTTGTTTGGTCAACCAAGAAGACTATATAGGGAAACATTAATAAAGTACATGGTAAGTAGCCAAGGTAAACCTCACAGTTACCCTTTGTACTCTGTTCACACTGACCTTGATTCTTTCATTTTTTACAATGATGGAATAATTGATTCACAAGTTTCCCATATAGAAAATGATCCCACAGAAGATAATGGCAATAAAATACAAACAGAACAATTAGATCCAACAAACAAAACTCTTTGGAACATGAGTTTTGATGGCTCATGTGGAAAAGTTAGCTCAGGGGTAGGAATTTGGGTGTATAATGCATAAAAAAATAGTGCATAGGGTGATTCATACAAATTAAATTTTTAGTGCACAAACAACCTTGCAGAATATGAAGCTTCTCTTTTGGGATTACAAATGTTGAAAAAATCAGGAGAAAAAAGGATCTTTGTACATGGTGACTCTGATTTGGTCATAAAACAAGTTAAAGGACTACATGTAGCAGAACATCCTAGATTAAGAGCTTATAGAAATGTTGTACTTGATTTCTTGAGAACTTTTGATGAATATGATTTAGTAGTAATTACCAGAAATCAGAATTTCCTAGCAAATGGCCTAGCTTTTTTAGCAAGTACCTGTGAAATGCCTCACCCAAACAAACAACATAAAATTGAGGTCAAACATCATCCTTCTGTGCCAGATAACATGAGATACTAGAAGGTTTTTGGAAGTGATAAACAAATCGAAAGATTCTGACAATCTAAATTTGAATTTGAAGACAACAATATATACATGGATTTTGAGGAGGACAGGCTTACTGATGAACAAAGTACTAAGGAAAAACAAATTTTTTTTCTAGAAACTACTGTTTTAGATGTAAATACCAATGAAAATATTCCAGATAACAAAACTATACATAATGCAGAAAATAAAAAAGACTTGGAAAAATAAGAATTTGAAATAGTCCAAATCAAAGACAATAATCTTCCTAGAGGGCTGGTCCCTTTAGAGGAATTATTTGACTTTAATGTTATGGCAAAGAAACCCAAAATGGAACGAACTGGAGAAAATATTGAGGAATGTAATATAGGCACTGAAAAAATCTCAAAATCATCAAGTTGTCTAAATCTCTACATATTATTACAAAAAGGAGATATATAACCCTGTTCAAAGAATTCATTGATGTGTTTGCATGGAGCTATGAGGATTTGAAGTCTTATGATACTAGCATCATTCAACATAAAATTCCAATTAAAGAAAATAAAAAACCATTTAGACATAAATTGCGGAGAATAAATCCTATTTTGATGCCTTTAGTTGGGAAATAAATTAAAAAGATGGATGAATCAAAAATCATAGTACCACTCAGATACTGCAAATGGGTTTCCAATATTGTCCCAACTAGCAAGAAAACAAGCATAATTAGGCTCTGTAATGAATTTAGAAATCTTAATAAAGTATCTCTTAAGGATAATTACCCTTTACCAAAAATGGATCACATATTGCAAATGGTAGTGGGTTGTAGTAGGATATCCTTGTTAGATGGTTTTTTTGGTTACAATGAAGTGTTAGTATAGCCTGATGATCAAGATAAGACAACTTTTACAACTCCTTGGGGGACTTTCATGTATGTGAAAATGCCCTTTGGATTAATGAATGTTGGAGCTACCTTTCAAAGAGCCATGGACATTGCATTTGCTGATGACATTGGCCACTTGATTGTGATTTATTTGGATGACATCATTGTGTTTTATAAAACTGATGAAGAAAATTTAGCAGACTTGAGAAGAGTTTTTGGAAAATGTCAAAAATTTGGAATTTCCATTAATCCTAAGAAAACATTATTTGGATTAGAAGGAAAACTGTTAGGTCATATTATCTCTCAGGATGGAATCAGAATTGAAGAGATATTAAAAATCAACCATCCCAGGAATCTTAAAGAACTCCAGTCATTCATTGGTAAAATCAACTTCCTAAGAAGATCTATACCAAACTTAGCAGAAATTTTAAGGAACTTACTAATATGCTCAAGAAAGAATCAGAAATAAAATGGACCATAGAAGCAAAACAGTCTTTTGATTTGGTCAAGCTAGCATTGACAAAGACCCTAGTACTAATCAATCCATATTTTACTAAAGATTTCATCATTTTTTATTTTTATTCTAAACATACTATTGCTGATGTTTTATTACAAAAAAACAGTGAAGGACAGGAGAAACCAATAGCTTTTTTCAATGAGGCATTAAGAGATGCATCATTGAAATATAAAATCATGGAAAAACATGATTTTTCCTTGGTTAAAGAATTGAAAGATTTTAGAGTCTATATTTTACATTCACATATCATTTCTTATGTTCCAAATGCAGTTGTCAAAGATATCTTAACATAAAAAAGTCCTGATGGCAAAAGAGGAAAATGGATTGCAATGATCTTAGAATATGATTTGGAAATCAAGCCTACCATGTTAATTAAATGGCAGGGATTAGCTAAACTGATGGCAGAATCAAAATTTCATTCAATAGACATCAACATGGTACATTAATTAGATGATCAAGAGGAACTAGTGACTCCACCAATTGACGAAGCGTTCTTGAATTCTCCATGGTATGCTAATATTTTGTATATATTTTCAAACTTGAATGCTCCTCCTAGTTTGTCTAAAACAAAATCTAGATTTCTGAAACTTAAAGATGTTAAATTCTGCATTTTGGACAATGTTTTGTATTGGAAAGATAATGGGGGTATTTTTCTTAAATTTTTATTGAAGGATGATGCAGATAGAGTAATGTAGGAGTTCCATGGAGGTGACTGTGGTGGCCATATTGATTGGAAATCCACTGCTAACAAGATCATGAGAGTTGGCCATTTTCTTTATTTCCATAAGATACTTACTGCTTATCATAAATTTCAAATATTTGAAGGAAAGAGAAAGCTATTTCCCTTACCTCTGACACCTATTTATGTGGAAAGCTCTTTCCATCAATTGGGATTAGGCTTCATAGGAGAAACTCACCCCCCATCCTCTGCCCAACATAAATGGATCCTCACTGCTACAAATTATTTCACAAAATGGATAGAGTCCACCCCTTATAGAAATGCCATTGACTCTGTCATAATAAAATTCCTAGAAACTAACATCCTTTCTAGATTTGGTTTTCCTAGAAAAATCATTACAGACAATGTTGTTGCTTTCAGGTCCAAAAGGATGGCTGATTTTTGTCACAGGTATCATATAAAATCGGGGTATTCAATAGCCTATTACCCTCGAGGTAATGGACTGGCTGAATCTTCAAATAAAATCCTGGTGAACATCACTAAAAATCTCCTAGAGGATAATAAGAAATCATGGCACAATAAGTTGATTAATGCTCTTTGGGATGACAGGCTCACCACAAAGAAATCAATTGACATGTCTCCATACCAATTGGTTTATGGAATGGATGCAATGTTTCCTTCTTCCTTGGGAGTTCCAGTAATTAAGATGATCCAAGATATTCAAGTTGCACCAAATGACATTCAAAGGAGGATAAATGATACCTTTTAGCTGTAGTAGTCCAGAGAGGAGGTTTACGAAGGAAAATAATTAATTCAAGAGAATATCAAAAATATCTTTGACAAGAGAACCAAGGCCAATGATTTCAACTTGGGAGACAAAGTTATGAAATGGGATTCCAGAAGAGAGGATAAAGGAAAGCATGGAAATTTTGATAATATTTGGCAAGGGCCATAGATCATTGATTTTTCAGGGGAAATAATGCTTATTTTCTCAAAGAGTTGGACGGTATCGAAGTATATGGAGGTCATGTCAATGGCAGGATGCTGAAACATTATTTATTTTAAAACTTAGGTTGAATTCTCATCATTGTAAATACCACATTCTTATAGTTTTCAATAATTCATTGGACAAGGTTGAAGCCTAAAGTGAAGGCCTTAAGCCTAGATTGATGAGCATATATGAAAATGGAAAAGAAATCAGTTGAAGAAGAAAATAAAGCACTTAGAAATGTTGCAGAAAAAAGAGCAGCCAAGGCTACTCATCTCAATTTCTTGACACTTCTTTTCAAGAAGCGCCATCCCCAGCTGGAGCCAATGTTAGTACCCTATAAATTATAGGACCTCAACGTGATTGGATACTTCACATTTCTTACAAATTTTTCATTATTGGAAGGATTTTCAAAATTCAAATGATTTCAAATAAAAAAAATATGAAAATAAAGAAAAGAGGGTATAAAAAACAGAAAAAAAAAAAGACGAAAAGAAAAAGAGAAAAAAGAAAGAAAACCCAAAAAACAAATAAAGTTGAAAGTGATACAAGTTTATATTTCACAACTCATTAGATAAATTTTTCCAGTCATACATTTTAATCATGATTAGACAATTTTCAATTTCTGTTGATAGGTTATAGAAAAAGATTTTCCAAACTATTTAATCTTGTCTCATCAGTCGATAGGTAGAAAATGAAATTGACTCAACTGTTTAAACTGAGTCAATGGTTGAAATAAGGTTAGGTGTTAGGTTAGAAATTCAAAAGAAAAATGATTTAAGGGTTTTCTAGTCTAAATGCACCCTGAAAAAAGAAGAAAAAATTTCAGATGATTATATTGGGTAGGTGGATGTGCTGAGGAGAAAGAATAGAAGGAAAATTTGAAGACTATTCCACCAAGTACAACATAAAAATGGCATTTCCTCATGGTGGAATAAAAGATTGAAGGGAAAAAAGGAATTTTATTTATAAAGTTGGAGGATGAAATTTATCTCTAAGTTGGAGATTGTGATTTATATGAAAACACCATATTATTATAGTTATTTCTTAAAACTCTCGACAATTATATTTTCCCTTTATCGCAACCCCATGAACCTTCATATTTTCCCTTTATCCTAAAGTCTACTCTACCCCTGACGCTCATATTTCCCGACCCCACCATCACACTTCACATCACGTCAAGTGTTAAATGACATCCACCTCATCTGCCATCTATACACTTCACCCCACATCTGACAACCCACAATGCTTTTTGACCCCCCCTCACCCTCTGAACTTTAACAACGGGGGTGGGGTCCAAAATGGGTGGTATTCGATTCCACCAAGAATGCCACGTGTCACCTCTATTATATTTCACACCACCCCCCTCCCCCACTCCATTACCACTCACTGCTCCTCCCCCCCTCCGAAAAGTGGTTTTCACCACTGTCAAAACCGCCGCACTTATTCAATCTTCAACTGACCGTTAGTGCCACGTCTGCTCCTGCATTTTCCTTCCATCCAATCCCATCACCCCCTGTGAACACATATGTTGTTGCCATTAGTGGAAAATTCGTTATCCAATGGACCCACCCCTAATCAACGACCACTAAATCATTGTTTGAAGCCAAAATTCTGCATAAAAGTAGAGTTTACTCTGCTAATTATGGTCAAAATTGTTAGAGATTTTCAATTTCGTAGGTAAATCACAGAGGAGTATAGCTAAAGAAAGGAGTTTTTTCATCAAGGAGAAATCATCAGTTCTCTGCAGGCCCAACAACAGGTTTCTTTGATAACTCTACTGACAGACCCTTTCTAAGTTGTCCCTTTTCTAAATCTTGTTATGTGACAAGTTTTCCCTCTCTGCTCCCCCTTCTTTCATCCCATTCTTTCCAAATATAGTGGTAAATCCATTTGAAGAGGCATGCCTCCCAAGAAAGACTAGGAGCCCTTTAACCCTATCATCTACCCTCAAGTAGACTAAGATCACATACCCCTGGTTGAAAAAGATTACAATATCCACGAGACAAAGTCTAATTTCAACGTGTTCGATGTCTAGTGTTGGCTTAAGGACAATTTCCTTCAAGAAGTAGATGATATAGGCCTTTGGGAGACCAAATTGCATTATTTCATCTTTCCCAGAACTCATAACTGCCCTGAACTGATAAAAAAATATCAATCGTGTTATGCCATTAACCAAAGAGCCATAGTGAACCCTACAATAGAAATACTATTTTCCATCAATTCCCAATCCATTCAAGAAATGATGCAAGCCCCCATTGTTGAGAATACCATTCCCTTTTCATAGGAAGCCCTGAGAGAATTATACCAGAAACTTTACTTTGCTAGCAGGGCCAAAACCTTAGAATTATTCTTGGCCACAGATGCCCCTATGCCTACCACAAACCCCCCATACCATTCATCCATATTTCATGATAGGACCAAAAACATTATCACTTTTTTATCTTACTTATTAGGGTATCATAATGATCAGCAGGTAGATGAAGCCATGATTGGTTTCTTGACTATTCTTTCCTCAGATGTTCAGTCCAAAATCATGTTCAACTTTGCACAGTTTCTTGCAGATGCAATTCATGAACAGTTCCTAAAGTTTTAGACATAATATGTTTTCAAATACACCTATGTGTTAGTGTACATGTTTTTTTATTTCCAATCCAGCAGGTTTCAATTTTAGATGATGAAGCTGAATGATGATTCTCAACCCTAATTAGTGATTTTCTGGACTACTTTATGAATGAAGGAGAAAAATAATTACTCCTACAAGAACTTTGTAGACTTGTTTATTCATCCAGAAATTAGTGCAGTCAATAGTATTATAGAGCCAAGGATTAGTGAGGAAATAAATAATGTGATGCAGTTGATAGAGCAGATCAAAACAAGAGATTGGTACCTCTACCAAAACTACATAGAGATCAGGATTTATGGCAGTGAATTGCCCCCCTATAAACTGCCCAAGTATCTCTCTATGAAAATTTTTTCACTTGAATATATCAGAAAAATGATAAATGCAGATGAGGTGCATTTTGTCTCTGCCAAGAAGAAGTCACAATTTAGGATCAAACCACTAATTGGTCCATTTATTTTCAACAACATAACAGCAGGGGATGAGGCAGATAAGATGTTGAAGGAGATGAAGTTCACACGTAGTTTCACTTTGTCCTATGATCCAATGGGGATCGTCTCCAAAAAGAGGGTGGAGAACAAGTCTGCTCCCTAAATTCATATGCATATATTGGAGATAGAGAAATATATGAACAAATAATAATGGATAGTTAATGCCCTCCAGAAGGCATAAGAGCAAGTCATCTCTACTTTAGGAATTCAAACACCAACTCCACAAGAAATAAAAGTTTTAGGAGCACAAGATGACAAAGGAAAGGAACTAGAGAAGGAAGTAGGGATCAAGAGGACCAGGGAAGATCAAACAGACGTGGATATTAATCCCTCCACTAAATAATTCAAAATGAAATACAGGAAGAGGACTAGAATCCACATGGAAATTAACCACGGTAGTGAGAAATATCAGTAGACAGTTATCACAATCAGAGATTCACCAAGGTCATCTCGAGTAGGTGGACAAATAATTTTCTCAACATCCTCTACCAATGTGCCTTTCCAACAACAGAATATGCAGACTCCAACATCTACTACCACTGTAGGGAAACAAGAGGATCATATCTATGATACACTGAAGGAGATCAAAAGAAGGAATGAGGTTCTTACTACCAAAACATATAATCAGTTTTGGAAACAAACAAACAGCTCCCAAAGCAGGCTTCTTTCAGATTTTGACTCTGAAAAGGGAAGAATGAATATGGCCTTCTTAGAAGCAAAAATCCCTCAACCCAAAACTTTAGTAGACTACAAGAAGACCTCTTTTGAGTTTGAGATAAAGAACATTCATCCAATACATCAAATGGAGATGCACAATCAGAGAGGAGAAATAATCTCCTCCACACTAACTAGTACAACCATGAGTCTCTCAAAACTGCAGGTGACATTGTCCAACACACAGTCACAGTTGAAGGTGGAAAAGATATCCTCCATGGCCAAAGAATCAAGGATAAAATATTCGGAGGATTTAGTGATGCAACTCGGGTACAATACATCAAACATAGTGGTGTCAAAAACACTTGTGAAGAAGAAGAATGTAGACATAGCTGCTTTGAGGAGGCAGCTTAAGATGTCAGTGACAGAAGGTCCTATGGCTAAGGAGATATAAGCAAATGAAACATAGAAGGAAGAGATGTTGCAATTGATCATTGAACAAGCAAAACAACTTAAGAAAATGGAGAGTGAGATGGAGAAAATGATAAAATAAAGACAGAAAGCAATAAGAGATGGAGTGAAGGGAGCAGAAAAAGAAGCATCTAAAGCCATGATTCCGCTACAGGCAGTCCCTCTTACATTGATTCCAACATCTACAAAAACACCAGGTACAGAAGGTGAAGGCCTTGAGTAGTTAGCTAAAGCTATGAAGAACATATCCTTACAGGCACCAAAAATTAAAAAAATTACAAGATCAACTCAGTGACCTACAAGAGTAGGCTAAAAGGAAAGATTCAGCACATGCCATAGAGTTATAGATCAGTAAAAAATTTAATGAAGGTTTGCAGAAGTACCTTCAGGAGCCCTCAATTGGAATCATGATAGAAGAGTTAAAAAAATTATTTGGTTGGATATAATTTAATTTATTAATGATATATGGCCATCAATTCAAATGATTTTTGAACAGAGGGATTTAATTTATTTAGTGAAAGTTTCCATTCAGAAAAAAAAATGATGAACTTGGGGATAAGCCCCAAACTACCAACAATATCATCAGATTCCTGAATTCTAAATGCAGTCATGAATTAGAGCAACTGCAAGTAGCATACAGAACTATACCACCATACTTGAGGTAAGAAGGGTGTTGAACAAGAAGAGTCTAGTTACATAACTGGAAGAAAGAGGCCATCAACTGGAGAGTGGATTAAGTATATTTTTCAATAGGATTAAGCCACTAAAAAAAAATTGATTTCCTTCCTTATTTGTTATAAATGATAAGCTGATGCCTAGGAAAAATTATGTAAAAAGTCTCACAGATATTTCAAAAGATACATCCAAGCATACAAATATGAAGAACACTATGACAGGGAAATAATTTTATGAAATTATCAACAATAATTTCTTCATATAGCATGATATTAAGCACATTTTTTAGTTGAGGCCAATGTTTGTGAAGTACACCGAGACTGATGAAGTCTACAAAAAGTTTAATATAACTAATATTACGACTCAAGAGGAATGGAAAATTTTATGTGGACTCCAGGGACGATGACAACTCAGCATGATGACAAAACATGAAGCTCAACAAATTATCTACATCAACAGATTTAGTGTGTCATAACAACTCAGTAGTATCGAATTTTCCAGCACAGTAGACCACTACAACACTGAATAATGACTTTAGGCATCTGATAAAAATGGAATTACATTGAATGACGGTTTCATAGTGAGTTTAGACATGTGTTAAAAAGCTACTACAATGCGTCCATGCATGAGACGCACATGCCAAATTTCATTTACTTTGTAATAAATGAACTGATTACCCTTCTTATAATGACGATCAGTTGTAAATAGTTTAAGTATAGAATTTTATTCAGTATTAGGGGTTGGACCCTGGTTTTGTAAGCGATTTTCATCGCAAGTATTTGTAATTTTTCAAGCTGGAGCATCAATAAAGAGATCAGTTTGCAAGATTCATGTGTTGTGTTTTCCTGGTGATGTTTTTCCTTATTCATGTTTAATGTTTTCCCACTGTAGTCTTCTCATGTGCACCATTTAAAATTCTAATTGTACAACAAAAAATTTATATTAAGATTTACTGTTAAGAGTACCTTAATTCTGACTGTCTTTAAAATTTTAATGTTTTCCTCTGATGTATGGTTTAATAATTCTTAGTTTCTCTTAAGTCATTACTGAAATAATTTTCTCCATTTTATAATTCCACTCAGTCATAAACACTAGTATTCACGAGTAGCTTACCTTGCATTTGCTCTCGAATTTGATGCATATATGCAGCCTCTTTCAACTCCATAGCCCAATGGAAATTGTTTGAAGGAACCCATTAAATCCAACCATGAACAATAAAACAAAAACAAATCTCACAATTAATTTAGCTAGCATAATATCAGAAAGCTTAAAATAAATCTAAATCTTGTATAGAGAGATCCCTCTCTGAGTCTAGGAGGGCTAGATCCTAGGATTCAAGTGGTTTTGATGTTATTCTTTATAATTTAGTCTTACCAATCTTATAAATTATAGAGTGATAACAGGTGCATATATAATTTGTGATGAAAAATTAGCCCCAACATTATCATTTGTTACAAAAGTTAAGCGTTTATTGAAATTTTCTTGTGCACAAACTATTCCATATTTAGTTTATGGGACCAAATGAGGAGGAGAAAATATAATATCTAGTATCTTTTTTGGTTTTCAAACTCATGTGGTGATCATTTTTTAAGGAGTTTTCCAGATTATCCACAGTGCTAGAGAGCGAGTGTCGACGTTTCGAATCCCAACGGGGATCCATCATCAGGACATTTTTTGAATGTCCTAATGATGGATCCCCGTTGGGATTCGAAATGTCGACACTCGTTCTCTATCTAGTATCTTTATATAAAATAATGTATATATTTGATATAAATAAAATAAATAATTTCTTAAAAAGATAATTATTGTAACAAACTATTTATTTAACTTTAAATTTATACTCATCTTAATTTAGCGGCAAATAAATAATCTATGATAGAGAGACTTGATGGTATTTGAACTAGTGGTGTATGGCCTCGCTATAGGAAACATGTCTTTACTGGATGGTCTAACTAAATGAAATAATATTTTAAGCTATATATTCACCACACATATTTCCATGTAAAATGTTTTTCATCTAAACACCATTTAGAGGGATTCATAGTAGATAAATTGATTAATAAAAACATTTTTCAATTTTTTCTTTTGAATTTATGAAATCAAATAGTTCCAAGTTAGAATAAAAACACCCATATACATATCTATGTATGTATGTATGTATCATAAGTTATTCCCCCATACCCCTCTCGTTCTATACACAAACCTACATCCTCACCCACAAGCCATACACCATGGAAAAATTATCTTGTATGGTTGGAATGAATTTGTTATAATTCTCACCCAAGTTAAATTCTCACAAGTTACATGTTGAGTTGATATTAAATATATTATTGTAATGGTTTCAAGCCTTGTTGTTGAATGGACTTAATCCTTAAATAATATATTCCCCTCTCTACTGGTTGCAAGGGTGAGGTGCTTACTTACATGGAGAAAATAAAATGTTATAGCTAATATATAGTATTACTATTATTTATTATAAGTATTAGATTGTGTCTTTTTCATAGTGAATTGTAAATAGACATGGAATATATATATATATATAGTCCAAGATAAAAAAAATTAGGCATTGGCTACCGCAAGAGAGAAGTAGTCAACATCTCTCTCATCTTGAAAGGAAGAGAGAGGTAGTCAACCTCCCTCTTATCTCGATGGCAAGACAAAGGTTTTTGATAATAGGTTATTCCTTAGTCTAGACTCACTTAGTGCAACATAGTTACTCAATTATAGAGCGTAAGCATGTGAACTTACAAGACTTGAACCCTGGGTGGGGAAGACCCAACAACTTTCCAAAACAAGAGAAATATTAATAAAATTATATAAATATTCTTTAGAGTTATATCATCCATGTTTCTAGATTTGTAAAGTTTCAAGATATATAAATAGAATAATTTTCTCCATTCTATTTTAAAATTCTAAAATACAATAATATATTTTAAAGAATAAATATGTAAATTAATAAAATGTAATTTTATCAACTTTTTTATTTCTAAGTAAGATTACTATTGTCGTTATTATTAATATTATGTAATCTAGTTATGGGAATATTCACTATGTAGATAAGTGTGTATAGATAGGGTATATGGAGACATGCCCAATAATATCTTGAAATGTAGCCAACACTTGGACTTTACCCCTTCACCTATTTAGTGCTTGGATTTTCTCTTCATTTAATCCTTGTTGATAGTGAACCATAATACTGTGCTAAATAGTTATAATAATAATAATAATAATTATTATTATTATTAAAATAATTTTTAATATATTTTTAATATTTTTAAAGTAAAATTTATTTTTTAATTAAATATATAATAAATTAATCATTTTAATTTAAATCAATTTTTTTTAATATTTAAAAAAATACTCATCAAAATCAAAACATTAACCATGCAAATTAACTTTAAAAAATGATTGTTAATTGGGTTTTTTTAGGGTGGTTAGGCATAATGGCTCTTTGTAATATACACAATAAAAAGAAATTTACTTTCTAACTATAATAGTTTTACATATGCTAGTTACTTAAGTTCTCGTGTTAAGTTTGGAAAATCAACCTTATAATATGGTAACCCCCCCACCCACGGAGGTTCCTCCGACCCTTTATATGAAATATGTACTATATCATTGTCGTCGGTTTCTATTTAATTCCAATCAAGGGTCACAGAGTTTGTTTTTTACCACTTCCCTACCACTTTTCCTGACCATTTATTGTCTTGGCTCTTGTGCAATTTAATTTGGTTACGAGGTGATTTGGTTGTATGTAATATTCCAAATTTTTCCTTCAATAAATTGGAATATTAATTTTGTCTATTTTCACTTATGATTTGAATAATTGGGTGAGGAGGCCCAAACACAATAAAAACATGGATGAAATCCCTCTAATTATGAAAAGGGATCAACAATGGAAATATATTTCACACCCTCATGCGTGAAAGGAGACATTTGCAAGGAGACTAGGTCAAGTTTGACCAAGTCAAACAGTGCTGCCTAAAGAGGTGTAGCTTGCTTAAGAAAATAGCATAGAGAAAGAGGAGGGAATATTCCTTGAAGGAGGAAACCCTAATAGAGTGGGACCCATGGAGATGGAGCTCTCATGTGTTTAAAAGGAGGGCAAGGCAGCCATTGTTTCTCATGCATATGAATATAGATTTATTGTTTGCTTAGACTATTTGCAGTCCCAACTGTTTAGCTGAGTTGTTGTGTTGCTTAGTAGAAGGATTTACTTCTTAGGAATCCTTCTCCTTCCTTGAGAAGCCTCTTGAAGGACTTGCATCTATTTGCCTCACATTCAGGCTTGAGGCCAAGCATCCTCCTCCAGGACAATGTTATTCCTGAAGTAGGATAATTCTGTGTTGCAGGGTGTTGCAGTGAGGAGTCACAACACCACTTCCACCTCTTGTTTTTCAGAGGGAGAGTATTTATTTCCTTTGGAAGACCAATTTTGAAGCTATTAGAGCTTATTTAAGATCTTGTCACTTGGCCAAATCATTCTATTCCACCTACAACGCAGTTACCCTCTTAGACTGCGTTATTTTCATAGTGCACTTGCAGTGTGACTCGAGGGTGAGATCTCAAGTGTAAGGATCAACATTCCACTTAGGAGATCCATTGGAGGATTTCTACTTCATATTGTTTATCATCTCCAACCTTCTCTATTCTTTTCTAGTTTTAAGAGTTGCAGATACTGCCCAACAGCTCCGGCATTTTTGCCATTTTGTATATTTCAGCCAATCCTTCTAAAGATTGATGTATTATTTCTTTCAGGGGTTAGAGACTTTCTCCCCCACTTTATTTGAACCATATATTATCATATTCATGTATTGGAATTATTATGTAGTAGTTTTTCCATAATAGACTGCGCTGTCATAGCCAAGGGTTTCATATGTGTAGCAGTGTTCTTTCATTTCTTGTACATTGATTATTGAGGCTTGCATTCCCTTGCTTGAATGATTGTTTCCTCAAGATGTTGTACTCCTTTTAATGCTATAACAACATTTTTTGGCTATTCAGATCTTCATGAGTTCATGGTTGTAAAATAACGTTGTCATTCCGGCTCTTGTGCTTACATTGTTGCAGCCCCTTTCATTAAGCACTTCTTGAGTACATCTAAGTGTGGAAGATCTATTTAACCCACTTATAAGGATTTATTTGAAACCTACTCTTGGATTTAGGACTTAGATACATTGATCTGAGGGATCCAAGTCTTGGCTTCAATTCCTGTAGCAGCCATTACTAGAAAAAAAAATTTCTAGTCATGCCTTGCTAGTTGTTCCAGATTTGGGATACTACAGTGGTATCAGAGCATATTTCTTGGCTCAGCCTGTGAGTCTCAGCCCAAAAAGATAGAATAATATCAGAATGATGAAGAATATGATATTAATCTCATCATTATTTAGATCCATAGTGAACCTCTCCAAGGAGGTCAAGAAGATTGAAGAAGAAGAAGAGGAAGGACCATGCATTTCCTATTCTCATCAAGAAGAATACAATGAGCATGGAAGACACTTGGATTATCAGATTCTAAGTGATTACCTTGTTGAGTACAGATCTCAACCTAGAGCCTTCAAGGAGACTCTAGCTTTCCCTCATTTCATCAAGTTGAATGAAGAGAAGAGACCCTGCAGCAAAATAGAAATGAGAGGCAATAGATTTTTGTTGTCTACCTTTGATGGGTTATCTATAGCAAGAACACAGGTGAGAAAGTTGGAGGCATTTTTCCTACTACATCCTGTAGTAGGGAAAGAGGCTGTTGAAATCTCAGTGCTACACTTGGAGGGTGAAGCTTGTGATTGGTGGAGCAACCATTTGAGCCATGCAAGGGTCAAAATTTTTGTAGAGTTCACTCTAGGGTTGATCAACACCTTTGATGGAGAAAGAAGAAAGGAAGAGAAGTTCACACCACCACTTGAGGAGCCATGTGATAATGTTGTCACACTCATGGAGGAGTAGCCACATGCATCAACAGCTGGGGCAGCCAACACTTTGGAGGAAGGAAATCTTGCAGCCCTACAAGAAGTTCCAAAACATCATCAAGGTATGAAAAGATTTCCACAATCTCTTGTTGCAGCAAATCATTTTGATAATTGTGGAGATTTAGTTTTACATGACCAAGGGTCAAATCCCATTGCTACTATAGAGCAGCTTGTTTGCATTGCGCTGTGCAACATGGAAACATTCAAGGAAGAAGAAAACCATCATTCTCATGAGCCATTGTTGGATTTTTCATCACACTTGAGGTTGGGGTTTGAATACTTGAAGGAAGATAGTAGACATATTGGAGTGATAAACCCCTTCTCCTTTCAAGTTGACACTTTCTCAATGAGCTCCTCTCAGCTCAAAGAGGAACTTCTACTTTCAGCAGATCCAAGACCTCATTGTTTTTGGAAGACTATTGTTGAGAGGGAGGTATCAAGGAGAGATCTCATTAGAGGTACACTTCAACACACCATGGAGTGCAATGAATTTCTTCCTTTCTCACAAGAGCAGATAGAATATGGAGGACATCTTCGGATGGATAACATCTCCCATGCTTGTGTTGGGAATTCCTTGATCCATACACATCATGATGGGAGGTTTTTTCCTACCACCTATTTGGGTCCTCATAGGGTCTCATTAATCCTTGAGAGTATTGCATTTCAAAATCCCATGGAATGCAAAGACAAAGATTTGGTTTGGGAGGATCGTAGCCCTCATAGGAGGAGTACCAAGATGAAGAGAAGGAGAAAGCATCCACAGGTGATTGAGTGGATGTGGTTGATGAGCAAGGAGTTGGGAGGCTACTTGCATATCTATGACACCGCGCAGCAGGAGGCTTGGATGCACTGGCTACTCTTGAAAGATTTTGGCCATCACTTGGCATACAATCTTCCTAAGAGTAGGAGGAAGAAGGATAGATGGTAGGATGCTTGCATCATTAAGAATCATAGAGTATGGATACATGGTGTTGATGTGATACTCATATCATTCATTGTATCTCCTTCACATGAGTTGTAGATGGAAGTATGGGGAGGCAGCAAAATATTTTTTTGCTTTACTTGTTCTTGGGAGAGAAAGAGCATATTTGCTCTCACACTTTGCATGAGGTTGCAGGAGGAGGAGATGGTATTATTTCATTGGCTTTGGATGGTAGAGAGGTACTTCCACCTTGGGAGGAAATTCTTATATATTGCAATATTATGGGAGATATATTTGACAATGAGCATGTCAAAGAACAGAGCTTGGTATTGACATGAGCTTATTTGCATGAGCTCACAACGTTGTCACTTTGGAGAAGAGATTTTTGGGTGGAGTGTCCCCAAGATCACTTCACTTTGTATGCACTTGGTGAACAAGGAGGAGGTGATGATGATGTAATAGTGGATAGAGACATCTATCACTATGGCATATTCTTCTTGACTTGGATTTCCAAGCATGAGGAAGATGATCTTCTTGCAACACATGATACATTATTCTTCTTCATAACATGCCAAAGAACCATGGAGGACTCATTCAGGGATCCATGTACCATCTTACTTCTGGAATATGGTAAGATTTTTGTTTTTTACATTCATTAATCTCCACACTCTTACCATTACTTTGCAGTGCATTTCTCCACAAGAGGAGAAGCTTTTTACATTGCTCCATGTTGACAGTTGGGCCAACCTATATGATGGAGGCAACCATATTTTATATGGCCTTAGGAAAATGTTTTATAATTACATGTATGTTCAATTTTTATGTCCAACTACTTGCCAAATGATGACATACATGCTTAACTATGTATCAAGAAACATCTTGCCTTGTAATTTTCTGAAGCAGCAGTTTGGAAAACTGCGCTGTCACTATTGGGGAAACTATTGGTACCTTCTTGTACCGCATGAAACCTTCAAAATTTTCCTCATTTTGTTTTTGATCATGAATTAATTTTCTGATATGGATCAGATTTGTATGAGAAGCATGATTATGAGAAAGACACATAAGTTGGATGTGTATTTGAGGGGAGAAAATTCCCACATTTTTTGCACTACATGTTCTAATGGGAGCATGGGAGGAGATATGGCCACCACAACTACATATGTGTTCTCTTTTGAGGTGGACCATAGACTTTTTTAGCCCCCTATGAAATTCTTGACAAGCAAGCTGGGGGCTAGTTTGCTCTGGAGCCTCCAAGGAATGCCTTTCCCTTGAAAATTCATCCTCCTTGGAGTCTCTGTGTGCTGTGCCTGACATATGGTTCCTCTGCTGATTCATTTCTCAAAAGCCCATTATTCCCTCCTTTACCCCTGCGAAATACATCAATTCCCCTTATTTTCCCTTTATCTGAATTCCCTTTCTTCTCCCTTATTTCCCTAGTTTCCCCCTCCATCTCTCCTACCGTTACCCCTTGGTTGCCCCCAAAAAGCATTAAAAATGAATTAAATGATAAATTTTATGTTTTTGGGTCTTAGCCCTTCTTCTGATAGCCCCGCGCCCTTTTCCTTCCATAGAACCCCGCGCCGTGACCTAGGCGTTTCCCCTACGGGGGCTCTTTTCTATCTGTATGGTCAAACCATGGTGCCCCGTAGTTCATCTCCGCCGCCCATTCGTTTGTCGATCCAACGGCGTGGAGCCCGCCCGAAATGGTGGTCCCCACACCCGCATGCATCATACGCCCTGAAACCACCTGTTTTCTCCGCACCACCATTGCGCGCAAGGCAGTTTTCCCCGGAGCCCCAGCGATTCCACACAGCTGTCGCCGCGTGTCCTTCTGTACGTTTTTGAAACCACCGTTCTCCGTCGTTAAACCTATTCCCCACTCGTTAACGTCTGGACAAGGATGGTGCACGAAATCGCCATGGACCGTCCGATCTCGGGTGCTCCATCCAACGGCTATCTCGCGTCGTAGCTGCCCGTTCGTTAACGAACCTGCATGTTTGTTAGCCCGTGTCCGCTGTGTATGTGACCCACTGTCCGCCATCTCCCACCGTCGATCTCTCAGTGATCAACGGTCCCGAGTTGTCCCTCTACCATTGGCCATTCCACTGTCACCCGGGTCTCCACGTCATCTGTCCACTTGGCTGTCCATACGCCGCGTCACCCCCACGTGTCTCTTTCGTACTTTCTCCCATTCCATCGCGTATATTTGATTCTTTTGTGTTCTTTAATGTTTTCTCATTCGTTTTCGGTTCGTGTTCCGTCAATTACCTACCCGAGCAGTTTTTCACCATTCTTCTGCATTTTCTCCCGCCATGTCATGGATGGCACATCCATTTCTCCCATCTACATCACCCGCCACCCTTGTCCATGGATTTCTTCGTAGTCTTCATGTTCCCTGCAGGTTTATAAAGAAAGAACGGCTGCCGTGATACACTTCTATGCTACTAGGACAACTAAATCCAAGGAAGATCATCCACAGCGGCTGAATTTATGAACGAAGGCCCGGGAAGGTGGAGATGAGATGTTCATTAAAGGAACAGAGGTCAAACTTTGTAGAGAATCTCCCATCACCATTAAACTCGAGCTAACCTGTCAGAGATGTAATTGAAGCAATAGAGCATTCCAGTACAGATCAAAAGGAAGGTTAAGGCATGCTAACGAAGATCCAGAGCCTTAAATCAATGTTTTCAAAGGAAGAGAAGTAGATCACAAACCCCGAGGATCGGTCAAAGGATCCTGGAGCGCAGGCAAAAGGTAATATCAGGGTTTTTTGTCAGCAGAATGTTTTTCTCTATCAGGTATAGGGCATCCAAACTGTCTTATTTACACACCATGTCCCTGAAGAGTTTTCCACCAGAATATAGCTCAAAAACAGTCAGACATTTATGAGACAAACCTTTCAGCAATTTATTTTATTTTTTGCTTACGACGCCAGGAGTACTTCGACCAAAATGTCAAGATCAAATCTGGAGCAGATCATTCTCTCACCAGGAAGGTGAAAGAGATTAAATACACATCATATCAAGCAGAATGGGTTTCGGCCATGCATTCATTGTTATGTTTAATGATACATTTAATTTTCACCTACTCCTTCAGTCGATCTTAGGTTCACCTTTTGCTATAAAGCACAAAAGAAAACATTGTAATGGTTGTTAATGAGATATCAGTGAAATGCGAGTATCTTCCTCTTGAGACAAGTTCTCTGTGTATATTGTAAGATAGGCTGAGATAAGATGTATTCATACTGAATGTTCAAGATATGGGTTATGATGTACCTGATTGGTGTTTTTTTTAATGTGACAAACATGTTTCTTTGGATCCTTATCTAAAGTAGCTGGTGATGTTTTCCTTTCTCTGTATTTGTGATTTAATTGCTTTCATTTCATCATGTTTCTTTAGGCTCGCATCAGAAGTTTTGCATGAGATTTACCCTTGATAGGTACCTCATGTTGCTGCTCTCCCAACCCTTAATTTTTTCTGCTTACATGTGTATCTGAATGTTGACTTCAATTGATTTAACCAGTGTAGTGGACGATATTTCCTTCTCTCTGATGTATGAATTGATGAATTCCATGTTTAGACGTTCTTGGTAGGATTTAGCTGGAATTTTAGGGAACACTGGGGATTAGTGTTAGCCCTGTCCACTAGGATCTTTGCACGAATAACTAGCCTTTCTAAGATCCCTTGTAATTGCCTCTGATTTTGTCCAAGAAGGCCTGGAGTTAAATGACCTCTGGCCTGATCTATAGACAGAGTTGGCTGGTTCTCCCCCTTTCATTTGCTGTCCTTAATGTCCCATTCCAAATATCTCCTTTAAAGATCCAGATGTTCTAGATGACTAGCCCAACTGAAAGCTTGCACATTGAACACAAATAAATCCTTTCTTGACTCCATAGCCCAATGGCTTTGATGTTCCCTGAGTTATCTACCTTTGCCTAAATTCCTCTTTTCTCATCCTTGTCTTATATTGGACCTTCCTTTCCTGATGCCCAACAACCAAACACAGACAATCAAACCAACAACCATGAGCCTACAACTAGCCTAAAACCATAACTTAGAGTTTCAAAGACATAAATCTTTGATTATCATAGAGAGATCCCTCTCTGGACCTAGGAGGGCTAGATCCTAAGGTCCCAAAGTGGTTCTATGTTGTCTCATCTTTTGGTCTTGTCAACCTGGCCAAAACATGGGAACCCCAACATAATGGTGACTCCGCTGGGGATTTTGAGTACATTTCACCTTAAACATTCGTAAAACCTCAGAAACTTAGAGCTCTGGTTAGGTTGATAGTAGGTCACCCCTTTCTTGAATCAGCCTCCATTATTGAATATCCACCACACTCTTAGACAGAGCCTGGAAAGGGTCAGGTAGCCTCCAGATCTCATCCTGTTTTCAGAGGTGACATATCTGGTAAATTCCCTCCTAGTCAATCTCTGGTTGGAGCTTGTTGTTTTAGAGCAGATTCCTGAAAGGTGATAGTGCCTGAACACTGTGGTGGATAGTATACCCCTTAGAAACATCCTAAACCCTCCACCTGGCGACTCCATTGCTCCTAAACGTTAAAAGACTCCACTGGTGATCAGTAGGCCTACTAATCATCTTGGTTGCACATCAGACTCCACTGGGAGACCAAACCCGAAACATAATGAAGACTCCACTGGGAGGCCAGCCCCTGAGACAACATTAACCACAGTAGAAGAAACAAGTAGGGTTAAGCTGCTTGACTTATAAACAACATTCTGGCTTTCAGAACCATCCACACAAGAGCTTATCCCAACCCTAACCCACCAGAAATATTTGAAAATCCAGAGAGTATCCTCAGAGGAGCTCCTACACCTAGCAGACCAACCATTTCCAGCCACATTCATAGAGCTAATTCTGCACCAGAACACCTAACAGCTCTATCACATTTCTTCCCTGACCTAGACATACCTAATAGACTACCAAGAACTAGGTCATTCAATCACCTAGACTAGCAGGACCTTGGAATTTTCGATACACCATCTAATAGTGGTCAGCACTCTAGGGATAGTGGAACCCCTCCATCCACACCACCTGATTTTCACTTCCTTCAAAACTTGGGGCTCTCCCACCCTAGATCTGCTCAACAGACCTCTGTTGGTCCTAACATTCCCATCATCCAAATACCAACTGCTCAAGCTAACCCCATACCCCATTAGAACATTATCATGGCAGCATGGTATGCACCTCTGCTGTTACCTCAGCCTATGCTACCCCTACCAAATGATTATCAATCAAAAATCCCGCACTTCACTGCAAAAGAATCCATCATAGCTCAACAACATGTAGATAAGATGGAGGATTCTTTTGATTATATGGAAATTGATGATGAGACAATCAAAATGAGGATCTTTTCCCAAAGCTTAGGGGGTGAGGTGAAAAAATGGTTTAAAAATCTACCTCCTGGCAGTATTCAAGATCTCCCTGCATTATACCATACTTTCATAAACAAATGGGAGGTTAGAGCAAACCCTCGCCAGCTCCTAGCAGAATACATGTCCCATAAAAGGAACGTAGGAGAGAGTGTTCATGATTACACCACTAGATTCAACAACATTTATAATGCTCTCCCTCCACACATGAAACCTCCTCAAGGTATGGCCCTAGCAAAATATCCTGATGGATTTGATGCTGACATGACCTATGAGCTTAGAGATAAAGAGTATACCACCCTGGAAGACATGCAGAAAGGAGCCATAACCATAGAAGCAAACTTAATGGAAAAAAGGGCAAGACTAAAAGCTGAAAAGAGGGTAACATATAGGGATGACAACGTAGCTTCCACGTCTGATCTCAAATATGACAGAGTTTCAAAAAATGTGGAAGAACTTCAACAAATGATAAAGATGATGGTTTTCCAAAACAACAACCAAAACAGAAACAAGAACCAAAGCATTAGAAGAAACAATGCTGCTCCCAACAGACAGAGAGAGTTAGATCAACAAATCATTCCCCCATTTCAAGAAAAATTTTTAGATGAGGATGAGGGAATCATTGAAGATTCTGAGGGGAATACAATAAATATGTTTGAAGTAGAGGACTCAATCCTTAACTGTGATTCAGAGGAAGATCAGCCCTCACCTTCATATTGGGATGAGGAATGGTTAGAAACTGAGGATTGCAGATTAGGATTTGAAAATGCCATGATGCAAGTTAGGGAACAATATGAACTTAGGAGCAAGAAAAGCCAGGACACTTCCAAAACAAAGACTCCTGAGGTAACCATCAAGAAAAGACCTGAAAAATTTCCAAAGCAACCTCCGTGAATAGCAAAACAGCAACTGAAAGTTCTGGTAAACATGAGGAGAAAGACAACGAAGTCCCCAGAAAACAAAGTCAACCAACCAGCAGTACTAGCACTTCAGTTAGTACTCCTAATACAACTGTTCCAAACCCTATACATAGTGAGAAAACACTAAATGATTCGGCTACTAAGACAGTAGCAAATAAAACAGAATCGAATATTACAAAGATGCAGTCCACTTTCAATTTAAAGAGTGAGATTGCCAAAATCAAGATCTCTGTACCATTTTCTGAGCTGGCCACTCAGGATGTATATAAAGGAAAAATTTTGAAAGAATTAAATCTGGGAGAAATGAATGATTCTGTAAATTTGAATGATGATCAACTAGCCCTACTCTTTGGTCCCAAAATTGAGGGAAAATTTCAGGAAGGGGTAGTTCCACCCTTCTATATCAGTCTCAACATTCATGAAAAAATACTCCATAATTCCATGCATGATTCTGGAGCATCACACAATTTAATGCCTAAGGTAGTGATGGAAAAGCTAGGCCTAGAGATAACCAGGCCCTACAAAGACTTATACTTGTTTGACTCTAGTAGAGTGAAATGCCTAGGCTTGATCAAAGATTTATGTGTGAACCTGGCCTAGATTCCTGCTAAATGTATGGTCATGGATGTGGTAGTGGCAGATGTGCCACCAAAGTATGGCATGCTATTGTCAAGATCAGGGGGAGCCAAACTGCAAGGAACAATGCAGATGGATGGCTCTTATGCCACTATCCCTATATTTGGCCAACTTAGAAGACTGTATAGAGAGTCTCAGATGAAATTTTTAGTCAGTAGCCCCGAGAAACCTGAAAACTCACCATTATATTATGTACATATAGATCTAGACTCTTTTATCCTCTACAATGACCAATCCTCAGAAGAGCCGAGAGCAAATAATGGAAATACAAACATATAGCCCATGGATTTCAACATAATGGCTACTCTGGAAGAATACGAAGAAGAAGACCATGGGAAAACTGTTGAAAGTATAACTCCGAATGAAACAAAAATAGAACAAAAACAGCAAGCTAGCCACCTACCTGATCTCCACGCCCATAATGAACCACGAAACGACCCCCCTCCTAGCACAAACCTCACAACTCAACTTAATGGCGAACCCAACTGTAGGGGAGGGGATGAAAACGAATTAAACGAAGAACCTTTGTGGGAAATGAAATTTGATGGGTCCTGTACTAGGAAAAACACTGGATCAGGAGTGTGGCTACGAAACATAAAAAGTGATTATGCAGAAAGCCACGCTGTCAATCTGCATTTCAAATGCACAAATAATATTGCAGAATATGAGGCTCTCATCCTAGGTCCGAATTTGTTGAAAAAATTAGGAGCCCGTAGGATAGCTGTGAGAGGAGACTCTGAGTTAGTAATTAAACAGGTGAATGGTGAGTATTCAGCGAAACACCCCAGGCTTAGGGTATACAGGAATGACACTCTGGATTTGCTGAAAATGTTTGTTGAATATGAGTTAGTGTTCATTCCTAGGGGTCAAAATGCAATAGAAAATGGATTAGATTGCCTAGTTAGCTCATATCCTAAGGCCCCTATTGACCAACAGATTATCATTCAGACCAAATTCAGGCCTGCAATGCCAGACAATGAAAAATATTGGTAGGTCTTTGAAGGAGACAAACAGATCGAAGATTTCTTGATGGGTAGAAATGAGTTTGAATTTTCTGATTCAGACTCGATTTCTGGTGACAACTACCCAAGTAAGGATCCCCCAGATGAACAAGAAACACCCTGTAACATAGCAATAAATCTTTTTTCTGATAAAACTGGAAGTTTTAATGAAAATAGTGAAAATGCAGAAAACGAAGAGGTTGAGGTGCTGCAAGCCAAAGATAAGAACATACCTGGAGGCCTGGCACCCTTAGAGGACCTTTTTGACTTTGACGACATAGAAAAAAAGACCACAATAGAACATTCTAATTCTGATGTGGAAGAATGCAACATTGGCACTGAAGACAAACCCAGAATGATAAAACTGGCTAATTCTATACCTGAAAACATGAAGAAAAAATACCTGGACCTGTTTAAGGAATTCGTTGATGTGTTTGCATGGAGCTATGAAGACTTGAAGGCCTATGACACCAATATCATTCAACACAAAATACCCTTGAAAGAAAATCAGAAGCCTTTCAGACAAAAACTCCGTAGGATTAATCCAAAACAATTGCCTGCAGTAGAGAAGGCAATTAAGAAAATGTATGAAGCGGGCATAATAGTCCCTGTGAGGTTTTCTGATTGGATGTCAAACTTAGTGGCTGTAAGGAAGAAAACAGGGGAGATTAGACTATGCATAGATTTCAGAAACCTCAATAGAGCCTCTCTGAAAGATAACTACCCTTTGCCTAGAATGGAGCATATCCTACAGAAGGTAGTAGGCTCTAAAATAATCTCCCTGCTTGATGGTTTTTCAGGATATAATCAGGTTCTGGTACTCCTAGCAGATCAACTCAAAACAACATTTACCACTCCATGGGGCACTTTTATGTATGTGAAAATGCCTTTCGGATTGATGAACACTAGCGCCACCTTCCAAAGAGTGATGGACATATCTTTCTCAGAGGAGATAGGACACTTCATAGTTATCTACTTGGATGACTTGAGTGTCTTTTCTAAAACCGAAGAAGAACATCTGAAACACCTGAGAAATTTTTTTGAAAAATGTAGAAGGTACGGTCTGTCCTTAAACCCTAAGAAAATTGTTTTTGGGCTGCAAGAAGGTAAACTTCTGGGCCACATTATATCTAAGAAAGGGATCAGGATAGACCCACAGAGAGTTAAGGGAATATTCCAAATCACACACCCAAGAAACATCAAGGAGTTACAGTCCTTCATCAGGAAGATTAATTTCCTTAGGAGATTCATTCCCAGCCTTGCTGAGCACCTTAGAAAAATGACTGAAATGCTAAAGAAAGGTGCAGGAATTAAGTGGACTGTTGAAGCCAAGAAATATTTTGAGTTAGTAAAACTTGCACTCACTCAGGCCCCCATCCTTATCAGCCCTGACTTCTCAAAATATTTTCTGATCTTTTCATTTTCTTCCCTGCACACAATAGCTGTAGTTTTACTGCAAAAAAAATCAGAAGGAAATGAACAGCCTATAGCCTTCTTCAGTAAAGCCTTAAGAGATGCACCCTTAAAGTACAACATCATGGAAAAACAGGCCTATGCTCTGGTTAAGGCCTTAAAAGACTTTAGGGTGTACATTCTGCATTCTCACACCATAGCCTATGTTCCAAATACAGTGGTCAAAGATATTTTGTCCCAAGACCCTGATGGGAAAAGGGGCAAATGGATTGCTACAATCTTAGAATATGACATTGAAATAAAACCTACCAAGCTAATCAAAGGTCAAGGCCTGGCCCAATTAATGACAGAATCAAACTTGCAGGCCCTTGACATTAACATGATGAACGCCTTAGATGAGCAGGAAGGATTGCCACATCCTGATGTTGAGGAGCAGTTCCAGAACTCTACTTGGTATACTAATATCCTTTACGTGCTCACACACCTCAGTGCCCCTCCAGAACTGTCCAAAACAAAGGTCAAATTCATAAAAATCAAAGCTAGAAATTACTGCATTATAAATGAGAGTCTGTATTGGAAAAATCCAAATGGCCTTTTACTGAAATGTTTGTCTGAAACTGAAGCTACAAGAATCAAACAGGAATTCCATGCCGGAGAGTGTGGAGGCCACCTGAGTTGGAAAACCACTGCCAATAAAATACTCAGAGCTAGTTATTATTGGCCTACACTCTTTAGTGATGTCTATAAAATGATTCTTGCCTGCCATAAATGTCATATATTTGAAGGCAAAAGAAAACTCCTTCCCCTCCCTCTGTAACCTATCACCATAGAAGGTCCCTTCATACAATGGGGCCTAGAATTTATAGGGGAAATTCACCCTTCTTCCTCTGGACAACATAAATGGATCCTAACTGCTACAGATTACTTCACCAAATGGATAGAAGCTATACCCACTAGGAATGCCACTGATTCTGTCATCATTAGGTTCCTAGAAGACTTCATCTTATTTCGGTTTGGCTGTCCAAGGAAAATAATCACTGACAATGCTGCTACTTTTGGATCCAAAAGAATGGTTGATTTCTGTCACAGGTACATAATAGCACTTGGACATTCAACTACCTATTACCCCCAGGGTAATGGCCTAGCTGATTCATTGAATAAAAGCCTGGTTACAATCATCAAAAATCTGCTGGAAGAAAACAAAAGATCATGGCATAAGAAGTTGATACATGCCTTGTGGGCAGACAGGCTCACTACAAAGAAATCTATTGGCATGTCACCCTTCCAGCTGGTTTATGGGACAGAAGCAGTTTTTCCGACAAGTCTTGGAGTTCCAGTAATCAAGCTTGTTCAGGAGATCCAATCAGAGGAGAATAGTATGATGAGAAGAATCAATGAAACTATCCATTTGCAGCAAACAAGGGAGCAGGTTTATGACAGAACTGTCAGAATACAGGAGAGCATCAAAAGGCAGTTTGACAAAAGAACCAAAGCTTCAGATTTCAAGGTTGGAGATAAAGTTCTGAGACAGGATTCGAAAAGAGAGGACAAAGGAAAACATGGTAAGTTTGATAGTTTGTGAAAAGGTCCATATATCATACAAGTTGTTGTGGGTCCTAATGCGTTTTTCCTACAAGCACTTGATGGCACAGAGTTTTTTGGGGGTCCTGTCAATGGCAGGATGCTCAAGCACTTTTTCTGCTAAGTTTCAATTTCCAGTCCATTTCCATTGTATATACCACTGCAGTTTTTCTTTCCAGAAAAACAGAAAAATGTTCCAAAAACAGAATTAAAAGAGAGATTCAGACATGCTCAAAACATGAACCTCTGAAGTAAAAAGCATGGCTCAAACCTGATCAAAATCCAAGCCAAAGGAAGCAGAATAGCTGGTCCTAATAAGCTCAAAATCTGGATCAACAGTGAAAGAAGAACCAGCTCTAACATGCCCAAAGCCAAAGCTGAAGCAAAGAAAGAGGTGACTCAAATATGCTCAAAACATGAGTCACAAGAAAGAAAGAAGAAGGTTTCAAAGTTGCAGAATTCCATGCCTTCACAGTTTTGTTTTCTACAAGTTTCTGCCCAGCAAGTCAGACAGTCCAATCCTGGCTTGGCTGTGTTTAAATTTCCTGTCTTAGAATGTAGGTGAAGAAACCTGTTGGACAGTTTAATCCCAACATGTAGTAGATTAGGTAGAGAAATAGATGAGGTCAACAGTCTAAGCTGGCCTCATGGAGCAATAAGGGTAGATTTAGAATTTTGTTTTTGTTTTGAAAAATAAATGTAAAGGGCCTACTAGCTCAAATGCACCCATGGGAAAATGCTAGGATTGTAGTTTGGGTAGGTAGATTGATTGGGAAAATGTTTCTGCTGATATATCATGTTTGTGGTAGCTGAAAATCAAAGAAGGAAGATGGCTCATGATAGTAGGCATCTGGCCTACTCCAAATATCATATCTGGTTTCTTGACTCCTCCAAGGAGAATCCATCCCCATATGGAGCCACTGTTAGCCCCCCTATGAAATTCTTGACAAGCAAGCTGGGGGCTAGTTTGCTTTGGAGCCTCCAAGGAATGCCTTTCCCCTGAAAATTCATCCTCCTTGGAGTCTCTGTGTGATGTGCCTGACATATGGTTCCTCCGCTGATTCATTTCTCAAAAGCCCATTATTCCCTCCTTTACCCCTACGAAATACATCAATTCCCCTTCTTTTCCCTTTATCCGAATTCCCTTTCTTCTCCCTTATTTCCCTAGTTTCCCCCTCCATCTCTTCTACCGTTACCCCTTGGTTGCCCCCAAAACGCATTAAAAATGAATTAAATGATAAATATTATGTTTTTGGGTCTTAGCCCTTCTTCTGATAGCCCCACGCCCTTTTCCTTCCATAGAACCCCACGCCGTGACCTAGGCGTTTCCCCTATGGGGGCTCTTTTCTATCCGTATCATCAAACCATGGTGCCCCGTAGTTGATCTCCGCTGCCCATTCGTTTGTCGATCCAACAGCGTGGAGCCCACCCGAAATGGTGGTCCCCACACCCGCATGCGTCATACGCCCTGAAACCACCTGTTTTCTCCGCACCACTGTTGCGCGCAAGGCAGTTTTCCCCGGAGCCCCAGCAATTCCACATAGCTGCCGCCGCGTGTCCTTGTGTACGTTTTCGAAACCACTGTTCTCCACCATTAAACCTATTCCCCACTCGTTAACTTTCAGACGAGGACAGCGCGCGAAATCTCCATGGACCGTCCGATCTCGGGTGCTCCATCCAACGACTATCTCGCGTCATAGCTGCCCGTTTGTTAACGAACCTGCATGTTTGTTAGCCCATGTCCGCCATGTATGTGGCCCACTGTCCACCATCTCCCACCGTCGATCTCTCAGCGATCAACGGTCCCGAGTTGTCCCCTTGCCATTGGCCATTCCATCGTCACCCAGGTCTCCACGTCATCTGTCCACTTGGCTGTCCATACGCCGCGTCACCCCCACGTGTCTCTTTCGTACTTTCTCCCATTCCATCGCGTATATTTGATTCTTTCATGTTCTTTAATGTTTTCTCATTCCTTTTCGGTCTGTGTTCCGTCAATTACCTACCCGAGTAGTTTTTCACCATTCTTCTACGTTTTCTCACGCCATGTCACGAATGGCACGTCCATTTCTCCCATCTACATCACCTGCCACCCTTGTCCATGGATTTCTTTGCGGTCTTCGTGTTCCCTGCAGGTTTATAAAGAAAGAACGGCCGCTGTGATACAATTCTATGCTACCAGGACAACTAAATCCAAGGAAGATCATCCACAGCGGCTGAATTTATGAACGAAGGCCCGGGAAGGTGGAGATGAGATGTTCATTAAAGGAATAGAGGTCGAACTTTGTAGAGAATCTCCCATCACCATTAAACCCGAGCTAACCTGTCAGAGATGGAATTGAAGCAGCAGCGCGTTCCAGTACAGAGCAAAAGGAAGGTTAAGGCACATTAACGAAGATACAGAGCCTTAAATCAATGTTTTCAAAGGAAGAGCAGCAGATCACAGACCCCGAGGATCGGTCAAAGGATCCTGGAGCGCAGGCAAAAGGTAATATCAGGGTTTTTTGTCAGTAGAATGTTTTTCTCTATCAGGTACAGGGCATCCACACTGTCTTATTTACACACCATGTCCCTGAAGAGTTTTCCACCAGACTACAGCTCAAAAACAATCAGACATTTATGAGACAGACCTTTCAGCAGTTTATTTTATTTTTTGCTTACGACGCTAGGAGTACTTCGACCAAAATGTCAAGATCAAATCTGGAGCAGATCATTCTCTCACCAGGAAGGTGACAGAGATTAAATACACAGCATATCAAGCAGAATGGGTTTCGGCCCTACATTCATTGTTATGTTTAATGACAATATCGTCTTTGGCCGATCTGTAGGTTCACCTTTTGCTATAAAGTACAAGGAAACATTGTAATGGTTGTTGATGAGATATCAAAGAAATGCTAGTATCTTCTCCTCTCGAGACAAGTTTCTGCATATTGTAAGATAGGTTATGATAAGATGTATTCAGCACTGTTGTCTGCTGGGCAATGATGTACCCGATTGGTGTTGTTTTTAATATGACAAGCATGTTTCTTTGGATCCTGATCTAAAGCAGCTGGTGATGTTTTCCTTTCTCTGTATTTGTGATTGACTTGCTTTCATTTCATTATGTTTCTTCAGGCTCGCATCAGAAGTTTGGCATAAGATTTACCCCTGATAGGTACCTTATGTTGCTGCTCTCCCAGCCTTTATGTTTTCTGCTTAAATGTGTATCTGAATATTGATTTCAATTGATTTAACCAGTGTAGTGGATGTTATTGCCTGCTCTCTGATGTATGAATTGATGAAGTCCATGTTTAGATGTTCTTGGTAGGATTTAGCTGGAAGGTTAGGGAACACTGGGGATTAGTGTTAGCCCTGTCCACTAGGATATTTGCATGACCAGCTAGCCTTTCTAAGATCCCTTGTAATTGCCTCTGATTTTGTCCAAGCAGGCCTGGAGTTAAATGACCTCTGGCCTGATCTATAGACAGAGTTGGCTGGTTCTCCCCCTTTCATTTGTTGTCCTTAATGTCCCATTCCAAATATCTCCTTTAAAGATCCAGATGTTCTAGATGACTAGCCCAACTGAAAGCTTGCACATTGAACACAAATAAATCCTTTCTTGACTCCATAGCCCAATGGCTTTGATGTTCCCTGAGTTATCTACCTTTGCCTAAATTCCTCTTTGCTCATCCTTGTCTTATACTGGACCTTCCTTTCCTGATGCCCAACAACCAAACACAAACAATCAAACCAACAACCATGAGCCTACAACTAGCCTAAAACAATAACTTAGAGTTTCAAAGACATAAATCTTTGATTATCATAGAGAGATCCCTCTCTGGACCTAGGAGGGCTAGATCCTAAGGTCCCAAAGTGGTTCTATGTTGTCTCATCTTTTGGTCTTGTCAACCTGGCCAAAACATGGGAACCCAAACAAACTTGATAGTCATCCATTGTATAACCATGGGCAAGTTCTTGATCATGTATTACTGTTACATTCAGCCATTTACTATCCATTAGTAGATGTGATGATTCTTGTATATTACTTGCCATACTACTTTTTGAAGTTGTAGTGGATGAGACTGTGCTATGTCCTTTTGAGACATTGTTTGTATCATGTATCATCATGTAAAACTTGTAGAAAACTTCTCATTATGATTTTATATGATGACTATGTCCTATTCATCATGGATGGAACATTTTGGGCCAGCTTGTTCTTCAATGTTGGAGGATAACTCTTTGGAGGATTGTCATTCATTTTTCCATTTAAGGGCAATACTTTTGCAGCCTAGGATCAACACATACTCTACACTTATCATAAGTGGAGAGAAGGAAAACATGGGGTAGGCTATGATGCTTACCATATTCATATTTTTAGCCCACCTTCATTTTCGGAGCTTGAGGTGGAAGGAGATTTTCAAGAGTTGCCATGTTTGGAGGTGACTCATTTTGTTTGGATGATTTCTTGGGGATGGAGGATCCATTTGGGGAAGATGTTTTCCCAACACTTTTCAGTCTCCATGCCTTGGGAGAAACTTCTTAATTCTATCCTTGCAATTTCTTGAGGACAAGCAACATTTGGGAGGGGAGGACTATAATATTCCAAATTTTTCCTTCAATAAATTGGAATATTAATTTTGTCTATTTTCACTTATGAGTTGAATAATTGGGTGAGGAGTCCCAAACTCAATAAAAACATGGATTAAATCCCTATAATTATGAAAATGGATCAGCAACGGAACTAGATTTCACACCCTCACGTGTGAAAGGAGACATTTGCAAGGAGACTAGGTCAGATTTGACCAAGTCAAACAACACTGCCTAAAGAGGTGTAGCTTGATTAAGAAGACAACGTAGAGAAAGAGGAGGGAATATTAATTGAAGGAGGAAACCCTAATAGAGTGGGACCCATGGAGAGGGAGATCTCATGTGTTTAAAAGGAGGGCAAGGCAGCCATTGTTTCTCACGCATATGAATATAGATTCCTTGTCTACTTAGACTATTTGCAGTCTCGACCGTTTAGCTGAGTTGTTGTGCTGCTTAGCACAAGGATTTCATGCTTAGGAATCCTTCTCCTTTCTTGAGAAGCCTATTGAAGTAGTTTTACTTATTTTCATCACATTCAGGCTTGAGGCCAAGCATCCTCCTCCAGGACAACATTATTCCTAAAGCAGGATAATTTTGTGTTGTAGGGTGTTGCAATGAGGAGTCACAACACCACTTCCACCTCTTGTTTTTCAGAGGGAGAGTATTTATTTCCTTTAGAAGATCATTTTGGAAGCTATAATAGCTTATTTTAGATCTTGGAACTTGGACAAATCATTCTATTCCACCTACAACATAGTTACCCTCTTAGATTGCGTTATTTTCAGAGTGCACTTGCAGTGAGGACTTGCAGTGTGATTGAGGGGTGAGATCTCAAGTGTAAGGATCAGTATTACACTTATGAGATCCATTGGAGGAGGTATACTTCATATTTTTTATCATCTTCAGCCTTGTCTATTCATTTCTAGTTTTCAGAGTTGCAGCTGCTGCCCAGCAACTCCGGCATTTTTGCCATTTTGTATATTTCAGCCAATCCTTCTAAGGATTGATGTATTATTTCTTTCAGGGGTTAGAGCCTTTCTCCCCCACTTTATTTGAGCCATATATTGTCATATTCATTTATTGACATCATTATGCAGTAGTTTCCCATAATAGACTGTGCTATCATAGCCAAGGGTTTCATATGTGTAGCAGTGTTCTTTCATTTCTTGTACATTGATTATTGAGGCTTGCATTCCCTTGCTTGGATGATTTTTTCCTCAAGATGTAGTACTATTTTTACTAATATAACAACATTTTTTGGCTATTCAGATCTTTATGAGTTCATGGTTGTAAAATAACGTTGTCATTCTAGCTCTTGTGCTTACATTGTTGTAACCCCTTTCATCGGGCACTTATTGAGGACATCTAAGTGTGGGAGATCTCTTTAACCCACTTAGAAGCATTTATTTGAAGCCTCCTCTTGAATTTAGGACTTAGATACAATGATATAAGGGATCCAGTTCCTACTTTCAACTCCTGTAGCAGCCATTACTGGAAAATGTGTTTTCTAGTCATCCCTTGCTAGTTGTTCTAGATTTGGGATACTACATTGTTCATATGTCCGACCACACACCATCGGATCTATGATGATCGATGGTTTTGGGGATTCGAAGGGAAAGGACTTGGCTTCACCTCCGCAAAACCATATTCCATACTTGTTTTCACCGCCATACGTTGTGCTCGTCCATGATTGGTTAAGGTTTCAAACAACTGGTATTCTGAAGCTCTTTCTTCATCTAATGATGGAGGGGAATAGAAAGTTGATATGCCATGCCCATGAATGGATTTATGATCCTGTCTAACCCATATAACTAAGATTTTTGCAGAGTTATGAATGCGTGGATAGTGCCTATGCTGGTCTCTGGTCCTGCTTTCAACTTAGGTAAAATTTGCTTAATAATGGTTTGTGAACATGTCTGTTCATTTTGGTTTAGCTTAACTTTGTTTTCATATTTTTCAATTTCGTTTGTTTCATAGTTCTAATCACCCAACCTTGACTTCTATCACTAGTTACAACTCAATAATCTTTGGGATTTGAGCTGGGTTTTCTTCACAGGTAATAAAAACTTCATTTTACATTTTTCAGTGAATACCCTTTGGGTTTTATGAGCTTGTACTAACTTATTATACCATTTCCACTTCTCACTGGTTCCTTGGTTTGTTTCTTCCTTTATTTATAGGTATAATCTCTTCCCAACAGTACCATAACCCTCTGTTCTGATGAGCGCTGGGTTATTGTTTTTTTTTCTGCTAGCGGATGACACCTCCACTTATCCAGGTACACCATTTTTATCAATCGATATTCATCCTCTTTCTAGAAAAGGGTAGTCTGTTCTACTTGGGCGTCGACCCAGTTTATCATTTAATAGCAATCATGTTTTAGAACTGAGTTATTGTAAGGTTTACCATATAGATATTTGACAATCCCACCCCTTTGAATTCCGAAGGCTTTTTTTTTTTAAAACAAAGAATCTTCTGCATTTGTGTCAATATTTACAATACTGGTTATGATTTTCCCAGTCTTATAATTGTAGAACTTGATTACTAGATTCATATATTCAAATTAAAAGAAGGGTTTCATCCCATGCTTGTATATTTAAGGACTATTCCAATCCAAGAGTTAAATATGTTTTTTCATTGATTTATATATATGTATTTACTCTTGCATAAATGATGCTTTCTCTCGCTTTGTATCTTACTTTCTATCTGGTTACTTTCTTATGCGATGTCTCAGGTTAGACCTTAAGTCTCAAGCACTATTATACTGTTCAACCTTTATGTTTATGAATTTCAAGCCTCTAGCCAGTCTGAGTGTTCTTGCATACTTCTACATTTATTTCTATGCTACATTATTTTTGTGTATATGGTTATACTTTTCTTTATGCTTAGTTTATTGTCATAATTCTATGGTTTTTGGAAACAAAAACTCCTGCACATGTTTTTTCTTTCAAACAACTTTAGTTCTACATCAGGTAATTTATGCATATAGTTTTGGGTGACCGAACCACCCAAATTTGTCTGAGTATAGCTAGCTTATGAGAAACAATGTGTTCTAGGCTTAGGTTTCACCTCGGTCCCAGAACCGACAATTCACTTTACATGTATATAATGAGAGAGTTCTGGAATTTTTGGCTAAGATTGTATTTACCCATTAACATGTTATATTCTTTCAATCAAATGAAATTTCTTTAGGTAATGTATTTCCCCTAAATACATATTCACAATTTATCTTATAACATAGTTACTATTAAATTCACAATAAAAAATTTGTTGTATGTTTCTAATATCATAGTTCCACTATATTTAATTCCACTAGAATCACATTCATTGAACCTAGAAATTCACATTATATCCTTCACATATAAATGGATAGGAACCTCTAATTAATCCTGTCAAAGAAAATCTTACAATACACAGAGTTCTAATCTTTCTCAACATTTATCTTTCATAGTTTCTTTGACTATGTTCCTAACTAATCACTTAAATGTACATACATTTAATAAAATCATTTCCTGTTTAGAATTCACTGAATTTTGCATAGAAACATATCTGGATGATCAGTTCATTGCCGATGGCTTCCCAACCAACAAGAGAGGCAATTACATCCTTATCTTTCCCCTGTGCTCCTCTCCTGAGGAGGTACAGGTTGACAGTAGTTTATGCTGTGACCTTAGCACCCTTGTCCAGTCAGTACCAGAAAATCTCGGGAACGTTGAGTGATTTCCACTAGTCTCTACCAGTTCAGGAAAATGCTCCACTCTATTCCTTATACCATGAACATAACCCCCATTCCTCACTGGGATAAGTCTCTTATCGTTAGAGCTACAGATAGTTGTTCAAACTTTCCCAACCACCTCTCAGTCTTGGAATTCTTTTAACATCATATTTTTACTTCTTATGGAACTACTTTCCATAACCAATTCTATTTTCAAAAAATAAAAAAATAAAAAAAATAAAATTTTCTAGCCAACATTAAATGTCTCAGTATTTTCTTAAAAAAATAATAAAATGTCATTTCACTAGTTAACAACTAGTTAATATTAAATGTAGTTGTCACAACTTCCCCCTAAAAGTAACACCGCCCTTGATGTTTTCAATTCAGGTTAAGAAATAGCTCTGGGTAAGCCTCACGTACAAATCCCTTGTCTTCCCAAGTAGCCTCATCCGGGTCAAAGTGCTTCCACTACACTTTAACCTTGGTGATGACTCACTTCCGGAGCATAATTTCTTTCCTGTCAAGTATGCATTAAGGCTCGACCAGAAACTTGTTGTTTGAATCTACCTACAACCAATAAATTTTCTTGTCAAATTTAAAACAAACAAAAAATCATGCTTCAATTTAGGATTTTCTAATTCTATCCTACCTAAATATTCTACCAATGGATTACATGATTTGGATCATGCGTATATCGCTTTAAAAGGGACAAATGAAACACTTTTTGCACCCAGATGTGGCTGGGTAAAGCCAACCTATATACCACAGGTCCTACCCTCTCCAAAAGTTGGAAAGGTCCACAGAACCTGGGGGCTAACTTGGCACAAGAGGCCCACCTCAAGGTGCTCTTCTTGGGTTTGATTCTCAAATACACATGATCACCTACCTAAAATTCTTGATAAGTCCTCTTCTTATTTGCATATATATTTTGTTGATCTTGTGCAACTTTCAGGTTTTTCCTGATCTTCTTTACCTCTGATTCCATTTCAACCCACATTTCTGGCCCAAGAATTAACTTAGTTTCAGGGCTACTCCAATTAATGGGAGCGTGGCATCGCCGCCAATATAGAGCTTCGAAAGGACTCGTCTTAAGAGATTCCTGGTAACCATTGTAGTAAGCAAATTTAACTAGGTGCAAGTATTCCTCCCACTTGACTAGCTACTGCATCACGTACAGGCACAACATGTCTTCCAAAACTTGGTTTACTCGCTTTGTTTGACCATCCGTCTAGGGATGATATGCAGTGCTAAAGTTTATTTGGGTCCCCAGACCTGTAAATTTTTTTTTCCAGAATGTTGAAGTAAACTTCACATCTCTATCTGAAATAACAGTCTTTGGAATGTTGTTCAGCCTGAATATTTCTCTCATAAATATATATGCTATTTTTATAGCCTTGTAAGTAGACTTTACAAGTATAAAATGTGCAGAATTACTCAACCTATCAATCACCACCATGATGGATTCATTGTGCCTCTTTGACCGTGGTAAACCTATATTGAAGTCTAGGGATATGACCTCCCACTTCCATTCAGGTACTGGTATGGGCTGCAACAATCCTGCGGGATGTTGATGCTCCACCTTAACCTGTTGACACTCCAAACATTTTTTTAAATATTTAGCAATGTTTCTAAGAATAATAGGCTAGAAGTATATTTTTCGAATAGCAGTTAACATTTTCTGGCATCATGGGTGTCCTGCATAATTACTTCGATGATATTCATTCGTGATTATCTCCTTTAGGTCCACACAGTTTGGTGCATATAGATTTCCTCTAAAGCTTAACATTTGTTCTTTATTAACTCCATATTCAGAAGTGCTTCCTTGCTTCCAGGCCTCTTCCATTTGCTGCCATAAGAATTGGTATCATGGATCCTTTTGTGCTTCCTCCTTTACTTGATCCAAAAATTTTCATTCAATTTGATTATAGTAAAGCTCATAAATAGAATGTAGCTTCCTACTTAAGGCATCCGCCACTTAGCTTTCCTTATCCTTCACGTGTTGAATGTCCATATCAAACTCACTTAGGAAGGCATTCTATCTTGCCTGTCGGGAGTTTAAATAAGCTTGTTTGAAGTAACTGGTTAGGCTACTATGATCAATATTTAATACAAACTCCTTCCCCAGCAGGTAGTGTCTCCATACCCAGAGTGCATGCACTACTGCTGTTAACTCCAGGTCATAGGATGAATATATTTTCTCATGCTCTTTTAAATTTCTTGACTCATAGGCTACTACCTTTCCTTCCTGGGATAAAACCACCCCAACTCCCTCTTTACAAGCGTCTGTACATACTTCAAATTCTTTGTCGGGGTTAGCTACCCTCAACACTAGTGCAGTGGTCAGTAGCTGCTTCAACCTCTCGAAACTATTCTGGCACTCATTAGTCCACTTAAATAATTTCCATTTCCTCTGCAAGGAGGTGATTGGAAAAGAAATTTTGGATAATCCTTCAATGAGTCTTCGATAATACCCATCCAATCTCATAAAGGATCAGATATCCATCACATTTTTGGGTACTCTCTATTCAATGACTATCTTGATTTTCTCTGGATCAACAATAATCCCTTCTACTGAAATAACATGGCCTAAGTACTGGATTTTTGTTTTGAAGAAATCAAATTTGCTGAAATTAGCGTACAACTAGTGTTTTCTTAACATTTCCAGCACAATCCTTAGATGTTCTCTATGTTCTTCCTGGTTCTTAGAATAGATTAAAATATCATCAATAAATATGAGTACAAATTTATCCAGGAAAGGGTGAAATATACCATGCATTAACCTCATAAATGTCATTGGCGTATTTGTTAATCCAAAGGGTAACACCACAAATTCATAATTCCCATACCTGGTATGGAAAGCAGTCTTATAAATATCTTCATCCTTGGTTCGGATATGGTGATATCCAAACCTTAAATCTATTTTTGAGAATAATGTGGCCCCTTTCACCTAATCAAATAGATCATCAATCCTTGGTAATGGATATTTATTTTTAACTGTTAACTTGTTGAGTTGTCTATAGTCCATGCACATTCACATGGTTCCATCCTTCTTCTTTACGAATAGCATTGGTGCTCCCCAAGGGGACACACTTGAAAAATGTATCTTTTGTCCAGCAGTTCTTGTAACCGCATTTTTAATTCAGTTAATTATAGAACACTCATTTTGTAAGAAAATTATCATATCTGTAGTATTTTTTGAACAATGTGGTTATGATGTGATATTTAGCAAAGGGAAAGAATTCCTGAGACACATAGCCACTAGATAGGTGAAGTGAATTTGGGTTCGTGTGAAGAACCTGTATATGCTAGATGTGGAATATTATGTTACATTAAGCAATAAGGTAGAGAAAGTGTAGAACCATGATGTCAGTGAACTTTGGAATAGAAGACTTTGCCATTTTCATCATTTTTCCTTAAATATTATGAAACCAATAACCAATGGAATCCCTAAAGGAGCACTCGAGCGAAAATATGTTTACAAATGTTGTACCTTGGGGAAGTATGAAAAATACACATTCCATGATCGGGAAAAAAAAGCACATGAAATCTTTGAAATTGATCCACTCTAATGTCTATGTACCTTTCTTGAGAACCTCCACTACCACATAGAAATATTTTGTGATTTTTATTGATGACTTCTCAAGGAAGTGTTGGATATTCTTCATGCAAAAAAAAGATGATACATTCTCCAAGTTTGTATAATTCAAGTAACTGGTTGAGAAAGAGACTGACAAGAAGGTGAAGGATATCATGAGTGATAATGGAGGTGTGTATGTTTCGAATGAATTTAATAATTTTTGTGTGAAAGAAGGAATTTGAAGAGAGCTAACAACACCCCACAACCCACAACAGAATCGGGTAGCTGTGAGAAAGAGTCAGAGCATTGTTGGAGCCGCAAAAGCTATGCTACATGACCAAGGACTACCACTGCATTTATGGGAAGAGGTGTTATAGTAAAATTTTTCACATACAATCAATGAGCCTATTAATGCTATAAATCAACATCATATTCCCCATTTTCATCATCTTACACAAATCCCTAAGCATGTGCCTTTTATCCACAGAGTTTCAGTCCTAAATTGCATCATCTGAGCTAGTTTTAGGACCAACGCTCCCTGTATTCCTACTGGGTGAGGCCACCTACAGTTTGTTTCACTATGGCCAACATTGGTCACCAACAGGTTTCTCCCCTTTTCAGCTACGTTGGTTCTATAAATTCGGGAGAATGATCGGGATTCCAGAAGCTTCACTTTCTACAAGTTTCTAGAAGTTGTTTCAACCACTTACCTTGGATTAAACATTTGGATCCTATCCTACCCCACTTTTGAGTTTTCACCACTTATCCTTTGATCCTATCCCTCCATCAAAGGTGGATCTAAAAATTTAGAATGGTAAGTGGATAAGTACTCCCAACTTACCCCACTCCCCTATATATTTACCATCTTGCCTATGCAAACATTAATGGTTTGATTTTGGAGAGACTCTTCCCTTATGTTACTATAGTGGGTGGTTATTATCTCATGAATTAGGGTGATTGGAGGTGCACATTGTGACAAAGAAAGGACAAGTTAACAACTTGGAGGATCTCTTCTACAAGATCAATTGCTACTTACGGTTGTAATATGCTTCTATTTATATTGATGCGAATAATTCTATGTTTTCCTATATGTGATGTTATTTCAATACCATTTTAATCTATTGAATAGAGTATTTAGATGATAATAAATAGATATTTTATTTTCTTGGCTTGTGTTATCTAATTTTGCAGGTTCTAATTTTGGAAATCAGAGCCAGGATTGGAGCTTCCAATATTAAGAAGGAGCGAAGCATGCAAAAGGTTCTAGGTAGGCCTCACTCTATCATCTATTTACTTAAAGGAAAATCATTGAGTTCCTCGTCTCTCTATTGTTATAGGTTGACCACCAAACCTAGGGGAGATACTTTTGTCTACAATCATAAATCTCGTATAACAAGAGGCATGTAACATGAAAGTCTACTTGTAGAACTAGAGTCCTCACCAGATTCTTGGTTTTATTACATCGGAGGATGATTTCTCAGGGATAAATTCAGATGTGTCTCGCTTCAATATTTTTGGAGCCACTGTCTACTGGCATGTCTCCAAATATTCTAGGAAGAAGCTCGAGTCGACAACAAAGTTGGGAGTTTTTTTGGGTCACACCGAAAGCCCACACAATTACCATGTGTACTTACCTTCCCTCATAATGATAGTTGTGTGAAGGGATGTAAAGTTTGATGAGGTAAAGAAATACGGTGCTCTCTTGAGAGGTAGCTTCAAATCCCACTAGAGATGAGATTTTATCTCCAAAAGAGTAGCCTCATGAAGTTGTGGAGCATCCACAAATTGAGGAGCAGAGAATGGATACATCTACTCAAGTAGAACCATATAGAGAAGGAAGGAAAATAACGAGGGAATTTGATAGAATAGTGTAATATGCGAGGGAGAATGTGGGAGCTCTTTCAAATTTTCACAAGCAAAGGAGGTCACCTGAGAGGTACACTAGCTACATGGCTCTAATGACTTAGCTTATAGAGACTGAGCCATCCTATTTCAAGGAAGCAGTAGAGAAAAATGTTTGGGTTGATGCAATGGTGGAAGAATATGAATCCATTACAAATAAAAATGTTTGGGAAGTGGTCCCAATATTGGAGGATAAATTAGTCGTGGGTTCAAGATGGATATTCAAGGTTAAGCATGCAGTAGCTGAAAGCATAGCTAAGTATAAGGATACATTTTTGGCCATAGGTATTATCTCAGGTTGATGGAATTAAATATGAGGATTCCTTTTCTCTTGTATAAATGTATTCATCTATTAGATAAATTATTTCGCTAGTTGCACAGATGGGGTAGAAGATCCACCAAATGGATGTAAAAACAACATTTCTCAATGGGGTTATTGAGGAGGAAGTGTACGTTGAGTAACCAGAAGGTTTTGAGAAATTTGAATGGGAGTCTCATATGTGCAGACTCAAGCGACTATTATACGGTCTCAAAAAAGCACCATGTGCTTGGTACACTAGGATAAAAAATTATCTCACTGGTTTTGGATTCACCAAAATTTAAGCGGATGCAAACCTATATCAAATCTTGGTAGAAGATAAATTTATTATTATTGTCTTATATGTTGATGATTTGATTTTAATTGGTGATGAGCAGGTGATTAGATATTGTAAGGAGGACCTTGCGAGGGAATTTGAAATGAAGAAAATGGGTCTCATGTGCTACTTCCTTGGGATGGAAGTATGGAAAGGCGTTTTTTGAAAAAAATTAATCAAATTTTGGAAAATGAAAACATGGGTTTTGTTCATGACGGGCCCAATTAGGTTTCTCACACGAAATTTTCTCAAATTCATTACCATTTGAGATATTTTTTAGTTTCTTTGGAGCCTTATTTTGCATATTACATGGATAAACATGTTTTCAATTCATCATTTAATGCACATTCAACAAATATGCTAGAACGAGCCATTCTTTAGAAAATTCATGGCAAGAAGATCATTATGAAAATATTTGGGCTCATATCTTATCCTAAAATATTTCAAAACATATTTGATTTTATTCTCAAACTGATTTGTTGAGATATCATGGCAAGAATTCATGCAATGAAATTCTGAGTTTCTAGTGCTTCAAAGATCTATAAATCATCATAATCTATTTGACAAAGAGGAGGATTTATTGTTTGAAAAAAAATGTTTTCCAATTAAAACTCTGTTTCACTCAATGCTCTTGTTGTTTTTGGTATCGATGAATATATAATATTGTAAAGGAGACGTGTTTTTGCCTACATCTTGCATGAGGGCCTCCTCAATTTGTAAGGTTTTCATTGTTTTTAATTAACATATTTAATTATGCACTTTATAAAATATTTTATTAATTGATAAACTTTTGCAATGAATGTTTAGATTGAGTTTGAAGCAGGTTTGTTTAATTATTTTTGCTGTAGGAAAAATGAGTGAAGCCAAGACCTCTTATGCACATGAAATTAATTTAGCAAAGTGTGGATTGATGTAGATTGGTAGTGTAGTTGAGTTATTATGTGAAGAAGATTTCAATTTCCAATTGGTATTATTGTAAAGTTAGTTTATTTATGAGTAATTCCAATTTAATTTCATTTTCCATAAGCAAGTGTGACAATTTCCTTTCTACAAAAGTGTGATCTTTACTTTGAGAAAATGTGATAGTTCTAGTCTGACCTTTCTTTTAAGCAAGTGTGGTTTTATTCTTTTGAGCAAGTATAGTGATTTTTATTTGCAAATAATTTATTTTAAGCAAGTGTGATCACTTTCATTTCTGTTAAAGTGTTATATATTTACTTTCATTTAATAATGATAATTGTCAAGAAAAAATGTGCATAACGATATTTCAATATAATCGCTTGAATAATAAGGACTTCTAGCAGATATAGTGCACATACACTTCATTAGTGTACTAGCCTTGGTTGATCATTTATGTAAGTAATTTAACTCCAATTAAATTACTAGACATTTTGATGTCGTTTTCGAGGAAGTGTATATAAGAGTCTCTGTATTTTCATTAAAAAAAAAAGAAAAAAAACTTCAATCACCTACCACCCCACTATATCACGTGGTGTAGTAAGAGCCACACATCCACATTATGAATTCCTAGTTTTGCAGGTAGAAGAAGAGGTGACAAAGGAGGTAGAAGAAATGGTTAGAGATGATGACAATGAGGAAGATCCTTTTGGATTTTCCATTCAAGAAACTTATATCAGTGTTCATATAAAGAAAATCCCTCCATTTTTATTTCCTAACTTCAAAGGTAAGAGATCAAAAGCCCGATAAAATTTATTTTTGAATTTGAAATAATTTGTAGATCTTATAGCTACTCATTACACATTCAAAAAATGATTTTTTTTTTCAAAAACATTGAAGGATAGAGCTCTTAAACGGTTCATGACTTTAGGAAAAAATTCTATAAGGACATTGGATGATATGAAAATATTATTTTTGGAAAAATATAAATATTATTTCATACACCATGACCTTAGAAAGCAAGTCTTTAAGATGAACCAAAAAGAGAATTAAAGACTAGAATATTTAGTGCAAAGATTTAGTTGTAATTTCAAAAGATATAAATTGCATAATTTTGGATCTAACACATCAAAAAATCTCTTACTAAATGTTATAAGGGATGAATGCATTGATCTTCTTAACCTAGTGGGAAAAGGAGATGTCTCTCAATTTTCATTTCAAGAGATTTGTGAACTGTGCAATAACATATCAAGAGGAAAAGCAATGTTGGAAGATCCCCTCATGATTCAACTATGGAAAGAGTAAGTAAGTCGACATCAATATTGGTCAAACTGAACTTAGCAATTTGCTAGACATTTTTGGTAATTTAAATGAACAAATTGATATGCTAAGATTGGAAAAGAAGAAGAAAATTGAGAATGTTTCTTCATTTATATTTTTCCCAAAATGCAGAAATAAACATGCTTTGCATGAATTTCCATTTGATAACATTAAAATTTGTGAAATCAGTGCAAGATCATATACTACTAAATATTTCCCATTATGAGGGTTAAAGGTAGTTTACCAAGGAGAAAATTAAATGTTAGAAAAATAATTTTATGTAGCTCCAAGAAGACCATGACAACCTCATCAACCTAGTATGATGCAAGATCTTATTTCGCAATTTCAAGGTTATGCACAACAATTAATATTTCAGACTTTTGGGTGTATGAATAAAAAATTGATAGTGACTAATTAGCACATGTGAATATATGCTTGAATTGATTATGAACTTGAATAGAAGTGAGACTTAGTCTAGAATTGAACCATCGTTGGGATAAAGTGTTATAGAATCCTTTCAACCCTAAGGAGACTGCCTAGGAATTAGAAGAAAAATGTGAGAATAATTTACTTTACTTTTAGAAATGATAAAGGAAGAATCAACATAGAGGATGATGTTTAATTAAAATTGGGGGCGTGTGGATATTTGATATCCCTAGTGCAATTTCTATTGAAAATAATATTGTTTATATTTATTCATGGGGTCAAGATATAAGTTGACCGGAAGATCTAAATGTTAATATATTGCTATGAATTAAATATTATTTCACTTATTTTCTTATTTAGAAATATAATATGAGAAACCATGTGAGTATTTAGCCTCACAACTATCAGGAAGAAGTTACAAATTAGACGTAGTCCAAGAAAGGATAATTTTGAAATGATAGTTGTCATAGTGAAGATCCTTCATCTCTTAAATATTTCTTCCCATCGCCAGTATTATCATGACGATGAGAAAAAGGTCATGTGAAGAATAGAAAGAGAGAAACAAATATATATTGTGGGATATAAAGGTAATTTGAAAAAGGTTCAAGTGAGAGAGAAAGGCGGGACCAAAAGATAAACCTAAAATGATTTTTGGACTTGGTACTAGTAGGACCTTACTAGGGTCGGAGTAGGAAAATTTTATGAAAACTTTCATTTAATTCCTAACGAGAGGCTTGCCTAAGGCTCGAGGGGAATCATTGAGAAAGCGATTAATTGGCTAGGTGGAGTGTGGTAGATCCTATTATATTTTTGAATGAATGGATGAGTGAATTAACTGTTTGTGTAGGAAAATTTTTGAAATAATGTGATTCCTATATTTTCTTTTTTATATACATAGAAATAAGATTTGATAATGTGTGTATGTTCTTGTATTTACCTTGCTAGGAAAAAGTTAATTTGTAGTTTTAAGAATTAATTTGTAAGGAAATGAAGAACAAAATAGGAAAAAAGTTGGGGTTAAATTTAAATAAATAATTCCTATATACATAAAAAATGTAATAGGGTAAAAAATGTAATAGGGTCAACTTGGTCTAGGAATAATACTAAGGAATGGTTGTCAGGTTTCCCCTCGATGACATGTAGTCCATATTTGTGTGATCGTATCCTTCAAAGAAATAGAGTATAGAAACCCATATTCCTAGAGACATGTATTCTAATACCTATAAGTAAGGATTTTTCTTGACTAAGCATGTCAAAACTCCCTAGTTTTATGGAAATGAACATGTTAAAATATGAAATAAAGGGTTTGGTGACATGAATTTGCATATCGCTTTCACAAGAAATCATAAATATAAAAAAAGAAACTATGCTATGTCAGAAAATATAAATTGGTTGGAAATTAAAATTTTCCATACAATACCATTTTTTGTTACAGAGAGGACATTCACGAAAAGGAAAAACAATTTAAATCAAAATTGCATGAAGTTTTACATTTCCAATAAATTATATTTCAACTTAGATATAAATTATGTAAATATGTGTAAATCTTAATTCTAATTCCAATTGTATTAAGATTCAACCGAGAGAAAAAAAGTGATAATTTAAAGGTCACAAATCTACAAGAAATCGTTCCATATATAAATTCGAATAAATTTAAACTTGATCAATGAGTCTTGTAAAAACCTCTCTAAATTTTGTGACAAGAGTTAATCAACCTAACCAAGCATCGACCAGATGTCACCCTACAATTGTCATACAAAACGATGTTCTTGTGATGGGAAAAAAAAAAGAAGATAATAATTCTAAAGGGTACATCAAGATGAAAAAAAACATAAAATCCTTTATTTCTTTCAGAAATTCCTTAATGAGAGACCCTAGAATTATTCTGCAACCAACAAGAACATACTTAATAAGTGAAATGAACGAAAAACAAAAAAATTTAAATAAACTTTAGATTAAGCAAAGAAGGGTGTAAATATATGAAGTTACCTCAGAGGGAAATAACATCGGCAAAAATCATTGACCCTATGATAGAACTAAAGTTTGTCGTAATGGAAGGAATTTGAAACCCAAATAAGAAAAGGAAAAATCTAAAGACAACAAGACAAGGAAACAAGGAACATAAGTTCTTACCTTCAGAACCAATGCACTTCTAGCATTTTTAAAGAAGGATGGAAAAACAAAATTCCAAGACTACATGAAGAAAGGTTAATTGTTAAATAATTATATCCATATTTTGAACGTGGAAGGTAATTTTGTACACCATTTAGGGTTTATTTGAAATAAATGAATAATAACAAATGTATTACCTGAAAAAACTATAAAATCCCTCTCAATTTCCATAATTCATGACCAAAATATCCAAGGTGAGGAAAATCTCCAGGGATCCAACCAGAGAATCAATCTAATGCATTAGTGTAAGTAAATATTTCCTCCTTATCTAAAGGGTTAGTGCCTCAAATGTTTCTAGGGAAGCTATGAAACCCTTGCAAAAATCCTAGACCTATTGTAATGTTGAATAATCCCTTAAAATAATAGCTTAGAAAAAATTGGAAACATAAATTATATGAGGAATGGAAAGGTACTAACCTAGTAATACACTAAAAGAAAAATAATAATAAATAAATATAAAAATCTCATTTTGACATGTCACAAGGTTTGCCATGTTGATACTTAGGTAACTCAAAGAGTAAACCATTTTAATTTAGGAAGATGAAAGAACCATATATCGGTATAACTTTAACATGGATACTTATGGTTGAGGACAAGTGAAAGGAAATAAAAAACATCATACCCACTCTACCTATATATCTCCCATGGTAAGGCATCAGGACATTAATGACAACAAGAGTGGAGGTGGATGAGCGGTAGTTACCATAAGTGCCCAAGAAAAGAAATTTCCATCATTATATTGTTGATCTAAATCCTTTCTATGCACGTTTTGACCAATCACATGGCCAGGTGAGATCTCCCCTTAGATTATAACCACATTGATCTTAAAGTGTGTAAATATTGGGTCACCAAAGAAGGTATTATATATGTAATGTACTCACAAAACCAAAGGGTGCAAATAAGAACCACACTAGTGCAAAGGCTATATTAAAACCATCCATTAAACATATTACAATGTATGACTATAACATGATTGGTATACATGAGTGTTTTCAATAGAATAATTAAGGTTCAATATTCATAAGGGGATAAGGATAAGTGATTATATGTATGTATGGAAATGTGATAACATGAGGCATGTTTCCAATACCTTAACAACCCATTTTCGACATAGTCACCAAAAACACCAATGGCCTAAGAGTCCTTATAGATTAAGAAGAAATAAAGGCATATTTTAAGGAAAACTAATTGTGTAAGGTTCCTAGAAAGAGAATCGCTGTATTTAGCAATAAAAAAAATTAAAATGATGTTTTAAATGATAAAATGATGACATTAGAAAGTATCATATTGTTAGGAAAAAAATAAAAAATCTGAGGTGAGGAAACCTTGAAGTTGATAAATATGTTTTCTTTACCAATGAAATGGTATATATATATATATATATATATATATATATATATATATATGAAATTTTTGATTGAGTACGAGGTACACTATAGATGGAGTTACAACAAAATATTTCTCTCAATCTTCAAATTCTAAGAAAAACTCCACCATCATGTTAAAATCATTGAGATATTTTATAAATTTAATTCAAAATGAGTCCTAAGAAGAAAGTTATTCGCCTTAAAAATTTACACCATTTAAGAGGCCATGCTCAAGGAAAGTCTACATGATACCCATGTCACATGTGGACACTCCTATCCCACATGGTGCCACACCACCGCCACATGGGGATCCTCATGGAAAACACATCATAGTAGTACCCAAACATTATTTTCTCTTTAGTATCATGCTTTCCAAGTATTACCTTCGATTGGGCCGGTATCCCCCCAGGGCCACTTCCCTCAAAATCACATTTTCAATACTACAATTCCTCCGACTAGTAACACTTCCCCTAGTACCATTTTGTTGCTTACCAACTCCCTAATGTCATGTTACCTAGGATTATTGACCTTGATACTATGTCTCCTATCTTTCCAACGATATTACAATCCCGAGCTGATAGGTTTAAAACATTGGTTAAACATTAAATAAATGAGTTAACTAAAAGGATTATTAAATAATACCAAGCCTACCATTCATTGTATTTTTACGGGGAAACAAAGTATTTCAACGATGCCTCATATTTAATTAATTCACTAAAATAATAAATAAACTATAATCACTTTTCTTGTATGACTTACAATATGTTTAAACTTATTCATACGTATATGACTATCAATTTGGCATGCATGAACAAACATTTTACCTTAATAAAGAATGAAGATTTGATGTATATCTATCATACATTGTTATTAATTTGAACAAACTGAAATAATATATATAGAAGACATCTCTTTCAAATAAGAGAGCATGAACACATAATTTCTCATACCAATCATGAACTGATTATGGAATATCACAAAATAGACATTCATAAACATTTGCTAAAATACCAAAATTCATACTAGTCATAATCAAATCATTAAATATTATGGTTCATGATTCAAATATATCAATTTAATATACTTATATGGATGTCTCAAAATAGTTTGAATCTAAAGAAGGGACTTCCACTTTCCACCCAACCATAGGCCAGCTACACCAAAACATTCTTATAGTTGGTGATGTAGGGGCATCCGAGCAAACATTTATTAAAATTGGAATCCGAAGATGTGGAAAGGAAAATCTGGATAGCCAATGTAAATTGGGGCAAAATTAGTTAAAACAGAGCTAAATTGCTGGAACTAATTAAATGTAACTATCTTCCATGTATGCATAACAAGAGATTAGTGGTTTGTTTGAGAAATTTAAAGAGAAAAATCATGGATCTTAGATGATCCATGCTCTTGTAAATTCTATATATGGAGTCTTTATAGTGTGAGGAGGTAGAGGTGTGCACGATAGAATATGAGTGCAAGTGGAAAGAATACAATGTAATCAGAAGTGGATTTGTTATCTAAGGCTAAAATGCCTTAGGTTTTGTATATAATTAAAATACATATTATGTCGATTTATGTGTGCATGAATATGGTTTATTTATGATTTAGATTTATGAGGTTAATTTTATGTGTGTGAGTTAAATTGAATTATGAGTGTTTTGATTGACCATCGATCACTGTAAGGATCGATGGCGATCTAGTGATAATATGATGTCGTTGTGTGAGTTTTCGTTACAGAGTATGGTGTATTTAAACCTGTGTCAGAGCCATGTAATTTGGAAACCACACTCATGTTGAATCTTGTGATGAATGCGCAATGGAAGCATGGTGGAATGATGTGGATGAATAGTGAAAGTGGTTTTTGAAAACCATGAATGGTTTTTGTGCAGTCTGTGAGTGGTAAACGATTTTATTGCAATCGAACGCGATCGTATCGTATCACAACATGTCACGGAGGTGAAACCGCCAGTTTCGCATGAATTTGGAGTGATAAAGTTCGGGAGCTATTTCTACGCGAAAGTTGTCTGATCATGTGTGCCGGAGATCCAACGGTGATCGCGTCGGTAGCTACATGGAGTTTAATAAAAAGGTGTGGAACCCTTAGCGTTATTTCGTATAATGGTTATGTGATTTGTGTGGAGTGACAACTGTCTGATCTATGATCGACGGTTCTCGTGAATAAAGATGCATGGGTTCTAAACCTTAAACTGGACCCAACATGTTATAAGATTGAACTATGACTCTTTTTGAGTTCTAGTGTTAAGCCATAAAGGTGGGACCAGTGTTTGTTGGTCAAGGTTTATGGAATTAAAGTGCTTGGGGTTTTAATATTTACATCGGACCGATGTTTTATATATATTGTGTGGAATATTTTTGAGTTTCAACTTTAAGCATGTCAAAGTGGGACCACATTCTGTAATTCCAGGTTTATGGAATGTTGTTGCTTGTTTTATTTTCTTCCAATATTTATAATTCGTGGGCCCATAACCCATAGGTTCCATGATCGAAGGATCGGATTTATGAATCTACAACTTTGATACAGATTATGAAGGTTGCAGGCTCATATTGATAAAATGAAAAGTTAAACTACCCTAAAGTAGGTTTAGCTTTTCATCAAGTGGTATCAAAGCAGGGAAAGGTTTTCCTGCGAGAAGGAGTTTTCATATAAAGAAAGAAGAGGTACAGTTTTGTGAAGATTTGTAAAGCTTGCATTTTTTTATATTTTGTGAAGGTAGCAGTAGAGGAAGGTGAGAAGATTGTAGCAACCTAGAGTAGGAGTGCTCAAATGGTTCCACATGAGCGAACTAGAGAGATGCCTAAAGACTAAGCTCATAGGAGAAGCTTGGTGAGGTATCTGGTAGCAGGGAGGACTTGCTATTGCGGAGGTTTTGTTGCGGCTCACAAAGGACAATTCCACAGAAGATGTGGGTAGAATTGTTCAAGAATGTTGTTACAGGAAGATCACAAAGGGAAATTCCACAGAGGTGTGGGTAGAACTGCTGACAGATGTAGAAGACATATGACCAGGAGGTCATAAATTTTTTTTACCTTGGGAGTTTGATGCAGGGGCATCCAAGCAAACTTTCATTAAATTTTGAATCTGAAGCTGTGGAGAGGAAAATGTGGACAATCAATGTAAATTGGGGCAAAATTAGTTAAAACAGAGCTAAATTGCTGGAACTAATTAAATGTAACTATCTTCCATGTATGCATAATGAGATATTAGGGGTTTGTTTGAGAAATTTAAGGAGAAAAATAATGGATCTTAGATTATCCATGCTCTTGTAAATTCTATATAAAGAATATTTATTGTGTGAGGAGGTAGAGGTGTGCATGATAGAATATGAGTGCGAGTGGAAAGAATAAAATGTAATAAGAAGTGGATTTTTTATCTAAGGATGAAATGCCTTAGGTTTTGTATATAATTAAAATACATATTATGTCGATTTCTGTGTGTATGAATATGGTTTATTTATGATTTAGATTTTTGAGGTTAATTTTATGTGTGTGATTTAAATTGAATTACAAGTGTGTTGATCAACCATCAATAACTGTAAGGATCGATGGCGATCCAGTGATAATATGATGTCATTGTGTGAGTTTTCGTTACAGTGTATGGTGGATTTAAACCTGCGTCAGAGCCATGTAATTTGGAAAGCACACTTATGTTGAATCTCATGATGAATGCATAGTGGAAGCATGGTGGAATGATGTGGATGAACAGTGAAAGTGGTTTTTGAAAACCACGAATGGTTTTCGTTTAGCCTTTGAGTGGTAAATGGTTTTATTGCAATCGAACAAGATCATATCACATCATGACATGTCACGGAGGCGAAATCGCCAATTTTGCATGAATTTGGAGTGATAAAGTTTGGGAGCTATTTCTATGTGATAGCCGTCCGATCATGTGTGCCAGAGATCCAACGATGATCACATCAGTAGCTGCGTGGAGTTTAATCAAAAGGTGTGGAGCCCTTAGCGTTATTTCGTATAACGTTTATGTGATTTGTGTGGAGCGACAACCATCTGATCTATGATCGACGGTTCTCGCAAATAAAGATGTGTGGGTTTTAAACCTTAAACTGGACCCGACATGTTATAATATTGAACTGTGACTATTTTTTAGTTTCGGTGTTAAGCCATAAAGGTGGGACCAACGTTTTTTGGTCAAGGTTTATGGAATTAAAGTGCTTGGAGTTTTAATATTTACATCGGACCGATGTTTTATATATATTGTGTGGAATATTTTTGAGTTCCGGCTTTAAGTGCGTCAAAGTGGGACCGCTTTCTATAATTCCAGGTTTATTGAATGTTTTTGCTTGTTTTATTTTCTTTCGATATTTATAATTCGTGGGCCCATAACCCACAGGTTCCGGGATCGAAGGATCGAATATATGAATATGCAACTTTGATACGGATTATGAAGGTTGCAGGTTCATATTGATAAAATGAAAAGTTAAACTACCCTAAAGTAGGTTTAGCTTTTCATCATTTGGCCACTACTAACCTAGGTCTAATTTTTGAGGAGATGCTCGATGAGGGATTTCGTAGAAAAGGCTTGGTTTAAAACTCTAAGTATAGATCACATTGTCTAGGTAGTTTATCAGTTACCCTATAATAGGAAGCACCAAGGTGTTTTATCAGTTTTACCTACATGAAGCACCTATAGAAATATGGTGATAGAATTGTAAATTTTCATGAAATTATATCTAAATCAAGAGAGACAATTCTACTCTACTTCTCTACGAAAATTAATTCACAATTTAGAACAACATGCACAAACATGCATCATCAAATACAAAGGTACAAAGATGTTTCTAGGGGAAAGAAATTGTTAAAAACTGTTTAAACATGTTTGATTTAATCAAGTTAATTGAGAAACATTTACAATTGTGATCTCTCACTATGAGGACAAACTATAAAAGTAAACTTGTTCTCACTCTGCGTGCACCCGCACTGCCCGCACTTGTGCTGCTAGCGATCATGGTGCCAGCACTTGTAATGCAAGCATGCACCATGCCTTTACATGCTCTTATTTCCTTGTACAATTACTGAGGAAATAGGCTCCTATTTTCCCCCTATTTTCTTCTGTAATTCCTATTGATTGGTCACTTGGCCAATACTCTAAATTGTACACTCAATCTAGTATATAATTAATTGTGCACTCCCTTGGAATATCCACCACAACTTGAGGAACTCAAATTTCTTGGATGCACTAGCTATTTTTAGCTTATTGATCAGCTAAATAGATTATCACTAAGTTTTACTATTGTTCCACTGTACAACTAACCTTCCGCTAGTCCTATAAATAGTTGGAACTAGTTTAACTGAATACAACTAGAAATAATTGAACTGGATTGCTACAAATTAGCAACAACAAATTCTTAATTGAAATCCAAGCCTTTTAACTTGATTTTACTGGCCTAATTGAGTGACAAGAGTCATGTCAACTTAGTTAAATTCCTCCATGGTTTTGCTAATGTGGAAATTTGAATTTTCTCAATTTGACCAAGGCTAAGACAAATTGAGTCGTTCTTGCTACACCTTTCAAGACTCCCTATTAGCAAGAAAGGGATTATCAACTACTCCTATTCTGCACCTATGGAATGTATTGTATAACTACCTCTGATTTTTTTTATTGCACTGCAACAACTGGAACTGAGAAGCATCCAAAAATCAACATAATCAATATTTTGTAGATGCTTAGTGAACACTAAGTATGAAAAGTGGTCCAAAAGGAGTTGAGGGTTGTAGCCATAAAAAAATAGTTATGAGCTTCCTTATGGAAGGAACCAATAAATGAGTTCAGGGTGTTGTATCTCCCTTATAGTAGGTGCTGGAAAATAAGAGAATATTGTATCTTGTTGGAGGTGGGTGTCTGCGTATTAAAAGAGTCTACATCAGTACAAACATAATAATTCTCTTTATAAGAAAAGAAAGAATGAAAAGATAACATCAGTGGTGGTTTTATTCCACATTGTGTTTCCACCTAAAATCATGGTGTTCTATGTGTTGTTCATTTATTTTGATTTATTTTTGTTCTTTACTGCATACTGAAAGTAACTAGTCTACTAATGCAATGATAAAAGATAGCCATCTGATAAAAAATCCAGTAAACTAGATTTACATTGGTTTCCTTCTTTGAAGTAGCATACATACACAGGTTATATTAATAACAATAGCATATACTTTTCATAATATAAAATTTGGAATTTTGAATCTGAAAATACTGATTCACCCCCCTCTCAGTATTTTCCCCAAAAATGATTCAAGCCATTTAATGTTGTCTCATAGAATTTGAGACTTATATAAGGAACAAACCCAACTACTAAGGATATAGTTCATTGTATTTTGATTTAATCAATATCGTCACCAAGGTCAAGGCTAAGGTTTCAATATCATAACGAGTAAAATTAAAGATACCAATTCATAGTCCAATTCATAAGTCAATATGTTGTGATTTTATATAGGTGTTTAGTGAACAATAATCAACATAGTCAATATTTTGTAGAATCATGTTTTTAAGCTACAATTTGTTTTCGCTGCGATAATGACCCTCCAAAGTTATTTTCCTAACTAAATTTTGGAACCTACATGAACCATCATTTCAAGTTACTTAGTGTCATCACATTGTTTTATTTGTATTCCTTGTGTTTTCTCAAGGTGTCACATCGTCCTTAGTCAAATTTTTCTAAGTGTCATCACTTAATCCTTAGAATCAATTTTTTTATCTTTCCCATGGTCATGTGAATTGATATCATTCCTTGAATTAGAAACTAGCCTTATTTGCCACATAAAAGCACATAAAAGCACACAAAAGAAAAAAAAGCAAGAAAAACACTTTTAACGAAAAATCACACATCAAGATGACAAAGACTTACTCTTGCGTTAAGAGCACTCCTTTAGGTTGAAGATATGTTCCCTCCTTGAGTTCACTTCTTCATGCTCAACAAGTGTGCCCTCCTTGATCGCATTCCTTTGGCCTTGATCTCATTCCTTCGACACGAAGACATGCACCCTTCTAGATCTCATGCATCTACTTTCTTTTTACATGTGGGTGCACCCCTAGAAAATAGGATCCCACTTCTCTTCTCTTAACTTAATCATTCACTCATCAACAAGTGAAGAGCATGCATGTGATGGTTTTTCCTATAATATCATTTAAATCAACCTAGTAAATCATTCTTTCTCATAATCATTCTCATTTGGGTTGGGCACACATCTTTGGATCAAGAATCTCTTTGTTGATCTTCATTCCAAGTAATTTTTTCATGTCGATTATATTGGTTTCCTTTCATTTTTTTTTGTTGATATTTCTTTCCCTACTAGCGTTTCTTTTCTTTCAACTTATTTACTGGAGTTTTAGTTTTTTCTTGCCTCTACAAGTGTTAATTTGTTTTCGCGGGCTTTGAATCTGCATATTCCTTAACTCTTCATATTCTAAAGACTTTTAGATATTTCCTCTCTGAATTTATATCATTCAGTATTGTTGTTGGACTTCTCATTGAGCCATTATATGATAAAAGAACACTTCTAGAAGCTACATCTCCAATTAACTCAGAAAATTGCATCCATGAAAGGCAAGTTTCCCTCATGAGAACACTCCCTCATCATGAATATCTCTACCCCGCTTGAATACATGAGAAGACCATAAAGGCTTGAACTTTTTTCCTTCGTCCCTTCAGCATGCACTAGTGTACCATATTTTTTCTCTTGAGTGCATGTTCACACCTTGAAAGCTTGAAGGCCCAAAACTCCATTCCTTCATCTCTTTGGAGTACACCCTTGTGCCCTCATAGTCTCCTTGAGTACATCAGTGAACCTTGAAGGCCCAAATGAACTTCCTTCATGCTTCGCCAGTGCGCCCTATACCATTGATTTTTTTTGTCTCTTGCATGAGTGTATGAGCACACTTCAAAGACCTGAATGACCCTAGAAATTCCTTCATGCTTTGAGAGTGCACCCTCCATGTATGCATGTAGATTTCTTACCTATGCAAGTATATATGTTTCATCATTGATAATCACACATTCTCAGTTACATTTGATGTCTCTTTGAATATTATTTACTTAATTTTTTCTTGCTATAAATAGGATATTTTATAAAGCTAATCCTTGTCACCATGAATATTCTTCCACATATAGGTGTTTAAGTTACAAGTATTGTTACTCTTTCGTCATCTATTGGAACCATGCCTCCCACAACATGTCAGGTGGCCTCCAAAGAAGCTTTAGAGGCAAGAACTGAGGAATTATTTTAAGTTAAAAATCCTACCATTCCCATCTATGGAGATGCATATTGCTTCATAGACAAGTCTACTGAGGCCACATGGAATGACATCAAAGGAAAATTCATGTAGAATTTTTTTTCTAAAAACTTATAAGATTTGCAAGCATACATCAATATCAAGCAATCTAGGATAAAGAGGTTCACATGAATGTTTTGAGTCATCCATTATGGGAATTTATTGGGTGGATTCTTACATACATGGATGATTCTCATCTCATGCTTCATAGTGAAAGAAATGGTCATCTCACCACCTATTCTGGGGAGGACATGTAGACTTAATATAAGATGATTAAACCCAAAAAATATGTTAATAACATATTTTACACTAGATGGGATGACCTTGACACAACTGACATCATTAAATCTTGGTGTCGAGAGCCTGATTAGTTCTGACATTGTATATATGCAATTTACCTGACCATTATTCTCAGATATGTATATTAATACCTCATTGCTACGTGTTGTAATTTTCATGATCAAAAGAACACTGAAGTGTTTGAAGAGAATTAGATATACATGCTCAACATGACAGTTACCTATGGTATGAAAATATACTTTATTTTAAGTCATAGATTCATGTGGGGCAGGAAAAATCATCTTTGAGAACAAACCAGACACCTAAATTCTATATATATGCACTTCTGTTAGATGTAATATTTGCATGATATCCTTTCCCAGGAATGTTATTGAACTGGAACCCGCAGAATAAGTTTTGAGTCTACTTCCATTGTTGGGGGTTGTCATAATTGAGCTTTAGAGGGTCATATGAATGATTATTAGAGCACTTATTTGCACTCATATTCCATACGATATTTGAGATCGATCCTCCTCACATGAACGATCACGTGAAGGAGTCGATACATGATATCACAGATTTTTTTATTGTGCATGAAGGTACATATAATATATGATTTGGATATCATATTTATTCTCATCTCATGTCGTGATATATGAATAATAAGGATCTCTTGCAATAAGTAGCATATTATGTTATGAAACCAGCTAAAAAAATTGAAGAAAAGAGAGATCAATGCCTTATAAATAAGCCACTTCGAGGGGGAAACCTCCTTTGCATTACATAAATAAAAAATTCTTGAATGATACAAATTAAAAAACCTCCTTTATATATATATGAGTCCATGGGGTCACAATATAATCCTAGCTGACCTAACAATAATAATGTAAGGGCACAATAATAACAATAGTGGTTTTTATGGGGCACAATAATAGCAATATGGGGGGTATAGGGGTACAACAATAACAATAAGGGGCTACACTAAAAACAATAACATGATACACTAGTATTATAGGGACCTAATATATTAGTTAGATAAAGGGTTGTTAGAAATTCTTCATGAAAGGAATAAATCCCCTTGGCCCACCTTCACTTCTAGGATAATATTGTATGAAATGAAGAGCCACAAGACAACAAAATACAAGTGTCGGTCTTCTTTCACTTTATAGTTAATTACTTTCATGGATATGATACTAGGAGAGTGTGAAAGAAACAATTTGACAGGATTAACCTCAATTGGGGATATTCATCAATATCTACTGCATAAGATGAGAAGGTCAAGAAATGGTACAATGTAGTTAGAAAGACACATCAAAGAATTGAATTCAGTTCACCCCAAGTTCCACCAGCTCAAGATATGTAGGTACATAAGGCAATGAAAGAAACTCATCAAGAAAAGAGTGTAGCTCCCAGGAAAAGGATCAAGCATGATTCCACAAGAGAAAGAAATAGGAAATGGAAATTTTATCCTTTGAATAAGGAGCTATTCAAGTTGAAAAACAAAGGAGAGAATTAGAAGAAGAGGAGAAGAGGAAGAAATATGGGTTACTCAAGAAGCAAGAAGAAGAAGAAGAGGAAATGAAGGGAGCAGAAGAGGGGAAACAAAGGCACTCACATGAGGAAGATGTAGCATAGAGACTATAGGAAGAAAAATTGACTCAGGAAATAGAGGAAGAGTTGGGGGAAGATGATTCCATCCAACACATGGATAATGAACCATGTTCTTTGGAGGAGCCTCCTCTCATGGGTGGTTATCTCCAATTTGATGAAATGGGAATCACACCTCCACCTAAAGAAAAATTCATGAATGTGTGTAATTCCATGTTTGATCAGCTCAAGAAGAGGAATGTCCAACAGAGGTGAATATACACCCCAAATTATCCTCATAACCAAGTCTCAATATCTAGAAAAAAGGTGATAACTGCTAATACTAGAAGAAATCTCAGGGACATCATGGTGCCAAATGTTGCTTTTGCTACAACAACATAGGAATATTCATAATATTTGTCCAATGAGAATGCAAGAATGTGGAAAGAGTTAAATGCAGTAAAGCAACAAGGGGAACACCTTGTTATGGAAAATTAACGGTTATATCTTCACACAACTTTAATACAATAGAAAAATAGTCAGCCATGCAGGAGGAACTAGGGCCAATGGAGGATACCATGGCAAAATTATATGATGAAATGATACTTCTACATCAAGTAGTGGCTGCTCTTGTTAGCATTCCAAAGAAAATAGAAGAAGTCTTGAAGCACCTAAAAGTGCCAAGCAGAGTGGTTGATCAGCTCTAGGATTGGGTTGGAAGATATTTGAATGTTTCGCAACAGTTGGTTAGAAAGGATAGGATTACCACTGAAATGGACTGAGTACAGCTGAGACTCCACCATAATAATTACAATCGTCTTGGAGAACAAGAGAATAACATTATTGTCACTTATAGTCAATTGCATACTAATGATTTTGAGTCTCTAGCACATAAACATTGGATTCCTTCAGTAGGATCACTTGAAAAAATAAGAGGTACATAAATCATGTTTCATAAAATAAGGTAGTACATAGAACAAATCAAGAAAGCATTAGAATAGGAAGACTTAGACATCACTAAATACATTATTCTACAATATTCCATCGCACTAGTCAAATCTCACATGAAAATCTCATGGATGTGGAATAATGTACAATCAAGTTCCAATACCATAATGACAGAGCCACTAGAGGTGAAGATGTGATATGAAGTGAAATTTCCAGTTCAGATTAAATTAATCTATATGGAGTTCAGAGCGTGAAACACATACATCACCAATGACTCCATGTGGAAGAAAATGAATTGTCCATTTGATATTATTTTTTCCTATTATCAATTCTGTCTCATATAGCCACCGTCTTATATCTAATTTTGTCTCAGATAGCCACCGTCTTATATCTAATTTTGTCTCATATAGCCACCGTCTTATATCTAATAAATTGTATATAATGGAGCTGAAGAGACACATGTGGAATGTGAAAAGCCACATATGGAATGTGAAAGGTCATACAAAGAATATGAAAAGTCATGGGAGTTGAAGAGTCATTAGAAAGCTCAAAGGTTATTGTCATTTGTTATAAATATCTCCTCGCAACTCAAGTAAAGGGCTTGGATTCTTGTATTATTTCCTTGATTTCTCTTGTAGTGTATAGGAGATAGATCATTCTTTGGAGAAGCAAGTTGTGGTTTCATGTTCCACTACTAGATCTAATGTTTCATCTATGTAATAATTTACTTGGGATCTTTCATTTATAATCCAAAACTCCATTAGCCAACACTTATACTCTACTTTCAGAGCTCCTGTGGTAAGATTAGGACATTAATGACAATAAGAGAGGAGGGGGAGGAGGGGTATTTACCATAAGTTCCCAAGTAAAGAAATTTCCATCATTATATTGCCGATCTAAATCCTGTCTTTGCACCAAGGAAAATTTTAAGGATGGAAATTTATCTTAATGTTTAGAAATGTTGGCGAATATTACTAATCCATAATATGTAAAGTATAAAATTCTTGGTGATATTTCAATAAAAATATTCCAACTTCTAATGATTTTATATAGTCTTTAGAAAATTTTGGCAATTTTTAAGGTAAAATATTTTTTTTTATAAAATTTAAGAGAATCATTTTTAGGAAAAAAATGGAATTGGCGAATCTTTTTTTTGGAAAAAACATGGAATATTAGCCCATTTGCGAATATTAGCCCCTAAAATTTTCCTTTCTTTGCACTATTTGACCAATCACGTGGCCAAGTGAGGTGTCCCCTTATATTAGAACCATATTCCACTTAAATTGTGTATATATTACGTCACCAAACAAGGAATTATATTTCTAATTTCCTCAAAAAACCATTTAGGGCACCAAGAATAATCGCACTAGTGTAAAGGCTATATTAAAATCATCCACAAAACATATTACAATGTATGACTATAGAATGATTGTTATACATGATTGTTTTGAATAGAATAATTAAGGTTCAATATTCGTATGGGGATAAGGATAAGTAATTATATGTATGTATGGAAATGTGATAACATGAGGCATGTTTCCAATACCTTAACAACCCATTTTTGACATAGTCACCAAAAACACCAATGGCCTAAGAGTCCTTACAGATTAAGAAGAAATAAATGAATATGCTGAGGAAAAATAATTGTGTAAGGTTCCTAGAAAAAGAATCACCCTATTTAGAAATTAAAAAAAAATATTAAAATTAAATTTTAAAATATAAAATGATGACATTAGAAAGTAGCAGACTGTCAGGAAAAAAATAGAAACTGTGAGGTGAGGAAACCTTGAAGTTGATAAATATATTTGTTTTCTAAATGAAATGGTATATATATATATATATATATATATATATATATATATATATATATATATATATATATATATATATTTATTTATTTATTTATTAAATTGTTGATTGAGTATGAGGTACACTATAGACGGTGTTACAACAAACTCTTTCTCTCAATCTTCAAATTCTAAGAAAAATTCCACTATCATGTTCAACTCATAGAGATATTTTATAAATTTAATTCAATATGAGTCCCAAGAAGAAAGTTGTTCACCTTAAAAATTTATACCATTTAAGAGGCCATGCCATTAAGGAAAGTCTACATGATACCCATGTCACATGTGGACACCCCTAGCCCACATGTTGCCACACCACTGTGACCTGGAACACTCATAATACTAGTACCCATAATTTTTTTTTTTCTCAGTATCATGTTTTCCAAGTATTACATTCCCTAGGGTTGGTATCCCCCAAGGGCCACTTCCCTCAACATCACATTCTCAGTACTACCTTTCCGTTGGATAGTAACAATTCCCCTAGTACCATTCCCCTGGTTACCAACTCCCTAATGTCATGTGCCCTAGGATTATTGACCCCAATATTATGTCTCCACATGGTGTCTTTCCCTCGATATTACAATCTAGAGTTGGTAGTTTTAAAATATTGATTAAACATTGAATGAATTAGTTAACTGAAGGAATTATTAACTAATACCAAGACTACCATTCAATGTATTTTTATGGGGAAACTTAGTACTTCAACGATGCCTCATATTTCATTAATTCACTAAAATAATCAATGAACTACAATCACTTCTCTTGTATGACATACAATATGTTTAAACTTATTCATACGTATATGAATATCAATTTGACATGCATGAACAAACATGTTCCCATAATAAAGCATGAAGAGTTGATGTATATCTATCATACATTGTTATTAATTTGAACAAACTGAAATAATTTATACATAAGCCATTTCTTTCAAATAAGAGAGCATGAACACATAATTTCTCATACCAATCATGAACTGATTATTGAATATCACAAATTAGGAATTCATTAAAATTCATGGACATACCAAAATTCATACATGTCATAATTAAATAATTAAATGTTATGGTTCATGATTCAAATATATCAATGTAATATAATTATATGGATGTCTCAAACTAGTTGGAATCTAGAGGAGGGACTTCCACTTTCCACCCAACCATAGGCCAACTACACCACAAAATTCTTATAGTTGACCACCACTAACCTAGGTCTAATTTTTGAGGAGATGCTCGATGAGGGATTTCATAGAAAAGGCTTCGTTAAAAACTCTAAGTATAGATCACATTGTCTAGGTGTTTTATCAATTACCCTATAATAGGAAGCACCGAGGTGTTTTATCAATTGTACCTATAGCAAGCACCAGTAGAAATATGGTGATATAATTGTAACTTCTCAAGAAATTATATCTAAATAAAGGGAGACAATTCTACTCTACTTCTCTATAAAAATTAATTCATAATTTATAACAACCTGCAAAAACATGCATCATCAAATAAAAAGGTACAAAAATGTTTCTATTGGAAATAAATTGCTAAAAAACCCTTAAACTTGTTTTCTTTAATCAAGTGAATTGAGAGACAATTACGATTGTGATCTCTCATTATGAGGACAAACTAAAAAAGTAAACTTGTTCTCACTATGCCTACACCCGCACTACCCGTAGTTGTACTTCCAGCAATCACTTTGCCTACACTCATACTTCTTGCACTTGTACTTCTCGTACTTGCCCTACCTTCACTCAGTATTTTTTCATTGCACAATTCCTAAGGAAATAGGCTCCTATTTTCCCCCTATTTTCTTTCATAATTCCTAAGGATTGATCACCTGACCAATACTATCAATTGTACACTCAATCTAGTATATAATTAATTGTACACTGCCTTGGAATATCCACCACAACTTAAGGAACTGAAATTTCTTGCATGCACTAGCTATTTTTAGCTTATTGATCAAATAAATAGAAGATCACTGAGTTAGACTATTTTTGCGCTGTACAACTAACCTTCCACTAGTTCTATCAATAGTTGGAACTAGTTTAACTGAATACAACTAGAAATAATAGAACTAGATTGCTACAAATTAGCAACAACAAATGCTTAACTGAACTCCAAGCCTTTTAACTCAACTTTACTAAACTAATTGAGTGAAAAGAGTCAGGTCACCTCAGTTAAATTCCTCCATGTTTCTGCTGATGTGGAAATTTGAATTTTCTCAATTCGACCAAGGCTAAGTCAAATTGAGCATTTTCTTGCTACACTTCTCAGCACTCCCTGGTAGCAAGAAATGGATTATCAACCATTCCTATTCTACAATCATGGAATGTATTGTAGAACTACCTCTCATTGTTTTTATTTCATTGCAACAACCAAAACTAAGCTGCATCCAAAAATAAACATAGTCAATATTTTGTAGATGTTTAGTGAACACTAATTATAAAAAGTGGTCCACAAGGAGTTGAGGGTTGAAGCTATAAAAAGAGGTATTAGATCCTATCTGGAAGGATCCAATAAACGAGTTCATGGGGTTGTAGCTCCCTTCTAGTAGGTGCTAGAAAATAAGGGGAGATTGTATAATTTTGCAGGTGGGTTCCTGCGTATCGACAAGAGTCTACATTAGTACAAACATAATAATTATCCTTATAATAAAAGAAAGAATGAAAAGATAACATCAGTGGTGGTTTTATTCCACATTGCGTTTCAACCTAAAAATCCTGGTGTTCTATGTGTGTCATTCATTTTTTGTGATTTATTTATGTTATTTACTTCATACTGAAAGTAACTAATCTACTGATGCAATGATAAAATATAATCATCTGATTAAAAAACCAATAAACTGGATATGCGTTGGTTTCCTTCTCTGAAGTAGCATACATACACATGTTGTCTTAATAACAGTAGCATATACTCTTCAGAATATAAAATTTGGAAGTTTTAATTTGAAAATATTGATTCACCCCTCTCCCAATATTTTTCCCAAAAAATGCTTCAAGCCATTTAATGTTGTCTCATAGAATTTGAGACTTATATAAGGAAAAAACCCAACTACTAAGGATATAGGCTACCGTATTTTGATTTAATCAATAACATCACCAAGGTCAAGGCTAAGGTTTCAATATCATAAAGGGTAAATTTAAAGGTACCAATTCATAATCCAATTCATAAGTGAATATGTTGCGATTTTACATAGATGTTTAGTGAACACTAATCAACATAGTCAATATTTTCTAGAATCATTTTTTCAAGCTACAATTTGTTTTCGCTGTGACAACTACCCTCCAATTTTTTTTCCTAAATCAATTTTGGAGCCTACATGAAACATCGTTTCAATATACTTAGTGTCTTCATGTTGTTTTTTTTTTATTCTTGTGTTTTCTCTAAGTGTCATATCCTCCTACGTCAATGTTTTCTAAGTGTCATCACTTAATCCTTAGAAAAGTTTTGTGTTATCTTTCCCATGGTTAGGTGAACTAGTAGCATTCCTTAACTTATAAAATATCCTTATTTGCCACATAAATGCACATAAAAACACACAAAATAAAAATAAAAGAAGAAAAACACTTTTAAGGAAAAATCACACTTTAAGATGACAAAGACTTGCTCTTTTGTTGAGAGCACTCCTTTAGGTTGAAGAATTGTTCCCTCCTTGAGCTCACCCCTTCATACTAGACAAGTGTGCTCTCCTTGATCACATTCCTTCAGCACGAAGACATGCAACCTTCTAGACCTCAAGCATCTACTTTCTTATTGCATTTGGGTGCATCCCTAGAAAATAGTAGCCCACTTCTCTTCTCTTAACTTACTCATTCACTCATCAAAAAGTGGCGAGCATGTATGGGATGGATTTTTCTGTAATATCATTTAAATCAACCCAGTAAATAATTATTTCTCATACTCATTCTCATTTGGGTTGAGGACACATCTTTGGATCAAGAAGCTCTTTTTCAATCTTCATTCCAACTAAGTTTTTCATGTCGATTATATTGAGCACACATCTTTGGATCAAGAATCTCTTTGTCGATCTTCATTCCAACTAATTTTTTCATGTCGATTATATTGGTTTCCTTTTATTTTTATTGTTGATATTTATTTCCTTGATAGCATTTCTTTTATTTTAAACTTATTTACTGCAGTTTTAATTTGTTCTTTCATCTGCAAGTTTTAATTTATTTTCATGGGCCCTGACTCTACATATTCCTTAAATCCTCATATTCTCATCATGATTGTGACAACACCCATAAATACTTGTAGATATTTCCTCTCTGAAATATATCATTCAATATTGTTTTTGGACTTCTTGTTGAACCATTATATGAAAAATCACACTTTTGGAAGCTAAATCTCTTATTAACTCATAAAATTGCGCCCATAAAAGGCAAGTTTCCCTCAAGAGAAAACTCCTTCATCATGAAGAAATGCACCCCCCTTGAGTGCATGAGCACACCACAAAGGCTTGAATGTTTTTCCTTTGTCCCTTTACCATGCACCGATGTTCCCTACTTGTTCTCTTGAGAAACATTTCACACTTCGAAAGCCTAATTTAGGGCCCGAAGCTCCATTCCTTCATCTCTTTGGAGTACACCCTTGTGCCCTCTTAGTCTCCTTAAGTACATCAGCAAACCTTGAAGGCTTGAAATAAGTACCTTCATGATTCTTCTATGCACCCTACACCCTTGATGTTTTCTCTCTCTGGCATGATTGTATGAGTGCATTTAAAAACCCTAAATGACCCTTGAAATTCCTTCATGCTTTGAGAGTGCACCCTCCATGTTCACATGCATATTTCTTAACTATGCAAGTATCTATGTGTCATAATTGATAATATTACATTCTCAGTTACATTTGATGTCTCTTTGAATATTATTTACTAAATTTTTGCTTGCTATAAATAGGATATTTTATAAAGCTAATCCTTTTAGCCATGAATATTCTTCCACATATAGGTGTTCAAGTTGCAAGTATTGTTACTCTTTCATCATATATTGTAACCATGCCTCCCACTACATGTAAAGTGGCCTCCAAAGAAGCCTTAGACACAAGAATTAAGGAATCAATTGAAGTTACAAATCTGACCATTCCCATCTATGGAGATACATATTGCTTCATAGACAAGTCTGGTAAGATCAGATGGAATGGCATCAAAGGCACATTCATTTAGAAATCATTCTCTAAAAACTTATAATATTTGCAAGCATACATCAATATAAATTGTTTTAGGATACACAGGATCACATGAACGTTTTGAGTCATCCCTTATGCGAAGTGATTGAGAGGATTATTACACACATGAATGATTCTCATCTCGTTCTTCAAAGTGAAAGCAATAGTCATCTTGCCACCTATTATGGATAGGAAATGTAGACTTAATATAAGATGCTTAAACCCACAAAACATAGCAATAACATATTTTACATTAGATGGGATGACCTCGACACAAGTGAAATCATTAAATATTGGTGCTGAGAGCTCGCTAAGTTCTGACATCACATATCTCCAATTCACTAACCATTATTCCCTGATATGTATATCAATACCTCATTGCTATGTGTTTTCATTTTCATTTACAAAAAATATACTTTATTTTAAGTTGTAGAGTCACGTGGGGCAGGAAAAATCATCTTTGAGAACAAACCAAACACCTAAATTCTATATGTATGCACTTTTGTTAGGTGGAATCTATGCAAGATATGATTTTCCAGGAATGTAATTTAACTAGACCCCGCAAAATAATTTTCCAATCTACTTCCACTGTAGGGTTTTGTCATAATCATGCTTCAAAGGGTCATATGAATTTTTATCAGAGCACTTCTTTGCAATCATATTCCATATGATATTTTATATCGATCCTCCTTGCATGACTGATCACCTGAAGGAGCCACTACATGATATCGCAGGTTTGTTTGTTGTGCATGAAGGTACATATATTATATGATTTGGATATCATATTTATCCTCAACTCATGTCATGAAATGTGACTAATAAGGAGATGTTGCAAGAAGTAGCATATTAGCTAGATATCTGGTTTTCAAGAGCTCTCCATAAAAGGAAGAAATCCTCTTGGCCCACCTTCACTTCGAGGATCAAATTGTATGAACTAAAGAGCCAGAAGGAAACAAATGCAAAAATACAAGTGGTGGTCTTCTTTCACTTTATAGTTAATGAATTTCATGGATACGATCCCAAGAGAGTGTGCAAGTAACAATTTGACAAGATCAACCTCAACTGGGGATATTCATCAATATCTACTATGTAAGATGAGAAGTTGAAGAACTGGTACAATGCAGTTAGAAAGACACATCCAAGGGTTGAAGTCAATTCACCCCAAGTTCCACCAGCTCAAGATATGTAGGTAAATAAGGCAATGGAAGAGACTCATCAAGAAAAGATTGTAGTCCCCAGGAAAAGGATCAAGCATGATTCCACAAGAAAAATGAAAAGAAAATGGAAAGTTATCCTTTGAATATAGGATTTATTCAAGCTGAAAAAAAAGAGAGAGAATTATAACGAGAGGAGAACATGAGTCAAGATGGGTTACTCAAGAAGAAAGAATAAGAAGAAGAAGAGGAAATAAAGAGGCCAAAAGAGGGGAAACAAAGGGAGTCATGGGAGGAATAGGTAGCACAAAGACTAGAGGATGAAAAATTGACTCAAGAAATAGAGGAATATTTGGGGGAAGATGATTCCATCCAACACATGGATGATGAGACATGTTCTTTAGAGGAAAATCCTCTCACACATGGTCATCTCCCATTTGATGAAATGGGAATCAAACTGTAATATTCCCAAATGGGGAAACAACAATATATGAACACAATAATGGAAAGAACAGTTAATAAATCAACACACCATGATATGATACAAATGTACAAACATATTATTAAACATATTAGAAAATAATAGGCATAAGATCTTGAGGATCAAGTCACTCAAGCAATACAAAACAAGCCTCCTCAAGCAAATATGTCAATACATGGAAAAATAGTTTCCATACAAATTCCTTGAGCTATAACAACACTGTTTTACATCATAAATTGCTGCATAAATATGGATCAATGTAGATATGTTGTTATATAGCTAAAATAATTCTAGGAGTGAAGATATAGCCTCCTAGACACCTTTCCAAGAGAACCCGGGAAGGGTTTCTGGAAATACACCCATAGAGGCCTCTCAAGGAAAGAGGTGGGATTCCTACCTGGGAACACCCTGTGCTAAAAAATACAAGCACTCTTAGCTAAATAGCTGAAGAGAGAAATAAGTTTAAATAGACATATGAAAATAATAATCCAAAACATAAAATCATATGGCTGCCATCATCTTCCTTATAAAAAATGACAGTCTTCTCACCTTGGGTCCCACTCATTAGGCTTTCCACCATCATACAATCAATCTCCCTCCAAAATTGCGTTGTCCCATCATTAATTCCACTCCTCCATAACAATGTTGTTTGATTTGGTCAAATTTGACCCAGCCTTCATGCTCAAACCCATTTTCGCACCTAAGGGTCTTCAATCTAGCTTTTATATGACATCCATTCACACTAGGAGTGTCTTTTATTCCTACTAGGGAGATTTATGGGTCTCCATACCCCCTTATTCCTCTATCTGAGAGAAAAATCAAAAATTAATATTTCAATTAGTTGTATGCTAATTTAGGAATATTACAGTCCTCCCCTCCCAAATGTTGCTTGTCCTCAAGTAACTGCAAGGATAGAATTGAAGAGCCTCTCATCTTCCTCCTATAGCATCCTCAAGTAATAAGATCAACAAAAGAACAAGATGGTCTCTCATCAATATGTCCTCAAGTTGTTCCTCCCAAGTGTATAAGTATACCTTTGGTGAAAAATCCAAATGGCTCTCATCATGAACAAGTGGGATATCCATGGAAGAAACTATGTGTGGTCTAGAAGCCTTATTGAGGCATGAAATCTAAAATATATTGGGAACCCTCATTCCCATGTGAAGCCTCCATTCTCAATCTATCATCCACAAAAAGTGAGTCACCCTCCAACATGGCAACTCATGAAACATCTCCTCCACCTTAGGCTCCTACAAAGAAGGTGGGCTGCATAGCTCAACATGATGGATCAAATTGTCCATCCCATGCCCTCTCTCTCTCCAATTATGATAAGTGTAGAGCTTCTGTTGAATATGGGTTACAATAATGTTGCCTTCATGAAGCAAAAAGGCAATAGGATCCTCAAAGTCCCACTCTTTGATTCTTGCCCAGATCATCCCATACAAAATGAATGTGACATTATCATCATATGGAATCGTAATGAGAGAGGTACTGAAGGTTTTACATAGTGTTGGAAGGTACCAATAGTCTCCCCAGTAATCACAACATAGTTTTACCAATTGCAGTTTCAGAATATGATGTGGCACGTTGTCTTCAAACAATTTGCTAGTTGTGCATGTCATCTCATCTACTAGTAAATATTAAATGGCATTGTATATCAACTGGGCATACAGGAGATAGTACAACGCTTGCCCAAAGCCATACAAGAAACGACTATCTCCATCATAGATGTTAGTCCAAAAATGACCATGAAGCCCAAATAGAGGTTAGCCCTCTTGTGGAGCAATGCACTGTATAGAGATGGTAAGAGAATGCAAATACTGTGTTAGATAATTAATAAATGAAAAAACATATTTCTTACCATGTAATAAGAGTAAACTAATAACAAGGTCCAAGAATGAGTCCTCCATAGTGGTATGACATATCTCCATGGAAAGGAATGAACCATGTGTTGCATGCAAAGAATTCTACTTGTACTTGGGAATCCAAGTCAAGAAGATCATATCATGGTGATAGATGTCTCCATCCACTGCTCCATTGCTCTCATATTCTACTTGTTCATCAGGTGCATCATATGTGAGGTGATCCTGGGAACACTCCATCAACACACCCAAGCTCCCAAGTGACAACGCTGTTGACCTTTGTGACAAGGCTCTTGTCATCTCATAGCTCCATCCTTTGACATACCACATTTCAAAGTCATCAATCATAATTTTTCTATATATGGGAGATTCCTTCCAAAGTGGAAGTACCTCCTGATCCTCCAAGGCTAAGGAGTGGCCCGTTTTCACCATGATAGTGCCATCACCTACTCCTACAACATTATGCAAAGTATGGAATAAGATCAGTCCATACTCTCCCAAGAACATCCAAAGCAAAAACAACTCTTGTTGCCTCCCCACACCATCACCATATAAACTATGGAGAAACAACATGATGGTTGACATGAAAGATATCACATCACCCTAATACACCCAAACTCCTTGATGCTATATGATGCAAATGTCATGCCAAGGTCCATCCACCAACCTAATCCTTGAAATAGAATGTGTCATATGATGACCAAACTCTTTCAAGAGTAACCAACGCAGCCTTGCCTCCTGCTGCCTTGTGTCATAGATCTGCAAGTGGCTTTCCGGCCTCTTGATCATCAACATCCCCCATCCAACCCATGGTGAGTGTCTATCATCATGCTAAAAATTGGTATTTCTCCATTGGAGAATACCATCCTCCCAAATCAGATTCCTATCTTTGCATTTCATGGGATGTTGAAATGAAATCTCTTGGAGATATCCAAATGGAGACCACTCATTAATGACCAAGTTGACCCCATAAGGATCCAAATAAGTGGTAGGCAAAAACTTATCAAAATTTGAAGTGCTCATCAAGAAGTACCCATCATAATAATGGAAGATGTCATCCCTCATAAGATGCCCTCCATCAATCAATTGCCTATCCTATGCTATGCATGTAGAAAGGTCATTGGAATGCTCCAATAATGGTTGGGCCCCCAACTCATCATTGCTGCTCAATGACAGCGTTGCTGATCTCCATGATGGTGCATGTGTTGTCTCAAGATTATACTCAGTGCTAAACACATAGTTCTACATTTATCTGCTCACAAAAATGTTCATCCCATCCTCCAAATTTCTACACTCCAACCTCAAGAGTTGTGTGCAGCTCAAAAATGATATACTAGGATGAATTTAAATCTCCTCCTTGAAAAAACCAAGGGTCCTAAGCGCAGTGATAGTCTGCTGCTCCCAATAAACAATGTGCTTTGACCCTAGGCCATGCATTTTCCTTAACAACATGTTTCCATAATCCTCCATATGATGTGCTGAAATAACAGGAAATGGAAATACGTGCATACCTTGGTAAAGCTTTGGAAAATCTTGTACTGCTACAAGGGGTCCTTCCTCCAGTGTGATGGATTTTCGAACTACTGATGAGGATGGTTACTCTTTTATGGCTGCATCAATACTGGTAAAAGTCTCCTCCTACTCATGCATCTCCAGAATAGTGTGTGGGACTCTAAATGTCAAGAGATCAAGAGCACTTTGCAAAGGTGCAAGTTTTCTTTCTCTTGATGCAAGTGCTCTAGAAGCAAGTGGTGGTGAAGGCCTCTTCCCCTCTGATTTCTTCTTGTCAAACTTCTTGATCAACCTTTGAGTAAAATCTACATATGCAGTCACTCTTGCATGACTCAAATGGCTGAACCACCAAATGTTTGCTTCACCCTCAAGGTACAACACTACAATCTCAACAACTTCCTTCTCTACTACTGGATGTAGCAGGAAAAATGCATCCAACCTCATTACCCAAGCCCTTGCTGTGCATGAGGATGACCCATAAAAGGTAGACAATATAAATCTATTGCCCTTTCTTCTTCTATTGTTGGAAGGTCTCCTTTCTTGTTTGAGCTGAATGAACTGTGGGAGAGTTAGATTTTCCTTGAAAGCTCTAGGTTGAGACTTATATTTTGCAAGATAATCACTTAGAATCTCATGATATAAGTGTCCTTTATCTTCATGCCTTTTTTCTTCTTCTTCAAAAGAAAGGATCATAGCATGTTTCTTTGGAGCCCTATGCAATACCAGATCTTCTTTCTGCTGATAGGAAGTACATGGACCTTCTTCATATTGAAACCCTAGTGTGGTTTCATGGCTTTTCTCCATTTTTCTTTGGTTCACCTCCTTGGTGAGCTCCCACTTAGATATGAAAAGAGATGAGATAAAACTAATTCTTTACATCATTCTGATCTCTTTCTAATTATTCTTATTTTCCTGATAGCATAATGGTTGAGAACCATAGGCTGAGCCAAGATTATGCTCTGATACCACTGTAATATTCCCAAATGGGGAAACAACAATATATGAACACAATAATGGAAATAACATTAAATAAATAAACACACCATGATATGATACAAATTTATACCCATATTATTAAACATATCTACAAATAATAGGCATAATATCTTTAGGATCAAGTCACTCAAGAAATACAAAACAAGCCTCTTCAAGAAAATATGTCAATACAAGGAAAAATAGCTGCCATACAAATTCCCTAAGCTATGACAGCACAGTTTTAGGGCATAAATTGCTGCATAAAGATGGATCAGTGTAGATATGTTGTTATATATCTCAAATAATGCTAGGAGTGAAGATCTAGCCTCCTAGACACCTTTCCAAGAGAACTTGGGAATGGTTTTTGAAAATACACCCAAATACAAATGGTGATCTACAGCCCTAGGGACGAAGAATCACAACAAGTGAAGCTCCTAAAATAGGAGGTTGAGATAATATGGATTTGATGTATATCTCATCCACAGGTAACCTCCAATGAAAGGCTGAACCCTTCACCTCCATGAAAACACTCTAAAAGAGCCAATAGATCCTCTCCTGAAACTGCCCTCCCAAATAATGCAATTCTAGATTGAAAATGCACTGTAAATGATGGGAATAGGTTGGCCTAGTGACAAATATTTGAAATGTGCTCAATAACCCTCCTTGCTGACCTCCCAAGAGAAGGAATCCTTCCTCCTATGAAAAACTAGCTCAGAAAGTTGGTTTCTCAACCCTCCACTGCAACACTTTGCAACACAACACAAATCTGAACATAAACTGTGTTGTACCTAAGGAATGAAGCTTGGTCACAATGTCGTATGTGTGGAAATTATAGATCAATACTCTCCCAAGAGGCGTATTAAGGAAAGAGGTGGGATTCTCGTCCGGGAACACCCTATGCTAAACAACACAATTACTCTTAGCTGAATAGTTGAAGAGAGAAATAATTCTAAACAGACATATCAAAATAATAATCGAAAATATAAAATCATATGGCTGACATCCTCTTCCATATAAACAATGTGAGCCTTCTCACCTTGGGTCCCACTCATTAGGGTTTCCACCATCATACAATCAATCTCCCTCCAAAACTGTGATGTCCCACGATTGATGCCACTCCTCCATAACATCGATGTTTGATTTGGTCAAAGTTGACCCAGTCTTCATGCTCCAACCCCTTTTCACACCTAAGGGTCTTCAATCCAACTTTTATATGACCTCCATTCAAACTTGGAGTGTCTTTTATTCCTACTAGGAAGATTTATGGGTCTCCATACTCTCTTATTCCTCTATCTAAGAGAAAAATAAAAAATTAATATTCCAATTAGCTGTATGCTAATTTAGGAATATTTTACAAACCTCCACCTTAAGACAAAGTCATGAATGTGTGCAATCTCTTGATCAAATCAAGAAGAGGATCATGCAACAAAGGTGAATATACATCCCAAATTATCCTCAGAACCCAGCCTCAATATCTACAAAAAAGGTGATAACTACTAATACTAGAATAAATCCCATGGAAATCATGGTGCCAAATTTTTATTTTGCTACAACTGCATAGGAAAACTCATAATATTCGGTTGAATGAGAATAAAATATTAAGGAAAGAGTTAGCTAGAGTAAAGAAATAGGTGGAACAACCTATTATGGAAAATGAATGGTTATCTTCACACAACTTTAATACAACATAATAATAGTCAGCCATGCAGGAGGAAATAAAACCAATTGAGGATAACATGACACAATTATATGATGAAATGGCACTTCTACATCAAGTAGTGACTTCTCTCATTAGCATTCTGAAGAAAACAGAAGAAGTCTTGAAGCTCCTAAAAGTGTCAAGTAGAGTGGTTGATCAACTCCAGAAATGGGTTTCCAAATATCTGTATGTTCCACAACAGTTGGTTAGAAAGGATAGGATTACCACTGAAATGGACTGAGTACAACTGAGACTCCACCATCATAATTACAATTGTCTTGGATAATAGGAGACTAACACTATTGTCGCTTATAGTCGACTGCATGTTAATGGTTTCTAGTCTCTAGCACATAAACACAATATTCATTTAGTAGAATCACTTGAAGATATAAGAGGCACTGGAATCATGCTTTAGAAAATAAGGCAGTACATAGAACAAATCAAGCAAGAATAAGAATAGGAAGACTTCAAGATCACTAAATACATTATTCTACAATATTCCATAAGACTAGTCAAATATCACATGAAAATCTCATGGATGTGGAATAATGTACAATCAAGCTCCAAGATCGTAATGACAGAGGAACGAGGTTAAGATGCGATATGCAGTGAAATTTCTAGTTCAAATTAAATTCATATATAGGGATTTAAGAGCATGGCACACATACATCACCAATGAGTTCGATGAGGAAGCAAATGAATTTTCCATTTGATATTATTTTTTCCTATTATCATTTTTGTCTCATATAGCCACTGTCTTATATCTAATTTGTCTCTTGTAATAAATTGTATATAATGGAGCTGAAGAGACACATGTGGAATGTGAAAAGTGACATATGTAATGTAAAAGGTCATATACAGAATATGAAAATTCATGGGAGTTGAAGATTCAGTAGGAGGCTCAAAGTTTATTTTCATTTGTTATAAATACCACCTCACAACTCAAGTAAAGGGCTTGGATTCTTGGATTCTTGCCTTGGTTTCTCTTGTAGTGCATAAGAGATAGATCATTCTATAGAGAAGAAAGTTGTGGTTTCATGTTCCACTACTGGATCTAATGTTTCATATATGTAACAATGTACTTGGGATCTTTCGTTTATAATAAAAATCTCTATTATCAACAATTATACATGAATTTATCATGGATATAGTAGTATTATTCTTTTTATGTTTGCGGCATATGTCAATTTAATTACATAATAAGTATAATGAACTAATTTGTGGCTTAGATATGGATATTTTTGAATATATGATGTTACGTTTTCATAATTGTTGTTTACCATGTGAAATACTTTGCAGGTAATCAACAAGTCATTCTCTTTGCTCTCGGGTTTCCCTCAGGATAGTACTATCACTTCTCTAATGAGAGAAAAATTTTCCTTTACCATCCATGGAAATCCCTTCTGCATCTTACATTTTCTGTCACACAAATCTTACATACTTGCCTCCCTAAAGAAGTATTTGTGATCTCTTGTGTATGTGTTGTAACCAAGGCACATCTTTGAAACCTTTATAATGGTGGTCGAACCATATAGCGAGGTGACATTCCTACACCAAATGATGTGAGGTCTAACTGAGACCTTGCATCGGGAGGATCCCCTTACATGTTGGTTTCATCTAGCACTGACAACAAAACTATAAGTTTTTTTTTAATATAGCCACAAATTCAAATTGTATAAGTCGTTATAACTCATGGGTGATAAGGAATGCCTATTCAATAGTCGTTAAGGGTGCAAATGCCTTCTATCCATCACATCGCCATTGTATTCAAGGGATAAGTTAGCATTGAGGCTCAATATAATTAATGCCTATATTTAAATTATTCATATTAAAGAGTAGATAAATTTATTATGATACTTATCATAAATTCAATGTAATTCAAGTCATATTTCAATAATATATTTTGAATGCTTTAGTTATGGGTTGTTTTATTTATTAAAAAAAACTAAGATTTTTTTATATTTTTAATATAATGATCTCCTTTCCCGGATGCGGGTGATGTTGATCGCGCTGGAGTTGATGGGATGGGGGTCTAGCCTGACGGGAGGCCATCTGCCCACCCGCAAGGAGGACGTCAATCAAACCTTAAATATGCTTACTCTCCGATTAATAGCATTTACTCTGGGCGCTCTTCACAACCAGGTCTCCGCACCTCGATGCATCTTCGCCTACTGTGAAATGGATCGTCCTCCTGTTCATATTAATGACAATTCATTGCAGATGGTCTACAGTTGCAAGGCTGACCAGTTAAAATCCATGGACCCATCCTCTGATCGGAACTCATCTCCTTCGCCGGTGAATTGGTGGTGTAGCCCAGATGCTGGGTTTGCAAATGCCTGCACAGTCACTGGTAAGAGAAGCAGCCTAAACTACTGCCTAGAGTTAGGTGAAAACCTCCATTTCTCACTTACTGGTTCATGTATGTTTGCCTCTGTCTTTCTGAATTCCCATTTGACTCTGTCCTCTGTCATTTCTCCAGTTCCTTGGCTTTATTGCCCCGTCTCCGCTGCGAACATGCCACGCCTCAGGCACAGAATGTGCTGTAGGAGAGGCTCCACCAGGCGCCAAGTGCGACGTTCTCCGTCCACCTCCAGCTCACTTTCTGAGTCTTCTTCCCCCTCGGACAGCCTTCCTAGCTTTCATTGGGGTCGTCTTCTTTGTTCGGGTCACAGGCTTCACTCTCCCTCGCCTTCATCTCTCCCGGCTCAATCCCACACTGCTCTTTTTTCTTTCGACTGCACCCTCAATCGACCGAGAGTCACTGCTGCTATCACCATCATGTTTCTTAAGGAGCCCCAAGTCGAGAAGTAGCAGAACTCTTTGGATGGGCAGGGTATAATAGACAAAGCTGGGTAGGATCAAGTGCTTTAGGACTCTGTGGGGCAGCCCAGCGGGAGTAAGGAAGTTGTACAGGGCGTCACGGGGCATGGCCACGCGGAGCAGGTGGTCCCTCCTCCCTCCAGAAAGGTGGTCCACTCTGTCGAAGACGTGTACAACGAACGCGGTGATCCAGATGAATACTGGTGCAGGGTCGACCAAGTTTCTCCTGATGAGTAGTTTTGCTTCCTAGTTATGGTTTTTTTGCTCTGTTTATGCCCTCTCTAACAGGCATGTTTTTTATTATCCTGCTGTTCCATATCATGCTTTTTTTTTTGCTAGTTACAGTTTCCAGCACTCAAAGTATCTCGCTCCCCTGCGTGGGAATTCTCTCAGTAGTTTCTTCAGACTGGTTTCCCTCCTGTAGGGCAGTCTTAAACTCAATTTTTGTATGTCTAAAATGCCTCAAAACTGGGCAATGATAAGGCCTCAGCCCGATGTACAGTATTTCTTCTGTTAATAGAATACTTTTACTTAGAAAAAAAATATATAATGATCTCCTTACATGTGCACATATAAGTCCATTGAAGCCTATTTAATAAACACACACATTAAATACAATTTGTTATTTCATCTTTTAAGTCATAGATTCAAAAAAGGAGTAGAGTATGTAGACATTGAATGATTAATATTAACTCATTATAATTTTCTTCTTTCTAATTATAGCATTGACTTAAATATATTGGTGATAATATTAGTGGCTGGATGTTAGCATTTATTTTGAGAACATTAATCAGCATAACTCTCTATTTTGAAAAGAATTTTACTATTATTCAAAACAAAACTTCAATTTTTTATTTCTGTAAAGTTTTATAATTATTTTGAAATTTTTTATTTTCATTTTGTACTATTTTGGAAATTTGAAATTTGACATTTTAATGGATTATCATTGATTACAATATATTATATTCATTTCTAATTTAATTTCACATCATATTTACTTATTAGTCCCTATGTAAGGTCAATATTATGACATGTAATTCATTACTAACAATAACTTAGTTATTTTTTGAATTTAAATATTTCTTAGTAATTAAGTATACTACATATAATCAAGGAATTATATATATATATATATATATATATATATATATATTATAAAACGTATTATCTATTATTAATTTAAATGTTTTTATCATCAATCTATGACACCACATGATATTTATAATTTAAAACTTAACATTTTCAGTTTTTATCATATAATATAATATTCTATATTCATTCATAACTTACTTTGACATTATATTAATTTTTATTTATTATAACATCATCCTAAATTATTGAAAATTTTGAAATTTTAAATACAAAGCTGACACTGGTCTATAAACTTGTTTTCCAAGTATTTACTATTCATTTTAGTTATGAATTACTAAAAATTATAATCTTCTATTAATTAATCTAAAATGGTAAATATTAATATTTAATTTTGAAACTTTTAATTATTAAAAGCTTAAATCTCTTTAATTTACCTTATTAATATTTATCTTCACTCCTTAATTTGAAACATATTTTTGAGCCTTCAAGTCTATTCTTTAAACTTTAAAATGTATTTGAGCTTAACCTTAAACTCTTCACTTTTAAGTCTTAATTTTCATATTTTTTAAACTTAAAATATTTAAAGGTTCATCATAATCCTTAAATCATTATGCTCAAGTTTAATTTTAATATTTAAATTTAATCATTAATGGTTATCTTCAATAGGAAAGTCCAAATAATCTAATACTAAACTTATCTTTAAATTTGATTTCTAATTCTTAAACCTTAACAACAATTTGTTAAGGTAAATCAGCTAAAACTTCACCTTCTATGATTATGGTCATTATGTAGTCTTATTAGCCTTCTATGATTATTGTCATTATGTAGCCTTATTAGCCTTCTATGATTATCGTCATTATGTAGCCTTATTGACAATGAAGATGATGTAGCCTTATTGACAACTAAGATGATGACGACATGCAAAAAGAACTTCAATGAGAACCAAAATCCACAATCCACCACTAGAAAACCCACACTAACTTGCAAGAAACATTTACAGGATCCAAGAAAAAAGAAAGAATATGTCAGTTCAATGGAAAGAACTTCATGGAAAGACAAGGGCTTGCCATCTTAAGTAGAGATCTAAAATGAGAAGAGAAAGATCAAATTTTTTCAAATGAAAACTTTTTTAGAATAAATATGTTCACATGCAAACTTTTTTAGAGTGGAAAATACAATGTACAAACTTTTGTAAAGTGCAAAATACAATGTGCAACCATGGAGTAAGTGCACCAATTATTGAGACAATAAATATGATCATTTTCCTGAGTGAGCACAAACATGGCTACATATTCCTCAAAATAAAAAAACACAAGGTAAATCAACTATCATGGAATCAACTTCAAAATATAAAACAACATCAACATCAAAATAAAATAAAAAAACAATAGGTGCAAGTGGATCAACCATCATAGCGTCATCAAAACCAAGAGCATCAATATCAAGTAGATCATGGCCAATTGCAAAATAAAAAATAATATATAGGATATTTATAATAATGACAATTACAATATATCGTGAAAAATTTTACTGTCTTTCAATTGAAAAAATTGAACACAATTTCCATTTTCAATTTGGAAAGTTTTCTCAATTTTATTATTCATATTTATGCTAACAAGTATATCATATACATACAAGAATATCTATGTTCATATATATATAAATTGAGTAGAGATAATGTTTTATGTTTTATACACAAACATAATGAAAATTATGAAGAAATCTTTGGGTAATAATCACATTATCAAGAAAAAAGTTGACGCGTTTCGAACCAACTATGATGAACCACACTAGTTAGTTTGAAACACGTTGACTTTGTTCCTGACAATGTGATTATTACCGAAAGATTTCTTCATAATATTAACGAATCACAGAAGCCAAAAATCTAGTAATAATGAAAATTAACAAGGTGAATAATGAAATGTCTATAATCTTGAAAATCATATCTATGTTTATATATATAGTAAGTAGAGATAATGTTTTATGTTTTATACACAAACATAATGAAAATTAATAAGGTGAATAATGAAATTTCAATAATCTTGAAAATCATAAAGTAGATTGTTATGCTTGCAATGTTCCACTCAACTATGGTATCTTAGAAACTAAGAAGTAGATGGTTGCTTGCAATTTACATCCCAATAAAGTATGTGCAAAACCCAAATAATTTCACTTTTATGGGTTTTAACTTAAAATCATAAACTCAAACCCAAATCATTTCACTTTTTATGGGTTTTAACTTGAAATCATAAACTCACTTCTTTTAGTTTTGCATTTTACTCTATGAATTTTAAAACTCAAAATTGTTATAAAAAGTTTTAAAAATAAAAACAATGAATACACTTTGCAAATCTAGTTAAAAATGATACATGGTCATCTATCTCAATTTTTATGGCATTTATAAATAAAAGTGGAGATAAATCAAACTTACAATTTGAATGGACAACATTTCATAAATTTATTAAATATTATCATCGCCAATTAATTTGAGAAACACATAATTATTGTAATTTGGTTACCATAAATATAAAGTCAATTTATTATATTAATGTTATATGTGTTTGGGTTGTTATATAGTATTAATTGCAAATTTAGAAAAATAGATACTCCATACATACGTTTTTAATAGTAAGATTTTAAATGGTTAAATATAGCGAAGGTGAATTTAGTTTATTTAACTAAATTTAAAAATGAATGAAAAAGTGAATTTAATTTATTTGATTAAACTTAGAAATTAATGAAAAAGTGAGTTTAGTTTATTGAACTAAACTTAAAAATTAATAAAAAGGTAAAAAAGAAAATTATTAAAAGAATGATTGAAGATTAACGAAGCTAGAAAATTGAATAATGTAATTGAATTTATATGAAAATTTATAATCTGAATAATTTTAGTTTCTTAAAATAGTTTTTATAATATTACAGAAAACTTAAGAAATAAATAAATAATTAAATAAATTGCCTTAAACATTTAGTAGAATTTGTTAGTATAAAAAACAGGTTTTCATCATTACTTTTGGAAACAAAAAATTGCACAAAATAAAATATTAAAAAGAATATAGAGAAATAGCACTAAGCAAAATAAAATATTAAAAAGAATATAAAGAGAAAACGTATAAATTTACAGTTTCACATGCCTTCCAGAGTTGAGCAAAATGAGAGTAGGTCTCTTCTGAATTCAGCAAAAAGAAATGAGCGTAAGCAGATGTAAACTGTTTTGTTTTTTTGAGGAGGCACAACCATGGACTGGGTGCACCCATAATTGAAATAATGAATATGGTCAAAATGAGAGTAGCACTCTTCTGAATTCAGCAAAGCAAAAAAAGAATGAGACTAAGCAGCTCTAAACTGTTTTTGTTCCGGAGGCGGGAGGCACAACCATAGACTGGGTGCACCAATCATTAAAACAATTATGAATATGGTCATTTGATTTCAGGAGGCACACACCCATTGAAACCGTCATTTTCAAGATCAATCATCATGGCATCATCAACATCAAAGGCATCATCACAAACACCTGCAGGTGGATCCGCCATGGCATCATCAAAAACACCTGCAAGTGGATCATGGGCGGCTGCAGCATTAGAATCATGAACAAGTGTGGATGTGGAATGGGCGACTGCAACATTAGAGTCATGAACAACCCTGGACGTGGAATGGGAACCTGTAGCATTAGAAGAGATTTTCACTTAAAACAATGAAAACAAATATTAAAAAAACACTACACAAAATAAAAATAAAAAGAATATAAAGAGAGAGCACTATACAAAATAAAATAGAAAACATATAAATTTAGAGTTTCACATGCCTTAAATTAGAGTGATGAGTGGATCATGGGTGGCCGCAGCATTAGAGTGATGAACAACCATGGACGTGGAATGGGAAGCTGTAGCATTAGAATCAGGAACAACCATGGCTGCAGCATTAGAGTACTCATGAACAACCGAGGACGTGGCATGGGCACCTAGTGTAGCATTAGAATCAGGAACGTCGACCATGGCTGCAGCATCAGAGTACCCATGAACAATCGTGAAATGTGCAGCATTAGAATCAGGAACGTCAACCATGGCTGCAGCATTAGAGTACTCATGAACAACCGTGGGATGTGCAGCATTAGAATCAGGAGCGTCAACCATGGCTTCAACATTAGAGTACTCATGAACAACCGTGGAATATTGTGCGGACGTTGCAGCATTAGAATCATGAACAGCCTTGGACTTGGAATGGGAAGGTGCAGCATTAGAATGATTTCCGTTTGCATTGACGTTTCTCTGTGCATTCCCTTCAATAATGGAATATTGGCTGCCGTTTCCAGTGCAGCAGCCACCATTAAAATCTGGAACTATATTGTTCATATGCACATTAAAACTACCACCATTAAAATCTGGAGCTATATTGTTCATATCTTGCAGCGTAGGGACCATGGAATGACTAGTGCCAGCATTAACATTAAAACTGCCACCATTAAAATCTGGAGCTATATTGTTCATATGTTGCAGCGCAGGGACCCTGGAATGACTAGTGCCAACATTAACATTAAAACTGCCACCATTAAAATCTGGAGCTATATTGTTCATATGTTGCAGCGCAGGGTCCATGGAATGACTAGTGCCAACATTAACATCAAAACTGCCACCATTAAAATCTGGACCTATATTGTTCATATGTTGCAGCGCAGGGACTCTGGAATGACTAGTGCCAACATTAACATGAAAACTGCCACCATTAAAATCTGGAGCTATATTGTTCATATGTTGCAGCGCAGGGACCCTGGAATGACTAGTGCCAACATTAACATGAAAACTGCCACCATTAAAATCTGGAGCTATCTTGTTCATATGTTGCAGCGCAGGGACCCTGGAATGACTAGTGCCAACATCAACATCAAAACTGCCACCATTAAAATCTGGAGCTATATTGTTCATATGTTGCAGCGCAGGGACCCTGGAATGACTAGTGCCAACATTAACAAAATCGCCACCATTAAAATCTGGAGCTATATTGTTCATATGTTGCAGCGCAGGGACCCTGGAATGACTAGTGCCAACATTAACATCAAAACTGCCACCATTAAAATCTGGAGCTATATTGTTCATATGTTGCGGCGCAGGGACCCTGGAATGACTAGTGCCAACACTAACATGAAAACTGCCACCATTAAAATCGGGAGTTATATTGTTCGTATGTTGCGGCGCAGGGACCCTGAAATGACTAGTGCCAACATTAACATCAAAACTGCCACCATTAAAATCTGGAGCTATATTGTTCATATGTTGCAGCGCAGGGACCATGGAATGACTAGAGCCAACATTAACATTAAAACTGCCACCATTAAAATCTGGAGCTATATTGTTCATATGTTGCAGTGCAGGGACCATGGAATGACTAGTCCCAACATTAACATTAAAACTGCCACCATTAAAATCTGGAGCTATATTTTTCATAGGTTGCAGCGCGACCATGGAATGACTAGAGCCAACATTAACATTAAAACTGCCACCATTAAAATCTGTAACTATATTGTTCATATGTTGCAGCGCAGGGACCATGGAATGACCGCCAACATTAACATTAAAATCGTTGGAAGATGTTTGATAATTTTTTTGTGCAATATTGAGATGTTGATCCACTTCCAATCTTTCTTTATGCATTGCTGACTCTGAAATATCCATATCCATATTGTGGATGGAAGCTGCTGATACTTCATTCCAATATCTAACTTCCTCCTCCAGTAGTAACTCTCTTGCACCTGCTAATTGCTTTGATTTCATACACTGCAATTTCTGTTTCTCATTCTCATGCCTTTGTTGTGCCAACTTATCATTGTTGTTTATTACATCATTAACTTCTATGTTGTCAGCCCATGCAAAGGTGATGGGCTTTCCTCCTTTCTCGGTGATGATCGTAACACTAACCTCTACTCCACACAGAATGGATAATTCACGTGCTTTTTTAAAGAGTCCCGAACTTCTCTTACAATAACACGCACGCCTTCGAAGAGGGTCCTCTATTTTTTGGATTTCCAACTTTTTCCTGCCCATTTTTTTTTATTTGTATGGATGAATAATAATAATCCGCTGCGAGAGAAACAACAAATTCGATAAACATAATTAATTTGCTACAATGTTTAAGAAAGCCCAACCAATTTGTTACTATGTTATATAAAAACGGTAATTATTTTAATTTAATAAGCTGGTAATTATATTTTATTTATCTAAGAGAAAATATAGGAAGCCGGTAATAACCAGAATTGAAAATATGAATTGATGTTACAGAGAATATGGAGGCAGTTGCAAAATAACTGGATTTATTCTAAAGATTTATTATAAATATATAACTTCTGCTAATTTTTTTTTCATAACTCATATATATATAAGTTTGGTTGCAACTTAGATATAAATTATGTGAACATATATAAATAGTAAGTCTAATGCCAACTTTTCTCAACTTCAACTAAGAGAAAACATGTGATAATTTACAAGTCACAAATCTATAGGAAATTATTCTATACATAAATTAAAATAAGTTAAGACTCAACCATTTAGTCTTGTAGAAACTTGTATACATCCACTTAGTCTTGTAGAAACTTGTATACATTTTGTTACATGAGTGAATAAGCCTAACCATGCTTTGGTCATATGTCAACCTACAACCATCATATAGAGATGATGGTCCACCCTTAGGAAAACAAAGGAAAAATAATAAGGTTGATGAGTATCTAGATATGAAAACAAGTATAAATAATCCAAATGAATGAAAATAAAATAATAATAAAAAAAGTGTAAATATATGAAGTTGCTGGAGAGATACATATCGACAGTTAAAATCCTTCACCCTGTGATAAAACTCAAATCTATCCGAATAAAAGGAATTTCAAAACTAAACTAGCAAAGTCAAAATCTAAAAAAAACACAAAAATGAAAGAAATAACATAAGTGCTTAATGTTAGAACTTGTACACTTCTCGTAGTTCAGAATCGTAGTTCAGAATTAGGTCAAAAAAATTATGAACCTTACAAGAAGATAGAATAAGGTTTAAATAACCATATATATGCCGTGAATGAATCAAGTAATTCTATTCAAAATAAGGTAAAAAAAAAAATATGAACCTTACAAGAAGATAGAATAAGTGTTAAATAACCATATATATATATATGCCCCCGAATGGATAAAGTAATTTTGTACACCCATTATGGTTTAAGAAAGTAGCAGAATATTAAGAAAAAAATAACACGTTGTGAGGTTAGGAAACCCAGATGTTGATAAATGTATTTATTTTCTCTATAATATGGCATTTTATGAATATATAAAATTGATTGATAAATAATACTTTCTAACTAGTGAACTCTATTCCATGATTGTTGGAATATTGAGTAAACAAATAAATTTGTAATTTATGGGATTGAGAATTCACTTACATATTTTAGTTAGGAAACACATACATGTATATATGTGTAAAGCAAAGTTACCTATATTACTTTATCAAAGATTCAGTAACCACATATGCATATGTTCAAGATGCATATTTAGGAGCGTAATCCAACCACGAACAATTAAACAAAAACAACTCTCACAATTAATTTAACTAAGCTTAAAACAAATCTAAATCTTGTATAGAGAGATCCCTTTGGGCTAGATCCTAGGCTTCAAGTGGTTTTGATCTTGTTATTTATAATTTAGTCTTGCCAATCTTATAAATTATAGAGTGATAATAGTTGCATAGATAATTTTTGATGAAACATTAGCCCCAACATTATCATTTGTTAGAAAAGTTAAGCGTTTATTGAAATTTTCTTATGCACAATTTATTCCATCCTTAACTTATGGGATCAAATGAGGAGGAGAAAATATAATATCTAGTATATTTATATAAAATAATGTATATATGTGATATTAATAAAATAAATAATTTATTAAAAAGCTAATTATTGTAAAAAACTATTTATTTAACTTTAAATTTATACTCATCTTAATTTAAGCGGCAAATAAATAATCTATGGTAGAGAGACTTGATGGGATTTGTATAAATTATATAACTTATGTGTTATGTATCCAAGATTCTCCTGATCACACACTATTTGAGTTCATGCACATTACATAATCTATTCCACTATTGATCATCACATGCAGAAATTAAATCAATTGCAATGCACATATGAAACCAAAAAAATTCACACACATTAACACAACTGTTTAACGGGAAAGCCTGAAACTAAAAACCCCAACTATCTGTATATAATATATGTCATAGAGATCATGTAACAATCCTCATAAAAAGCTGATCATATCAAGCTCTTATTACAATACAATCGCTACACACTAATCAGGCACGATCTTGCAAATCCATGCACTGATCTATGCCACCTACTAGCCTGCCTCTACTGCACAATCCCTGCTAAAGAATGGCTTTGAATGAACTCGAATTCAGCTATCCTTGCTCACGCAATCCTCATTGGCATCTCCACTGAGTGTTGGATGCAAACAATGCATCACTATAGTCACAACTGATAGTCACACTTGCTCTTTCACTTACCTCTCCACTGGTCTCCACTGAAACAGTCCATGCACTATAGTTAACTGATGTATTCTTCAGTTTATTAATGAGTTATTATTTAGTGAATTAATTAACTAATTAATTCACACCACTCTCACTAGTGTATCAATTAATTAGACTAGATACAACTAGCTCAACTGAGTCTAACTGAGTTAAACTAAATACAACTCCACCAACTACTTCTATAACTCCACTAAACTCTATCACATGAGTTCTAACTAAAGTCCTCATGCATTAGCTCCAGTAAACCCTCAGGAATAGCGTAATTCCTTTTGTCAGCTATTGTGCCACATCTGTGCACTTAGCTGAAGTGCTCCAAGAGAATAAGATAATGTTTAGAGTCCAAATATTATTAAGAGCTAATAATATTCGACATATCTATTTTTAGACTCGAAATCTAAAAATAGATTCCACCCAATATGTCTAAAAATAGAAGTCCATCTATTTTTTCCAACTTGACCCACCATCCACAAATAGCATCCTACAACTCATAGAATATGGTCGACATGTCTAAAAATAGACATAGTCTAAAAATAGACTTTGTGCCAAAAATAGCCTGTGGGCCCACTTAGTGAAGGCGACTCTTTTCACTAAGCTCATAATCTTGTTGAATCTCAACACTCCCTCTCAACAAGATAAGGATTATCTACCACCCTGATCCTGTCTTTATGGTATTCGAATTTGCTCCTGCTGAGCGCCTTTGTCAGAATATCTGCATCCTGATCCTTCGTAGGAATGTAAGATAGTAACATGATCTTCCATTGCACATAATCTCTGATATGATGGTACCAGATGTCAATATGTTTAGATCTATCATGAAATACTGGATTAACAGAGCGTTTAATACAACTCTGATTATCACAATATATCACAGTAGGATCTATGTGTGAACCGAACAACCCGACCAAGATCTTCCTCATCCATATAGCCTTGCATGCAACCAAACTTGCTGCCATGTACTCAGCCTTCGTTGAACTGAGTGCCATGGATCTCTATTTCCTGCTATACCAAGAAACTGCTATAGACCCCATACTGAATGTCCCTCCAGATGTGCTCCTTATGTCCGTTGGGCTCCCTTGATTTCAGGAGGCACACACCCATTGAAACCGTCATTTTCTTGGCTGGGCGCAACCATGGCGGCATACTCGTCAAGATCAATCATAATGACATCATCAACATCAAAATCAGGTAGATATTCAACCATCATGCAGGCATCATCAGAAACACCTGCAGGTGGATCAGCAATGGCATCATCAAAAACACCTGCAAGTGGATCATGGCCGGCTGCAGCATTAGAATCATGAACAACCGTGGACGTGGAATGGGCGGCTGCAACATTAGTCGAGTCATGAACAACTGTGGACGTGGAATGGGAACCTGTAGCATTAGAAGACATTTTCACTTAAAACAATGATACATTTTTCACTGAAAATAAATATTAAAAAAACACCACACAAAATAAAAATAAAAAGAGTATAAAAAGAGAGCACTATACAAAATAAAATAGAAAACATATAAATTTATAGTTTCACATGCCTTCTATTAGAGTGATGAGTGGCCGCAGCATTAGAGTGATGAACAACCATGGACGTGGAATGGGAAGCTGTAGCATTAGAATCAGGAACGTCAACCATGGCTGCAGCATTAGAGTACTCATGAACAACCGAAGACGTGGCATGGGCACCTAGTGTAGCATTAGAATCAGGAACAACCATGTCTGCAGCATCAGAGTACTCATGAACAACCGTGAAATGTGCAGCATTAGAATCAGGAACGTCAACCATGGCTGCAGCATTAGAGTACTCATGAACAACCGTGGAATGTGCAGCATTAGAATCAGGAACATCAACCATGGCTTCAGCATTAGAGTACTTATGAAAAACCGTGGAATATTGTGCGGAAGTTGCAGCATTAGAATCATGAACAACCTTGGACTTGGAATGGGAAGGTGCAGCATTAGAATGATTTCCGTTTGCATTGACGTTTCTCTGTGCATTCCCTTCAATAATGGAATATTGGCTGCCATTTCCAGTGCAGCAGCCACCATTAAAATCTGGAACTATATTGTTCATATGCACATTAAAACTACCACCATTAAAATCTGGAGCTATAGTGTTCATATCTTGCAGCGTAGGGACCATGGAATGACTAGTGCCAACATTAACATTAAAACTGCCACCATTAAAATCTGGAGCTATATTGTTCATATGTTGCAGCGCAGGGACCCTGGAATGACTAGTGCCAACATTAACATTAAAACTGCCACCATTAAAATATGGAGCTATATTGTTCATATGTTGCAGTGCAGGGACCATCGAATGACTAGTGCCAACATTAGCATTAAAACTGCCACCATTAAAATCTGGAGCTATATTGTTCATATGTTGCAGCGCAGGGACCCTGGAATGACTAGTGCCAACATTAACATGAAAACTGCCACCATTAAAATCTGGAGCTATCTTGTTCATATGTTGCAGCGCAGGGACCCTGGAATGACTAGTGCCAACATTAACATCAAAATCGCCACCATTAAAATCGGAGCTATATTGTTCATATGTTGCGCCGCTAGGACCCTGGAATGACTAGTGCCAACATTAACATGAAAACTGCCACCATTAAAATCGGGAGTTATATTGTTCATATGTTGCGGCGCAGGGACCCTGAAATGACTAGTGCCAACATTAACATCAAAACTGCCACCATTAAAATCTGGAGCTATATTGTTCATATGTTGCACCGCAGGGACCATGGAATGACTAGAGCCAACATTAACATTAAAACTGCAACCATTAAAATCTGGAGCTATATTGTTCATATGTTGCAGCGCAGGGACCATGGAATGACTAGTGCCAACATTAACATCAAAACTGCCACCATTAAAATCTGGAGCTATATTGTTCATATGTTGCAGCGCAGGGACCCTGGAATGACTAGTGCCAACATTAACATGAAAACTGCCACCATTAAAATCGGGAGTTATATTGTTCATATGTTGCGGCGCAGGGACCCTGAAATGACTAGTGCCAACATTAACATCAAAACTGCCACCATTAAAATCTGGAGCTATATTGTTCATATGTTGTAGCGCAGGGACCATGGAATGACTAGAGCCAACATTAACATTAAAACTGCCACCATTAAAATCTGGAGCTATATTGTTCATATGTTGCTGCGCAGGGACCATGGAATGACTAGTGCCAACATTAACATTAAAACTGCCACCATTAAAATCTGGAGCTATATTGTTCATAGGTTGCAGCGCAGAGACCATGGAATGACTAGAGCCAACATTAACATTAAAACTGCCACCATTAAAATCTGGAACTATATTGTTCATATGTTGCAGCGCAGGGACCATGGAATGACCGCCAACATTAACATTAAAATCGTTGGAAGATGTTTGATAATTTTTTTGTGCAATATTGAGATGTTGATCCACTTCCAATCTTTCTTTATGCATTGCTGACTCTGAAATATCCATATCCATATTGTGGATGGAAGCTGCTGATACTTCATTCCAATATCTAACTTCCTCCTCCAGTAGTAACTCTCTTGCACCTGCTAATTGCTTTGATTTCATACACTGCAATTTCTGTTTCTCATTCTCATGCCTTTGTTGTGCCAACTTATCATTGTTGTTTATTACATCATTAACTTCTATGTTGTCAGCCCATGCAAAGGTAATGGGTTTTCCTCCTTTCTCGCGGATGATCGTAACACTAACCTCTACTCCACACAGAATGGATAATTCACGTGCTTTTTTAAAGAGTCCCGAACTTCTATTACAATAACACGCACGCCTTCGAAGAGGGTCCTCTATTTTTTGGATTTCCAACTTTTTCCTGCCCATTTTTTATTTATTTGTATGGATGAATAATAATAATCCGCTGCGAGAGAAACAACAAATTCGATAAACATAATTAATTTGCTACAATGTTTAAGAAAGCCCAACCAATTTGTTACTAAGTTATATAAAAACGGTAATTATTTTAATTTAATAAGCTGGTAATTATATTTTATTTATCTAAGAGATAATATAGGAAGCCGGTAATAACCAGAATTGCAAATATGAATTGATGTTACAGAGAATATGGAGGCAGTTGCAAAATAACTGGATTTATTCTAAATATATAACTTCTGCTAATTTTTTTTTTCATAACTCATATATATATAATTCTAGTTAATTGATATTTATTTTTGTCCTCAATTCCGTGACAAGGTCATGTAACTACCTGCATGCATCGTTTGTATTATATTATTTTATTTAGAAAGCACAGACCACCAAAATTGCAAAACAAATTGAAATGAATGAAAGAAAAAAACCATTTAGATAACCATTTAAATGTTTTTTCTAACCTTGAAAAAAAAAACTCCACAATAATATCTATTTAAATGTATTTTCTAACTTAAAAAAAAAAAAAAAAACTTAACAGCATGCAAGATTTAAAAGAACTCCACAATAATAACCATTTAAATGTATTTTTCTAACTAAAAAAAGAGAGCTCAGCAGCATGCAAATTTAGATTAATGAAACAAAAGTAATTAACCATACCTGAACCCAACAAGAAAATGAGGAAATTTATTTGATTATAAAGATGGTTGATTGTCCTCAATTCCGTAACAAGGTCATGTGACTACCTGCATGCATCGTATGTATTATATTATTTTATTTAGAAAGCACAGACCACCAAAATTGCAAAACAAATTGAAATGAATGAAAGAAAGAAGCAATTGCATAATAAACAAACATAGGAAGAAGAAAGATTATAAAAAGATAAAAAAACTTATTTCCAATACCTTGTTATGATCGGGTCAGATGGAAATGGAAATTAATATTCCTCTGCACTCTCTATATGTCAGCAGAGAAGTTGATCAATATAATTCCTCTGCGATTTGCAATACTGATCTGCTCTCTGTGTTTCATCTCCGTTTGTTCGTTTATATAGGAGTTGTGTACGGTGTTGGTGAAATTGTACGGACAACCATATATAGACCACGACCAAGTACACTGCGGTTCAGTATAGTTTTTTCATAATGTTAAATTGTTTTCGCTTCTCCCGTGAACATGAACATGCACATGCACATGCAGTCCCCACTCGCATTCCTTAACTTTAGCTATATTTAATTTACAAAACCACTGCCACTTCTATGTTACATCTAAATAACAAAACGAAGCGTGATTCATTTCCATCTGCCACTTCTATGTTACATCTCCGACGTTCATTTATGTATAGCAAGATTTCATGCACCGACATCATTTTGCTTCCCCTCCTGTTAACTTTCAGTCGCCGCTGTTCCATAATGTCTTTTAAAAGCACGTTAACCTTCAGTTCCCTTCCTTTACTTCTGTTCTATTATTGATTGATTCAGTTGTAGGCATGCATGCACGTAAGCTGGACTGATTGATTCAGTTGTCCAAAGATTCTATGTCTTAGTATTATTGTAAAAAGAGGTTCATTTTACAATAATCAATATTTTTAATTTTACTTTTTATTGAGATCATATCATCTATATTTTTTATTTTTTTTCAGTTTATTATTATTTACCTTTCCTGTCGATTATATTTAATTTTTAATTTTTAATTAATTCTTTATTATTTTTAGATAGTTATATTTACATATTTTTGAAACTGTGTAACTTTTATAACATATTTTTATTTTCATTATTTAATATAACTTTAAAATACATATTTTTATTTTCATTATTTAATATAATTTTATTTTATTAGTTATATATTAGTAGAAAAAATTTAAAATAATGTAATTTTTATATTTCATTTTTTCTTAAAATCTAAACTTTAATACAAATTAAATTGGATACCAATTAAATGATTCATACCTTCTAACAAAATACAACATTATGTTATTAAATGTGGAAATGTACAATCTTTTACTTTTTCTCATTGTCACATTGTTTTCTAATCATGTTATGTTATGATTTTTTTTATGGTAGTAGCATAAATGCACAAATAATTAGAAATTTCTAAAGATCGTCTGAACTATTGATCATTATTGTAAAATGCTTCCTTTTTTTATCTAAATAAAAAATATGATTTTTTATACTTATTATTTCATTCTAATCCTTAACTCATTACCCTTCAAATTAACTCTAACCATTAAATTTATTATGTAACATTAATTTTTAAAGGCTTAATCTAACTTATAGACAAAATAACATTTTTAGCCTGCATACAATTTAAACCAAGAATGTGATGCTTCATTGCTTAAAATATATTTTTAAATGCATAAGTTGTTTCTACACCCTAAAAAAACCCTAAGTCACTTTAGTTCTAGATATTGAACAACTTAAACTCAAGATTTTTAAAATCTTTGCTAGATTTTGGTTAAAATCAACCAGAAAATTTGATTGTGTAAATATTATGGAAGTATTGGCTATGGAGCCAAGACTGAAGCTCACTAAGAATTGTTGGGCAAAACCATTTTTAGTTATAGAGAGGACTTTCTAAAAAAGGAAACAAACTTTTAAACCCAATTTACATTAATATTTATAGTTAAGGAAAGTTTGGTTGCAACTTAGATATAAATTATGTGAACATATATAAATAGTAAGTCTAATGCCAACTTATCTCAACTTCAACTAAAAGAAAACATGTGATAATTTACAAGTCACAAATCTATAGGAAATTATTCTATACATAAATTAAAATAAGTTAAGACTCAACCATTTAGTCTTGTAGAAACTTGTTTACATCCACTTAGTCTTGTAGAAACTTGTATACATTTTGTTACAGGAGTGAATAAGCCTAACCATGCTTTGGTCATATGTCAACCTACAACCATCATATAGAGATGATGGTCCACCCTTAGGAAAACAAAGGAAAAATAATAAGGTTGATGAGTATCTAGATATGAAAACAAGTATAAAACTCTAATGTTTTTATTCAAAAATTTCTTAATGAAAAAACTTAAACTAACCTACAACCACCAAAAAAAAGAATTAATAATCGAAATGAATGAAAATAAAATAATAAAAAAAAAGTGTAAATATATGAAGTTGCTGGAGAGATACATATCAACAGTTAAAATCCTTCACTCTGTGACAAAACTCAAATATATCCGAATAGAAGGACTTTCAAAACTAAACTAGCAAAGTCAAAATCTAAAAAAAACACAAAAATGAAAGAAATAACATAAGTGCTTAATGTTAGAACTTGTGCACTTCTGGCAGTTCAAAATTAATTCAAAAAAAATTATGAACCTTACAAGAAGATAGAATAAGGTTTAAATAACCATATATATGCCGTGAATGCATCAAGTAATTCTATTCAAAATAAGGTAAAAAAAAAAAATATGAACCTTACAAGAAGATAGAATAAGGGTTAAATAACCATATATATATGCCCCCGAATGCATAAAGTAATTTTGTACACCCATTATGGTTTAAGAAAGTAGCAGAATATTAAGAAAAAAATAACAAGTTGTGAGGTTAGGAAACCCTGATGTTGATAAATGTATTTATTTTCTCTATAATATGGCATTTTATGAATATATAAAATTGTTTCTAACTAGTGAACTCTATTCCATGATGGTTGGAATATTGAGTAAACAAATAAATTTGTAATTTATGGGATTGAGAATTCACTTACATATTTAAGTTAGGAAACACATACATGTATATATGTGTAAAGAAAAGTTACCTATATTACTTTATCAAAGATTCAGTAACCACATATGCATATGTTCAAGATGCATATTTAGGAGCGTAATCCAACCACGAACAATTAAACAAAAACAACTCTCACAATTAATTTAACTAGCCTAACATCAGAAAGCTTAAAACAAATCTAAATCTTGTATAGAGAGATTCCTTTGGGCTAGATCCTAGGCTTCAAGTGGTTTTGATATTGTTATTTATAATTTAGTCTTGCCAATCTTATAAATTATAGAGTGATAATAGTTGCATAGATAATTTTTGATGAAACATTAGCCCCAACATTATCATTTGTTAGAAAAGTTAAGTGTTTATTGAAATTTTCTTATGCACAATTTATTCCATCCTTAACTTATGGGATCAAATGAGGAGGAGAAAATATAATATCTAGTATATTTATATAAAATAATGTATATATGTGATATAAATAAAATAAATAATTTCTTAAAAAGCTAATTATTGTAACAAACTATTTATTTAACTTTAAATTTATACTCATCTTAATTTAAGCGGCAAATAAATAATCTATGGTAGAGAGACTTGATGGGATTTGTATAAATTATATAACTTATGTGTTATGTATCCAAGATTCTCCTGATCACACACTATTTGAGTTCATGCACATTACATAATCTATTCCACTATTGATCATCACATGCAGAAATTAAATCAATTGCAATGCACATATGAAACCAAAAAAATTCACACACATTAACACAACTGTTTAACGGGAAAGCCTGAAACTAAAAACCCCAACTATCTTTATATAATATATGTCATAGAGATCATGTAACAATCCTCATACAAAGTTGATCATATCAAGCTCTCGGTACAATACAATCGCTACACACTAATCAAGCCTAATCTTGCAAATCCATGCACCGATCTTTGCCACACAACTAATGCACTCTCTTACACAATCCACCCCATCTGAGAATGGATTTGAATAGACGAATTGACTATCCTTTCTCACGCAATCCTCATTGGCATCTCCATTGAGTGTTGGATGCAATCAATGCATCACTATAGTCACAATTGATAGTCACACTTGCTCTTTCACCTACCTCTCCACTGGTCTCCACTAAAACTACCATGCACTGTAGTTAACTGATGTATTCTTTAGTTGATTAATGAGTTATTATTTAGTGAATTAATTAACTAATTAATTCACCACTCTCACTAGTGTATCAATCAGTTAGACTAGATACAACTAGCTCCTTGGAATCTCATGAGTTAAATAAACCACAACTCTCTTCTTCTATATACTCCTAAACTCTATCACATAGTTCTAACTGAGTCCTCCATGCATTAGCTCCAGTAAACCCTCGGGAATAGCGTAATTCCTTTTGTATTATTGTGCCACATGCTAATGCACTTAACTAAAGTGCTCAAAGAGAATAAGATAATGTTTACAGTCCAAATATTATTAAGAGCTAATAATATTTGACATATCTGTTTTTAGACAGGAAATCTAAAAATAGATTCCGCCCAGTATGTCTAAAAATAGAAGTCCATCTATTTTTTTCAGCAAACCACAATATCCACAAATAGCATCTTGCAACTTTTGAAATATGATCATCATCTCTAAAAATAGACATAGTCTAAAAATAGACTTGTGCCAAAAATAGCCCGCAGCCTCACTTAGTGAAGGCGACCTTTTTCACTAAGCTCATCATCTTGTTGAATATCAACACTCCCTCTCAACAAGATCGGATGATCTACTGCACGATCACAATGTGGAGGCTCAGGCTTTTGCTCCTGCTGAGCGCCTTTGTCAGAATATCTGCATCCTGATCCTTCGTAGGAATGTAAGATAGTAACATGATCTTCCATTGCACATAATCTCTGATATGATGGTACCAGATGTCAATATGTTTAGATCTATCATGAAATACTGGATTAACAGAGCGTTTAATACAACTCTGATTATCACAATATATCACAGTAGGATCTAAGTGTGAACCGAACAACCCGACCAAGATCTTCCTCATCCATATAGCCTTGCATGCAACCAAACTTGCTGCCATGTACTCAGCCTTCGTTGAACTGAGTGCCATGGATCTCTATTTCCTGCTATACCAAGAAACTTCTATAGACCCCATACTGAATGTCCCTCCAGATGTGCTCCTTATGTCCGTTGGGCTCCCTGCCCAATCTTCATCTGTGAAGCCATGCAGCTTCAACTCATCTGACTGTCTGTACCAAAATCCATATCTCGATGTGCCCCTGAGATATCCCAGGACATGCTTTCCTTCCTTCCAAAAGAGCTTGGAAGGCTTAACCATAGCTTGTGAAAGCTAGTTAATAGCGTAGCATATGTTTGGTCGTGTATTGACTAGATGCATGAGCGAACCAACCAACTGTCGATAAACAGTGGCATCCACTACCTCTGTTGATGTAGCATCCTCTTTCCTCCAACCACCAGGAAAAGGAGTGTCGATAGGCTTGCAGCCTTGCATGTTGAACTTCTCTAGTTTCTCCCAAGCATACTTGCCTTGAGACACAAATAGTCCATCCTTTCGCTACCAAATTTCCAATCCCAGGAAATAATGAAGGAGGCCCAAGTCCTTCATCTCAAACTCCTTTGCAAGATCTCACTTGCATGAGTGTATCAAAATTTCATCACTTGTTAGTATCAAATCATCTACATAAAGTATAATGATCAGGAACTTACCCTCCACCACAATTTGGTATAGGTTTGGATCTGCCTCACTCTTGGCGAAACCAAGTCCGGTGAAATAACTGTCTATCTATGTGTACCAAGCACGAGGTGCTTGTTTCATCCCATACAACGCTCTTTTGAGCTTGCACACATGTGACTTGCTGCTGAAGATTTCGAATCCTTCAGGCTGCTCTATGTACACCTCCTCCTTAATGACTCCGTTGAGGAACACAGTTTTCACATCCATCTGATGAATGTGCCAACCCATCTATGCTGAGAGAGAAAGGATGGTCCGTATGGAAGAATACCTTGTGACAGGTGCAAAGGTTCCTTCATAGTTGATCCCCTCGGTCTGTGAGAAGCCTCGGGTAACAAATCTTGCCTTGTACTTCTCGACACTCCCATCAGTAGCTTGCTTCAGTTTGTAGATCCATCTTGAACCTACCACTGATTTCCCTTCTGGCCTTGGGACAATCTCCCATGCACTATTTCTAAAAATCGAATCATACTCTTCCACCATGGCATCTACCCATGCAGGATTTTCCACAGCTTCCTCGAAAGAAGATGGTTTTGTCACGATACACTTGCTCATAAGAGCCATGTATCCAATAAATCAGTCAGGTGACTCTCTCTGTCTGCGCTGTGATGTAGGTGCTCCTACATTCTGTGCTGCATCAAGGTTAAGTCGCTCAGCTTCTATAGTGCGCTTCCGCCCTCTGATGTTTGGTGCTGCATGAGTGGTTTCTTCCACTCCATGAACCTCCTCTTGTGGCTGATCCACATCTTGAGGCTCATCTTTAGGAACTAGTAGCTCCTCATCTGCATGCAAGTGTAGCTCCCTCTCAAGTGACAACTTCATGGCTTTCTCCTCATGAAATTTGATATCCCATCGCACGACAGCCATCCTACTGTTTGGAAAATACACATGATAATTGTGGGGTGTTTATCTGTACCCCAAAAATATCCCAACCTCTGCAGTCGGCTCAAGCTTCTTCCTGGCATCCTTCGTCACATGAATGTAAATAGGTGAGCCAAAAATCTTTAAATGAGAAACATCAGGTTTCTTACCAGAAAACACCTCTTCAGGTGTACTCATGCCAATTACTCTATGAGGACAACGGTTTTGCACATAAACCGCAATGTTGCAAGCCTCAACCCACAAGTGTATGGGAAGGCCCTGATCATACAACATTGCCCGTGTAGCACCCACGATCGTTTTGTTCTTTCTCTCCACAACCCCATTCTGCTATGGGTTATGAGGCGCTATGAGCTCTCTTCAAATTCCTTCTGCACTGCAAAAGTCTTTGAATTCGCCAAAGATGAATTCACCACCATTATCGCTCCTAAGAGCTTTCACTTGCTTCCCCGAATCTTTCTCAACCAGCACCTTGAACTCATAGAACTTTGAGTATGTCTCGCTCTTCTTCTGCATGAAGAAGATCCAGCATTTACGAGAAAAGTCATCAACAAATATCATATAATACCTGTGCTTTGCTGTTGAAGCTACCGAGAAAGGTCCACACACGTCTGTGTGAATTCTCTCAAGGATCGTCGTGGTGTGACTATCCTTCTCATCAAAAGTGGTCTTCAAAAATTTTCCCAAAGTACATCCCTTGCACGGATTTGACTGCACATGTGTACCCTTGGGAAGCCTGGTAGAAATCTACTGCAAATTTTTCAAAGTGCCATGGTGAAGATGGCTCAATCTCCTGTGCCATAATTCACCCTCATCCCAGCTCACCACTCCTTCTGCTTTTCCTGCCATTTTTGCGCAGCCATCTACCTACAATTGATAAAGGTTCTTAACTCGAACCCCTATCCTCCAGGTTTCAATAGTTGCTTTACTGAACAGGAAAGCCTTTCCATCGCTAAAAACAACATCATATCCCTTATCTTCCAACATCGCCATAAAGACCAGATTCTTCTTCAATCTAGGAACATGCATGACATCCTTCAATATGAAAGGTTTACCAGACTCCCTCTCAAAGGAAATGGTCCTGATACTAGTCGCACTGTATCTACCATCATCCCTCATCTCGATGTGCACTCCAATATCCTTCTCATCTAGATCACTAAACAAATATTTGTCTCCGGTCATATGGAAAGATGCACCACTGTCAAGAAACCACATTGATCCCATCACACTTGAAACCAAGCATGCGATCAATGAAAAATCTAGCTCAAAATGCAAGGCTAAGGCCTCTCCAGTTGCAAATCCAGCAGCCTGCTTATTTTTCTTCTTCTATGGACAATTAGTGGTGTAATGTCCGTGTTGGTGACAGTGAAAGCACTTCACCTTGGACAAGTCCTGCTTCTTGCCTTTCACACCAGATTTAGAAGGATTTTTCTTTCCCTTCCCTTTCCTTGCTTTGGCAGCCAAAGTGAAATTTTCTTCATCTTCATTCTTTTATGAAGATCCATCCCTGGTACCGCGCCTTATCTCCTCCTGCACAAGATCTGACCAAAGTCACTCCCATCCTGGCAGTTTCTCTCGACCATTGACAGAGTCCTCGTAGCTATGCCAACTCTTCGGAAGCCCAAGGAGAGACAAGATCACCAAGTCCTCTTCATCTACAGTAACCCCCACACTTCCCAACTCATCCATGCAATGGAAAAACTTTGTGAGGTACTTGGGTATACTATCGCCTTTCTCCATTTTTATTTTTCTGAGCTTGTCTTTAAGCGCCAACTTCCTCTGGTCACTTCTGCTTTGGAACAAGTCTATCACAGCTTTCCACATCAAGAATGGAGAAGCTTTACCATGAAGGCTGGACACTATGTGATCCTTCACACCTTCCAACAGAATCCTTCAACATTTTGTTGTCTTCTTTTGCCATGCATCAAGTGCGACTGCATCACTAGAAGCAGGTTTTGGAATTTTTGCATCTATGAACTCCTTCAACCCATTATCATCCAGCATCGTCTCCATCCTGTCCTTCCATGCAATATAATTCGAGCTTCCATGAAGGGCATACTCCAATCAAAATTTGAAAGACATTTCAATGAATCATCAACTTCGACACCAAGAAAACACTGCAGCAAATTCGAATTCCACCAGCACAAAACTCAACTGCTTCAATAATTGCAATTTGCTCTGATCAATATCGCTTTGATACCATGTAGAAATTATATAACTTATGTGTTGTATATCCAAGATTCTCCTATTCACACACTATTTGAGTTCATGCACAATACAGAATATATTCCACTATTGATCATCACAAGTGGAAATTAAATCAATTGCAATGCACACATGAAACCATAAAAATTCACACACATTAACACAATTGTTTAACGGGAAAGCTTGAAGCTAAAAACCATAACTATCTGTATATAATATATTTCATAGAGATCATGTAACAATCCTCATACAAAGCTGATCATATCAAGCTCTCATTACAATACAATCGCTACACACTAATCAGGCACGATCTTGCAAATCCATGCACCGATCTCTGCCACCTGCTAGCCTGCCTCTACTACGCAATCCCTGTTGAAGAATGGCTTTGAATGAACTTGAATTCATCTAGCCTTGCTCACGCAATCCTCATTGGCATCTCCACTGAGTGTTGGATGCAAACAATTGATCACTATAGTCACACTTGCTCTTTCACCTACCTCTCCACTAGTCTCCATTGAAACTTTCCATGCACTGCAGTTAATTGATGTATTCTTTAGTTCATTAATGAGTTATTATTTAGTGAATTAATTACCTAATTAATTCACACCACTCTCACTAGTGTATCAATCAGTTAGACTAGATACAACTAGCTCAACTGAGTCTAACTGAGTTAAACTAAATACAACTCTGACTACTGCTACTAACTCCCATAGGCTATACGCAGGTTCTAAATGAATTCCTCATGCATTGGCTCATTAAACCCTTAGGAGTCAATGTAATTCCTTAAATAGACTCATGCGACATACGGCCACTTGTTGAAGTGCTCCAAGAGAAATAAGATAATGTTTAGAGTCCAAATATTATTAAGAGCTAATATTCGACATATCTATTTTTAGACTGGTAATCTAAAAATGGATTCCGCCCAATATGTCTAAAAATAGAAGTCCATCTATTTTTTCCAAGTTGACCAACCATCCACAAATAGCATCTTGCAACTCATAGAATATGATCAACATGTCTAAAAATAGAAATAGTCTAAAAATAGACTTTGCGCCAAAAATAGCCTGCGGGCCCACTTAGTGAAGGCGACTCTTTTCACTAAGCTCATCATCTTGTTGAATCTCAACAGGATTTGAACTAGTGGTGTATGGCCTCGCTATAGGAAACATGTCTTTACTGGATGGTCTAACTAAATGAAATAATCTTTAAAGCTAGATATTCACCATACATATTTCCATGTAAAATGTTTTGCATCTAGACACCATTTAGAGGGATTCATAGTAGATAAATTGAGTAATAAAAACATTTGTCAATTTTTTCTTTTGAATTTATCAAATCCAGTAGTTCCAAGTTAGACTAAAAATACCCAGATATATATATATATATATATATATATATATGTATGTATATATGTATCGTAAGTTATTCCCCCTATAACCCTCTTGTCCTATACACAAACCTACATCCTCACCCACAAGCCATACACCATAGAAAAATTATCTTGGGTGGTTGGAATGAATTTGTTATAATTCTGACCCAAGTTCAATTCTCACAAGTTACATGTTGAGTTGATATTAAATATATTATTGTAATGGTTTCAAGCCTTGTTGTTGAATTGCCTTAAGTCTTGAATAATATATTCCCCTCCCTACCGGTTGCATCAGTCTCCCTCTTATCTAGATGGCAAGACAAAGGTTTTTGATACTAGGTTATCTCTTAGTATAAAATCACTTAGCACAAAATAGTTACTCAATTATAAAACATAAGCATGTGAACTTACAAGAATTGAACCCTAGGTGGAGAGGATCCAAAGACTTTCCAAAACAAGAAAAATATTAATAAAATTATATAAATATTCTTTAGAGTAATATCATCCATGTTTCTAGATTTGTAAAGTTCCAAGATATATAAATAGAATAAATTTCTCTCTTCTATTTAAAATTGTAAAATATAATAATGTATTTTGAAAAATAAATATATGAATTAGTAAAATCTGCTTTTATCAACCTTTTTTATTTCTAAGTAAGATTGCTATTATGTAATATATTTTTTAATATTATGTCATCTATTAATAAGAATATTCATTGTGTAGAAAAAGGGTACATGGAGACATGCCCAATAATATCTTGAAATGTAGCCAACACTTGGACTTTACCGCTTGACCTAATTAGTGCTGGGATTTTCTCTTCATTAATTCCTAGTTGATAATAAATCATAATAGTCTTCTAAATAATCATAATAATAAGTATTATAATTATTAAAATAATTTTAAATATATTTAAAATATCTTTTATCTCAAATTTATTTTTTAATAAATATGTAATAAATTAATTACTTTAATTTAAATTAATTATTTTTAATATTTTAAAAAATACTCATTAAAATCAAAACATTAACCATGCAAATTAACCTAAAAAAGATTTTTGTTAATTGGGTCTCATTTGAATTTTCTGAAAATCATAATACACTTTCTCTTCATTGGTATCATTATACCATAAAATCATTTCTTAGTTTTCTTTCTAGTTCTCGCATGCTTAATTTAAGAAAAACAAGTGTAATGTGGAGTGTTGTTGCTTAGTACCTGTCTTTTATGCAAAAAGTAAGAGTAATTAATAGTGATTATTGAATGCATGAACAAATTCATAAATCCAATAATGAAACCTATTTGAATACAATGAACAGAAGTAACACAAGTAATTTATGGACTAAATAACTTTCTAAAAAATAGAGATGGGCTCATAGATAATTTTCGATGAAACATTGGCCCCAACATTATCATTTGTTACAAAAGTTAAGAGTTTATTGAAATTTGCTTGTGCACAATTTATTCCATATTTAGCTTATGGGACCAAATGAGGAGGAGGAAATATAATATCTAATATCTTTATATAAAATAATGTATATATGTGATATAAATAAAATAAATAATTTCTTAAAAAGATAATTATTATAACAACTCTTCCTTTCCCAAAAAAATATATTGTCTTTATGATATAGTCAATGAGATTTGCAAACAAAAATAACATGGGTTAACATATAGCCTTTTGCGTAGAATATATTTTTAGTAGTCAAATTTGTTACAAAATTCTTAATTATGTTTATTTTTGTATTTTGACACATCCAAAATTACATGTTGGTTATTGAATGCTTTGGGGTGATCTCAAACTACTGCATGTTTTGGGGTGATCTGATGTGATGTCAATTAGGGGAAGCTAGGGGGAATTTTTGGATGACTCAATGCAAGAGCTTCTCGACAAGGACATCACCATTACAATGGAAATTATTAATCTATTATCCTTATGTAAAATTGATTTTGATATCATGAGGTATTTAGGAATAATACCCCTTAGATAAAAGTTATTTTAATATCATGAGGTATTTAAGAATTGTTGGAAATATGATGCAGAGTGTTGTCCTTGATGGCAACCCACTGAATGAAGATGAAGACATGCGACTGTTGACATGTGTTGTCTTTGATGGCAATCCACCTGATGAAGTTATGCTTGACTTGATGGACTTAGTAAATGATGTAAATCTGATGTGATATAATGTTTAGTGTTGTCCTTGAAAGGAAACCCATCTGATAAAGATGATGACAACTTACTTGATGAAGTTGTGCTTGATAGAATATGTTCTTGATGAAGGAAATCTGATGTATCTACAGTGAGTACAAAAGGCAATGAAGAAAGGATTTCAGCATGTGCTAGATTCTATGATGAAAAAGAGTATGTCTCTAGGTATACACGGATTGGCCTAGGGGAAGTCGCGTATGCACGCGGAAAAGAACGTGCCAAGTCGCGTATGGGCTAAAGCGCTCAAAAAGTGAAAAACCAAGGGTAACCACCATGGTATTGACCCATTGTATTGGGTAATGATCCGCCTAATTGACCCCGTCCAGGTTGTTTTGGGCTCATGGTATTGCTTTGGCCCATGGTATTGAAAAAGGGGCTCATGGTATTGAAAAAAGGATAAACCTATATAAGGAGAAGAAATTCATTGTGCAAATCATGAGTGTGGGTGCAAGATGTCTGAGCTTGAATGAATACTTCTCTCTGAAGTATATATGAATGGAAAGGGTTACACTTGAATGATAAATCTGAATGTATGATGCACCAATGATGAAGAAGGGGATCTAGATCTGAAATTCTCTTGTATTTGCTAGATATGATTATGGAAGGCTTAGATCTGTGATGAGGCGAGCATCTAGGCGAACATCTGTCTGAAGCAAAAGGGTAGATCTGAACTGAATATCTGATCTGATGAAGTATGCTGCTCTGCAATGATTGAAGATCTATACGCTACTTCGCCGCGGAGGAAGCGCGTATATACGCGGCTTCAGCGAAGAGAAAGCGCGTATGCGCAATAAAATATACACTGAGGTATACGTTGGTTTGTGTGGACGGAAGCGCGTATATACGCGACATCAGTGAAGTGAAAGCGCGTATGCAAACTAGGGTTTGCTGAAACAAAGGGTATGAAATATCTGATCTGTTTTGCTATGTTTCTGCTATCTGATCTGTGTTGTTCTTGTATTTGCTAGATATGATTATGGAAGGCTTAGATCTGTGATGAGGCGAGCATCTAGGCGAACATCTCTCTAAAGCAAAAGGGTAGATCTGAACTGAATATCTGATCTGATGAAGTATGTTGGTCTGTAATGATTGAAGATCTATACGCTACTTCGCCGCGGAGGAAGCGCGTATATACGCGGCTTCAGCGAAGAGAAAGCGCGTATGCGCAATAAAATATACACTGAGGTATACGCTGGTTTGTGTGGACGGAAGCACATATATGCGAGACATCAGTGAAGTAAAAGCGCGTATGCAAACTAGGGTTTGCTGAAGCAAAGGGTATGAAATATATGATCTGTTCTGCTATCTTATCTGTGTTGTTAAGTATCTGTTGGTAATGAATGTTTGTGCTTAAAAGTTTGGAAAGGGTCCAGTCTGGAAATATGATGAAAAGTGGCCTGCAAGTGGTGTTCTATTGAAGTTGTTGGATCCAGTGTGAAAATTGATGAAACGTGGTCCAAGGTGGTGCTAAAGGTTGTAGGCTTCAGTCAGGGGGTTGTAGCTCCCTTCCAGGAGAGGCTGGTAAATGAGTCAGGGGGTTGGAGCTCCCTTCCAGGAGAGACTGGTAAACGAGCGCAGGTGGGTGCCTGCGTGCTGGTCAAGTCTGCGCCAGCACATATGTTGTAAGATGTTTTCTCTATAATAAAATATTGAAGGCTGAGCAACTGCAGCGGTGGTTTTCTCCCGATTTGGGTTTCCACCTAAAAATCCTGGTGTTCATGTGTGATGGTTTATTCTGTTCTTACTGCACATGTTTACTGTTTATTGAACATCTGATGAATGAATGATGGAATAATATAAGTGAAGATTTAATGACAGATCTAAATCTCTGTGTATACGCTAGTTTCATAAAGGGGATCCGCGTATATACGCTAGTTTACCGAAGGAAAGTAGCGTATGGGTTTTAAGGAATGAAAAAGTAAAAAGATTTGATTATGCAGTAAATACTGATTCACCCCCCCCTCTCAGTATTTTTCCCAACAATTGGTATCAGAGCAGGTCCTTGTGCAGAAGCTTGATCGCTTAAAGGAGATCCGTCGTAATGGGAAGTCAAGAAGGAGTAATGTCTATAAAGCCACCTCTATTCAATGGAAGCAATCTGATATTCTGGAAGGTACGTACAAAAGCATATCTGCAAAGTCTTGGTGCGGATGTATGGGCAATCGTGGAAGAAGGTTATCAATACCCGGCAAGTATTCCTACTGATGCAGCAGAAAGGAAGAAGTATGAAACCAATGCCAAAGCAGTAAATGTCTTGCTAGGAAGCATGTCCGAATCAGAATTTGCTAAAGTGATGCAGCTACATTCAGCAAAAGAAATATGGGACAAAATCATTCTAAGCTATGAAGGAGACACAAAGGTAAAAAGTGCAAAACTCCAAACTCTTAGAATTGAATATGAAAATTTGAAGATGCATAGTGATGAGAGTGTTTCCGGTTTCTTTCTTCGTCTGGATGATATTGTAAATCGAATGAGAAATTTGGGTGAAACCATAACTGATACTACTCTGGTAGAAAAGGTCTTAAGATCCTTGACTTCAAAATTTGACTCCAAAGTTTCAGCTATTGAAGAAAGGCAAGATCTGCAATCGCTTACTATTGTTCAATTACATGGTACTCTGACTGCTTTTGAAATGAGACAAGGAGGTCCTTCTCAAATAAGAGAAGCTGCTTTTAAGGCATCTACAAAAGGAAAGGAAAAGGAGGTTGTCAAAGAATCCAGCTATGTATCCGATGAAGAAGAAGTAAATTTCGTGAGAAAGCTCCAACTAGGTACTGGAAGATTGAAAGGTAAGCTTCCCTTCAAATGTTTTGAGTGTGGTAAAGTTGGTCATTATGCTGCAAAATGTCCTTATCAAAGAAAAGAAGTAGTAAGAAGAAATAAGAACCGATCTAGCTCTAAGAAAATTTACTATGCTAATGAAGATAGTGATGAGTCATCTAATAGTGAGGAAGAATGTGAAGAAGATCTTAGACTTCTCATGGCATTTGAACAAAAGGAAGAAAAGGATACTTTTATGGATGCTCTAGAGGAAAACGATTTTCTTGAAGAAAATAATCAACTCAAACTACGCTTAGAAGAACAAAAGATAATCAGAGAGACCATTGAAAAGAAGCTTGAAGAAGCTAAGAAACAAATTGAAAAACTAGAATGTGAAGTGGTAAGTCAAAGAAAAGAAGTTGAGAAAGCAAAAACCTTGAATCTTAGATTTGCTAAAGGATCTGAAACCTTATATGAGATCATCAAGGTACAACGTTCTCCTCTTATAAAGACAGGTCTTGGTTATACCGGAGAATCTTTTCAAACTTCAGCACCAAACTATCTAAAAGCAGTTACAGGTGGTTTACATCATTCAGCCACTCAGCAAGGGAATAAAGAATCTCTACAGGGAAAGCAAGACCATCTCAATTCAAGGAACACTAACAAGGATAGCTTTCAAAGACACTACAACCAACAGGTAAATTCAAATAGAAGATCCTATGATCGCAGAAATTTCTACTTCAATGGGCAATGTTTCACTTGTCACAATTTGGTCATAAAGCTATCCAATGTGTTGCATATAAAACCATCATGACAAGAGAAGCAAGAAAGAAAAGGTTGGATACTGAACCAAAGAAGAATACCTATAACAATTTTTCTCCTCTTCAAAGTGAAGTTGAATGCACTTATTGTAATAACTTTGGCCATGAAGAATCTAAATGCAGGAACAAGATCCAGCCAAAAGAACATGTTCCCTCAAGCTCTAAAATATGGAAAAAGAAAGAACCACCAGTTGAAAATTGTGGGATAGCATTATTTGCGGAAGGTGAAGAAAATCAATGGTACATCAATAGTGGGTGCTCAAGACACATGACAGGTGACAAAAGCAAACTTCATACTTATAATGCTCTAGAAAAAGAAAAGAAAGTTACATTTGGAAATGATACTCCTGCTGTAATTAAAGGAAAAGGGTCAGTCTTTCTAAAAGAAAAGGTGAAAGCTAAAGATGTCATGTATGTGGATGGATTAAGGCACAACCTGTTAAGTGTTAGTCAAATGTGTGATCAAGGAGCAGAAGTGGTCTTCAGTTCCAAAGAATGTGTGGTTCGTGATCTCGATACAGGTAAAATCATTATAAAAGGAAAAAGAAATCCAAGCAACCCGTATGTACTAAACGGCATAGATCAATGTTACTTAAGCAAGTCTTCAGAAAATTGGCTATGGCATAGAAGGCTGGGGCATCTGAGTTTCTCTCAAATCAACAAAGCAAGCAAACTTCAAGCTGTTCGTGATCTTCCCAAGGTCAATCTTCCGAAAAGTACCATATGCAAATCTTGTCAATTTGGTAAGCATACCAGAGTACGATTTAATGCCAAAGAAGGATCATCAAGTAAGCCTCTTGAACTCATTCATACTGATATTTGTGGACCTATGAGGAAAAATTCATTACGTGGGGAAGAATACTATATCTTATTTATTGATGACTACTCTAGAATGTGTTGGATCGGGTTCATTAAACACAAAGATCAAGCACTTGAAAAATTTCAGAACTTCAAAGCATTGGCAGAAAATGAATTAGATCTAAAAATCAAGTGTCTTAGATCTGATCAAGGAGGAGAATATTCTTCAAATGAATTCTTTGATTTTTGTGAACAACATGGCATTAAAAGACAGTTCTCTGTAGCAGGCACTCCACAACAAAATGGTGTAGCAGAAAGAATGAATAGAACAATTGTTCAAATGGCTAGAGCTATGCTTGCTGATTCTGATGTTCCTGACATGTTCTGGAGTGAAGCAGCACATACAGCACTTAACATTCTCAATAAGGCTCATGTTCGGGTAAATAGTGACAAAACTCCATATGAACTTTGGTATGGCAATTCTCCCACTGTGAGGCATTTTAAGGTTTTTGGAAGTAAATGCTTTATAAAAAATAATGATGAAAAGCTTGGAAAATTTGAACCTAGATCAGATGAAGGGATATTTCTTGGTTACTCATCGTCAAGCAAAGCATTCACATGTTACAATAAAAGGCTTTGAAAGGTTGTGGAATGTATTGATGTTGTTATTGATGAGTCTCCTGCAGCTCCTAAAGAAGAAAAACAAACAACAAAAGAAGATGATAGCGACATATGGCCTTCTACATCAGATAGCAATGATATAGACAGTGGATCCAATGAAGAACCTGAAGATGATCTATCGGAAAAAGCTCCATCCAGATATGTTCAAAAGAATCATCCTCAATCTCAAATTTTGGGTGACAAGGAATCTGGTGTACGAACAAGGAGAACTCTTGTAGGATCTTCTAATCATTTGGCACTCATATCCACAATTGAACCACACAATGTCAATGAAGCTAGAAAATATGAATGTTGGAGGCAAGCCATGGATGAAGAACTTGTTCAAATTGAAAACAATGACACTTGGGATTTGGTTCCAAGACCTCATGATAAAAATGTCATTGGAACTAAATGGATTTTCAAGAACAAGTTAAATGAGAATGGGGATGTTGTAAGAAACAAAGCTAGACTGGTTTGCAAAGGGTATACTCAACAAGAAGGTATAGACTTTGAAGAAACTTTTGCTCCTGTAGCTAGACTTGAAGCCATTAGAATGTTTCTTGCTTTTTCAAGTTATCAACAAATCAAAGTTTATCAAATGGATGTTAAATCTGCTTTTCTTAATGGTGATCTAGAAGAAGAAGTATATATAGAACAACAGGAAGGATTCATTTTGGGAAATGATGCAAATATTGTTTGTAGACTTAAAAAGGCTCTATATGGTCTCAAACAAGCTCCAAGAGCTTGGTATTATCGTCTTGACAAATATCTTCATCAACAAGGTTTTTCAAAAGGGTCTGCTGATAGTAACTTGTACACAAAAATTGAAAATGATAAACTATTGATTATGGTTGTATATGTTGATGACATCATTTTTGGGAGCAACGAAGAATCTTTGAGTCAAAAATTTGCTTCTGTCATGCAGCAAGAATTTGAAATGTCTTTACTTGGGGAACTAACATTATTTCTTGGCTTGCAAGTGCACCAAACAGCAAATGGTATTTTTTTATCTCAAGCAAAATATCTTAAGCAAATTCTAAAGAAGTATGGCATGGAAGAATGCAAACCTGTAAGTACACCAATGATAACCGGATGCAGTCTCAGTTCTAATGATGATTCTCCCACAGTGAATCAACCAGAGTATAGATCGATGATAGGAAGTTTACTTTATCTCACTGGGACTAGACCAGACATTATGCATGTTGTTGGGATTGTTGGACGATTCCAAGCTAATCCAAAAGAGTCTCATCTTCAGGCTATTAAAAGAATATTCAAATATCTTCAAGGAACTCAAGACTTTGGTCTATGGTATCCAAAGAATGCTGATCTTACTCTTCATGCTTACACTGATGCAGATTGGGCTGGAAGTGTTGATGATCGGAAAAGCACTAGTGGTGGTGCATTCTACATGGGGCCCCAGTTAGTTTCTTGGTTCAGCAAGAAGCAAAATTCTATTGCCTTATCAACAGCTGAAGCAGAGTATGTAGCCGCCGCATCTTGTTGCACTCAACTCCTTTGGATGATGCAAACCTTACAAGATTTTCAAATCAAATGTACTCCTCCTGTCCCCATTAAGTGTGACAATACAAGTGCCATCAGTATTTCAAAGAATCCTGTTATGCATTCAAAGACCAAGCACATTCCCAATCAAATATCATTTCCTACGTGAACAAGTGCTTGAGCAAAAAGTGAAGTTGGAGTATGTTACCTCCAAAGAACAAGTCGCTGATATCTTTACCAAACCTCCGCCCAGGGAAGCGTTCGAGCATCTAAGACGAAGTCGGGAGTGTTCTCTCGCTACCAAAAGAACAACTGCATAATTTTTAGAAGGTAACTTTGGATACGCGGGTTTCGAAACACAGTCGCGTATGTACGCGAGTTCATGCACGTAAACCGCGTATGTCCGATTGCCGACAAATTTTTGGTTGGTTCAGCTCTCTTCAAAGACAACTCGTCGTGTCGTTTTGGTATCTCCGATCATCGTTTGGTATCTCCCGGTGGTGTTCCCAGCTTCTCATAATTCTATTTCTAATGTTTTGATGAAGATGCCTTGATGATTTGTTGGTGGAAGTTTTCGAGATGCACAAACTAAGGGGGAGCCTTAGTCATTTGGAAAGATTGCTTGCTGTACGTATTCGTGGGGAGCATTAGCTTTGCTGACTATAATGCGTTGTTGGCATTATTATGGTTCTGAAATATGTTCTCTTTCTTGAGGACTTTCTCGGTGTTGGTCATAAATGGTCATATTTATATTTTGGTGAAAAGGTCTTGTTGAGACCCATGATGTAAAAATTGTAATATTCAGCCATGTAAGGACTTGTCATTTTTGTAAACCCACTTGGTTGGGTAGTCGAGTCAAATTTTGTAAACCCACTTGGTTGGGTACTTGAGTCTTATATGTAAATCCACTTGGTTGGATATTTGATGTAAGTATGAGTCTTTGGTGATAGGAAGTTCATAGAGTCATGTACTTCATTGACAAATATGTTTGAAGATTCAAAGATGGACTCGTGGGGAGCTTGGCCACTTCAAAGACATATCGGATCTCAGATCGTTTCTTCCACATGAGGAGAAAAGGGGGAGAATGTTGGTTTTTGATCCGCCCTTTGCCCTTGATGTCAAAGGGGGAGAGTGACATGGTGTTTGAATAAAGAGAAGGTAATGATGTGACATATTTGGGAGAGTGACATGGTGTCATTGTATTCTTAATGTATCTATCTGTTGTGGTAACCAAACACCATCATGGTTGCCATCAAGTCCAAAGGGGGAGATTGTTGGAAATATGATGCAGGATGTTGTCCTTGATGGCAACCCACTGAATGAAGATGAAGACATGCGATCAGTTGACATGTATTGTCCTTGATGGCAATCCACCTAATGAAGTTATGCTTGACTTGATGGACTTGTTAAATGATGTAAATCTGATGTGATATGATGTTTGTTGACAATATGTTGTTGAGTGTTGTCCTTGAAAGGAAACCCACTTGATGAAGATGATGAAAACTTACTTGATGAAGTTGTGCTTGAGAGAATGTTCCCGATGAAGAAAATATGATGTTTCTACAAAGTGTGTACAGAAGGCAATGAAGAAAGGAATTTAGAATGTGCTCAAAATATAATGAAAAGAGTATGTCTCTGTGTATACGCGGATTGGCCTAGGGGAAGTCGCGTATGCACGCGGAAAATAACGTGCCAAGTCGCGTATGGGCTAAAGCGCTCAAAAAGTGCAAAACCAAGGGTAACCACCATGGTATTGACCCATTGTATTGGGTAATGATCCGCCTAATTGACCCCCGTCCAGTAGTTTTGGGCTTACGGTATTGTTTTGGTCCATGGTATTGAAAAAAGGGGGCTCATGGTATTGAAAAGGGTAAACCTATATAAGGAGAAGAAATTCATTGTGCAAATCATGAGTGTGGGTGCAAGATGTCCGAGCTTGAATGAATACTTCTCTCTCGAAGTATATCCGAATGGAAAGGGTTACACTTGAATGATAAATCGAATGTATGATGCACCAATGATGAAGAAGGGGATCTAGATCTAAATTGCTCTTGTATTTGCTAGATCCGATTATGGAAGGCTTAGATCCGTGATGAGGCGAGCATCTAGGCGAACATCCGTCCGAAGCAAAAGGGTAGATCCGAATCGAATATCCGATCCGATGAAGTATGTCGCTCTATTATGATTGAAGATCTATACGCTACTTTGTCGCGGAGGAAGCGCGTATATACGCGGCTTCGACGAAGAGAAAGCGCGTATGCGCGATAAAGTATACACCGAGGTATACGCCGGTTTGTGTGGACGGAAGCGCGTATATACGCGACATCGCAAAGTAAAAGCGCGTATGCAAAACTAGGGTTTGTCGAAGCAAGGGGTATGAAATATCCGATCCGTTCTGCCCGTGTTTCGCTATCCGATCCGTGTTGATATGTATCCGTTGATGATGTATGTTTGAGCTTAAAAAGTATGGAAAGGGTTCGGTATGGAAATATGATGAATTGTGGCCTCGTAAGTTGTGTTCTATTGAAGTGGTTGGATCCGGTGTGAAAATTGATGAAACGTGGTCCAAGGTGGTGCCGAGGGTTGTAGCCTTCGCTCGTGGGGGTTGTAGCTCCCTTCCGGAGAGGCCGGTAAACGAGATCGGGGGTCGTAGCTCCCTTCCGGGAGAGGCCGGTAAACGAGTCGTGGGGTTGGAGCTCCCTTCCAGGAGAGGGTCTGGGTAAATGAGCGTGGTGGGTGCCCGCGTGCCGGTCGAAGTCTCGCGCTAGCACATATGTTGTAAGATGTTTTCTCTATAATAAAATATTGAAGGTCGAGCAACTGCAGCGGTGGTTTTCTCCCGACTTGGGTTTCCACCCTAAAAATCCCGGTGTTCATGTGTGATGATTTATTCTCGTTCTTACCGCACATGTTTATCGCTTAATGAATATCTCGATGAATAAATGAAGGAATGATTTAAGTGAAGAATTAATGACATAAATAAATATCTCGTGTATACGCGAGTTTCAGTAAAGGGTATCCGCGTATATACGCAAGTCCGGTTCGGTGAAAGTAGCGTATGCGTTTTAGAAGAAAGAAAAAGTGAAAGTTCCGAATTTGCGGTAAATACCGATTCACCCCCCTCTCAGCATTTTTTCCCCAACAAATGGTTAATCTGAGTTTTATGGTTTGTATTACGCGCACATCTTTTATCTTTTCCAATGAAGTAGGTACAATTACTTCACTAGGTCCGATATGACCTCGTGCTTGACTCTTTTAGGAAGAGCTTCCTAGAGCACAATTGCAACAATTGGGTTTTTCCCTATCGCAAGATGCTACTTGTTTGTTTTATCTTCTTTGGAAATTTAATTGCAACCTATTCCAAAGCACTAATCCTGAGCTAATTGGTGGAATGAGCCCTAGAAAGTGTAAAAAATATCTAGATCAATTTTATTAAGCATTGTATTAATTGTGATGTTGTTTACGTAGAGGGGTATGGATATGAAACATAATGATATTGTGAGTGACTCAAAAAATAATCTAAGTGCATCAATATGAAAATGCAATAATTTATTTTGATGAATTTCTATTTAAGAAAAAGTAGAAGGACTTTTGGACTCAAAAATTACAAACTTCCTAAAACATCCCATAATATTTCTTTTTCATTAAGAAAATAATTTTATTTCCAAGCATGACCAATATCTCTTTGTGATGAAATTTTTTTGTTGATTACAAAGCCAAAAAATGCAATTTGATAAACAAACAATTCTCAAAAGAAAAAATCAACTATAAAAACCCTAAAAAGTATAAAAACTTCAAAAAAAATCAAATCTCTATTGAGGCCTCATAATTTTGTTGCAACAACATGGGGGAAAACCACCCAATCTGGACCTTAGAGCAAGTCCTTTTCCATTTGGTTTGGTGGCTCCGACTGGGGATAAAGGAACCAATTTCCAAATAAGGATGATGTTGGTTGTGTTTTGTTTATATAACATGCAAATGGGAAATTATTTAATCTATAAAATGCATTTATCTAAAATATCTATTCTACTATATACTCAGGGCATTCCTTCCTTTATGTGATCTAAAAAGATATGTTCCAACTATTAGTAATGAAGATTATTTAAAAGTTGAAAGAGATGAAAATGATATAAGGATGATTCTTTTAACAAAGTAGTTTGATTAAAAGAATTATGAAATGTATATCGCATTTATATGTTTGATTATATATAAGATAAGAGATCATAAAAAAATATCAGTACAAAAGTGAATTTAACATTCATTTATGATAACAGTTCAAATATATAATGCAAATAAAAAGATATCTGTCAATCTAAAAATAAAAACTTAAGATAACATGTAGAAGTACCATATATATGAGGTCCTACTCATTCAAACTGATAGTAGTTTTATGCTCCTCTTCACTTTCAAGCAATTTAAAGAGTGCAATAGTGAAACTTCAGTTAAACAACTTCAAATGTCAAAAGATAATAGATTCTGTTCTATTAATCCATCAAAGAATTCACAAACTTACAGAAGTGCATTCTTTGCAACTATTTTTGTCAAATTTCTGGACCTTTCTCTAAATGCATGAGAAGGGTTTAAATAATAAACTACAATACACTTAAAAATATATTATTACATAAAAATAGAGGAGGTTTCAAAAAGCCATCCTCATAAGGAGAAAAATTAAACTACAATCTAGGAAATAAAATAAAAACATGATTATGTGTGCTGATCCTCTTTGTGCATTTGATCTCGGAGCTGACAAATATCCACCATTTTATTTAGCTAAGCTGGTTGCGTAATTCTTGATCCGATCTGGGCTTTGAACACTACATTCGAAAGTGCTAGCTATGATTTCTTTGTTGAATCAATTAATGAATTAGGAGTTAGGAACTGATGATAAGGTTTGATCAGAAAATTTTGTTAATTTTCTTGATCAAACTTATTTATTTTTTTAATCATTTCGTCATGCATCTCTGTACTTTGCTTCCACTGTGCTTGTTGTTGAGCCCCAAAGATGTTCTTCTCTTTCACCAATTACAGGCTTAAATGATCAATAAGATTAATTAAAATTGCTTTAAGAATTTATATAATGACTAACTTGTTATATTTTCATGATTTTGTTGGTGTAGTAATTTTTGACTAAGACTCAGCTACAGAATACAGGCATTCCGTAGCCAGTCGTCTGTTCTGCAGCCATCCTCATGTTTACGTAGGTTCCAGGTGTCACTGCAAAGGAAAAAGGAATATGGGTGAAATCCACAACACTTCCCCATCATCTCTTGCTCCCCACGAAGTCTAAGTTAAAGTATCCAAGCGGTTATGCACGTAGAGGAGAAGCAGTCTCCTATCAAGACACAGACTCTACAGATGTCCGCAGTAAAGTACATGACTGTTAATAAGAGTTTTTATTTGATTAGAAGTGGGAAAGACACTTATCCCTTTTTTTCACAAGATTAGTTATGTAACTTCATTATAAGTATGACTCGGGAGACCGAGAAACAACTGGTTAGATTTTTTTTTTGTTGCTAGATCTCAGAAGATGTAATCCTCTGTTTTGAAGAACTTCTCCTTTAATGAAAGAAGCATCATTTTATTGCACGAGCTGAGTCAATCTTGAGTAGATTTGTGTGCTACTCCGATGGTAGAGGGCCCCTGCTACCTGAGAAGCTTTTTTTATATGATTTAGATAAGTAACTTAGCCTCGTTTCATTCCTAGTTCAATTGACTTTCTAAACTTTGCATTTTTATTTCACTTGCATTGGATGCTACAGTTTAGTCTTGTTCTTATGTATTATTCCAAAATATCACTAATGTCGAATGAGGTGTAACTGTAGTATTTTAGGAGTTAGTTTTATGTTCTTGTGCTCAATTACATCAGTTGTTACAGCTAGTCATGATCTTATAAACTCTTCCAAAATATCACTAATTTCGGATGAGACATAGCTGTGGTGTTTTAGAGCTTTGTTGTGTTTTGTTGAATTTTATGCTTTCATGCTCATTTACATAATATGTCGCAGCCAGTCCTGTTCTACAAACTATTCCAAAATACCACTAATTCCGAATGAGACAGAGCTGAAACATTTCAGTGATTAGTTGCATCTTTAGTCTAGTTGTAATACTCCGGAGGTAGATGTTACTCTAGTTTAATTCTGTCACCGTGTTTCAAGTTTGATAATGGCACTCTAGTATAACTTTGTCCACTGTACTTTAAGTTAGATTAGTGACATTCTATTTCAGTTCCAGTTCACTGTATTTCAAATTTAGGCTAAAATAATTCTAGTTTAGTTGTGATCACTGTGTTTCAAGTTTGATCAGTTGCATTCTAGTTCAGTGTCATCCATTTTTCAAGTTGTGTTGACTATCAAAATTAAAATTCACGGCCTTCATTGTTTACAAACTAATTTTGTTCTGACTTTCTATTAATGCATCATCATATGGACAGGAATGAATTAGTGATATCAGTTTAAGGCCTTGATTGTTCTGCAATCTTTTGCAATTTCACAAATAAGCATTTTTCCCAAAACTATTATAGAAAATCTCTAACTTTCAGATGAGGCTTAGTAGTGACAAGCTGAGCTGCAGAATGGACTAATCTTAGCATTACAAGTCAATTCAGAGTAGAAATATTATTGTGTTACAAATAATCTTTTCAATTGTGTTCCAATAAACTTCTAGCCAAGGATGAGATTCTTTGTAATATTCTAAGATGATTGTGTACTTAGGAGAACCTCATTTGTATTAAACTTGTCCTTTTCTCAAACTATTCCAACATATTCCTAATAAATGAATTGGATGAGTTCATGCTATGAGTTATTGAGTTCATGTTGTGATTTATTTCCTTACTAGGAGTCATTATCAAGCTTTGCATTTTCTGTTCTTTAGTGTCATACACAGTTTAGAATAGGTCTTGCTCTGTTTTAGTGTAACCATCCACTTCTCTTTACCAACACTTAGTTCTTTTCCTTTTTAACATAAAACCATAAAACCAAAAACATTAGAAATACACTAAATACAACATAGTAAGAAATAGATACCTAGGCACATATAGTGCACCTCACTTCAGCAGTTTACTAGCCCTGGTTGACAATTTATGACCTCAATTTAGGAACACTAAGTTGAGCACAACACTTGTAATGGATTTAGATCTGAGAGCACTTCAGTTGTGGATTCTTTAATAAGTTCATATTTTAAAATATGTTCATTAATAGATTCAATAACATCATTTGTTAACCTTGATGCCTTTACCGTTGCCTTTTCTTCTTGTCTCGGCTGTACTTCCCAATACTTAAATAAAATATCTTTGTGAAATTTATCTATATGAGGTAGGTTAGATTTTTTTTCGTAAGTCTAATCCTTGCCACTAAATGGACTCATTAATCGTCTTTTACACCTTCTCACATTCAAGTCTATTGTTATCCATTTGTTGGATCAGGGTTTTGCTTGTATCACAGTAAGCGCTAGTGATTGAAGCTTGCTAACAAAATGTTTGTTGATGATGCTTTAGATTTGCATTCATTTCCAGTGCTTCTTTTATGAACAACTCTAATTGAGGCTGGCTTTTCAATTTTTCCATTGCTGCTTCAAGATTTGTTTCTTTTTATGTAATCCGCATCTAGTGTTGAAAATTCATTCTTTCGAAATCCTTTTAAAATTGAGACATCTTCATTTCCATATACTTGCTGGAGTTAAACTTTTCATGTTCTAACAATATCTCCAACTCTTGTACTTTGTCTTCTTTTTTCTTTAGTAGAAGTTGTACCTCGGTGGCTTTGTAAATGGTGGCAATAGCATATGCTCCTGTGTATTGTGATAACTCAATCAAATTTTCTATAGGATCAACCAAAGGGTCTTTCCATAGAATGTCTACATATTCATTCATGAGATTTGAAATTGTTTCATCCATTCTTCTTCTCTTTCTTCTCTTAACTACATCCTTATGAATAGGACTGTAGAAGACATCAAGTGAGGGTATCTCTTCAATTTGTAAAACAATCTTCTCTTTAGGGTATGCTTGAATGATCTCTTGATCATCAAATTCAGGTACCTGCTGCAGTGGAATTGCAGTTTCCACTAACTTCTGAGAATGCTCTGGAGTTTGGAAACTTGTAGATTCATCAATATTAGGCTTTGGAGATGGTGTTTGTAGTGCCTTGGAAAAATTTTCCCATTAATTCTTCAAATCTTTTGGCTGAGAATTCTCTATATGGTTGGGTGTATTCTGGATATGATGAACTCCTTGAGAGGATGATTTAGCTCCATTAATTTCTACTTCAGTTTTCATCTCAATCCCTTTGATCACTTCATCAATTATTTTCTTTGGGCTCTCATTCCTACTCTCGGATTCATTATCAGAGTGATTTGAATTCTGAGAATTATGTTGTGATTTCCCTGATTCGTGATTAGATTTCTCTTGTGATTCATCTTCAGACATGTCCTTGGCTTCTTTATCCAGACTAATCCTTGGAGTTTTTCTATTGAAATCTTCAATAAATAATAAATCCAAAGGGATTATTTAAAGACTTTTATTTCTATATGATTGGAAAGCGTCAAAGTCATTTTCACTGAGCTGACTGGATGCATTGTTTAGTACATCTGTGAACTTCTCCATGCCTTGAAAGAAATCATCAAACATATATTTCTCATTTAATAAAGGTTTCAATCTAAGTTCAGTGGTGAAATTCTTAATCACATAATTAGGGTAAAATGGCTTCTTTGGCATTACAACCAAATTTAATGAATTAACGTTTTCAATCTCCTTGAATGCATGACCAATATCGAAGAGTGTAAAAGTGCCGCACTGCAAAGGGAAAGTAGGTCAAATGGCCTTCTTGGCATCTTTGAATTGTTTGGAAATGTGACTTACTAGAAGTTGGTAGGCAATCTCCCTAGCTAGGAGCTTATCAAGAACATAATAGAGAAAAACATGGGGAGAAGAATAAATCCCAAAAACTCTGATACAAGTGAAATTCTCTTCAGCAAACCATCTAGCAACCAGTAAAATGTCTGTGCTAGCCTCTTTAGAAATCGTAGGGGCTTTGTAATTAAAGATAATTTGATGGATGGGTAACATGACTCCATTGAAAATTTTATAAAAATGTAAATGAAAATATGATTCCCAAAGGGCTCTGTGGTAAATATGGATTGGAGTGGAGTCCTGGGTTTTCCATTTCCATCCCATGATAGGAAAAATTTAATAGAAGCAAATTGCATCCATAATGTAAGCACTCATGTAGAATGGGGGGATTGTTCTAGAGGAAACACTTCTTTTACTTATATAATTCATTATAGATATGGCCAAATTAACAGACAAAATGCTCGCCCAATTCATAATATAGGAATTAATGATTTCTTCAATTAAAGGGACCCGTTCTATGGAAAACCTTTTGTATCTTGTTTATAAAACAAGCTACAAAGCATTCTCGCAGCATAAAAATAAGGGGAGGGTAACTGTGTTATCTAGTACATACCAAGTTTGTCCTGCTTTAGCTTGCCTTGGTATTCTTTCCATCCCTTTATAAATTTCATGACGTATGTATGCTTCTTTCTAAAGCTTTGGAAAAAAGCTTTATCATAATTCTTCTGCGGCATGGGAAAATGGTACATGGTCTATAAATCTTCTGCAGCAGACAAACCAATATTCTCCAGTTTTGAATTCTTAAATGACTTATATGCTATGTTAAGGTGGTCAATTACCCACTTTACCATCTCTATGTAGGGGAGAATCTTTAGGCTCATTTCTATTATGTGAAGAAATGATCATGCAACATCGAAGTAGGATAGGTCTAAGGGAACTACTGCATTTGTTTTAGCTATTTTAACTATTACCCTTGGCTGTTATTGCTCAAAAAGGTGGTACATTTCTTCCCATGAAGAACTGCCACAATATTTGTTGCAGGTTGTATCTGAGAACAATGGAGACATTTCTGAGTCTTTTGCGGTAGATGTTTGGGAAATTTCCTTGCCTTTCTTTGTCATTCTAGTCATTCTCACTCCGTTAGGCGGTTTCCTGAATTTAAGTGAAAAGAGTAAATTCAGATTTGAATAGAGAGAAATATAGAGTTAAAATAAAAAAATAAAAAAATAAGGTGCTCAATTATTCAAAACACAATCGAAGTAGATATCAATCTTTCAAACCTTACTCCCATTAAATGTCATTAATAACCCATAACTCTTTCTATCAAATCTCTTACACACCTCTACGTAATATGTATAATCTATAAATATAAGATGTTATATCTTATAACATGTTGATTAGATATGAATCATTTTACGCACTTGAGTAATAAGTGTTGATATCACAAATTGCAACTTTAAACTGTTAGCAATAGTTATGTTTTTGCTATCGATGAATTTTGTGAGATGTGATCTGCTTAAATCGCACATCGCAAATTTTTGCGGTAATAGAAATTTACATTTGGTTTCTCATTGCAAAATGTGAAATGTGCCAATGAATCTCATTTGATGCTCTTTATCGAAACTTTAAATCTTAAAATTGTTGCTTTATTTTTTCGTCTGGTGTGACTCATCGCAATCTTTACCGAATTGTTATAAGTTTGTTCATTGTAAAAGGCGCGAAGTGATTTATTTTTAAAGGGAGTTTTAAAGCATTTGTAACGGGAACTTTATATAACTCGAAAAAGGTTGAAGCGCATATCACAATTCGCAACATTTATATATGTTTTAACTTATTCGGTTTGTAAGTTATGAGATTTGCAATGAGCGCTTTTAAAATCAAAGTGAAAAGAGAAAAACCTTTATTTCCTAAATTTTTTTGACTTAGGCTAAGATAAAATAATTCTCATAAATTTCTATTTATTTTTAAGGGGTCTCCATTTATTTAAGATAAATGAGGGTTTTTGTATAGTACAACAATTGGCGATTCACTTGGGAGAACTAACTATATTTGATTAGTTTTTTGAAATTTCTAAAAGCTTTTTGAAAATAAAAATAGTTGCAGGAATGAATTTCAATAAATAATATCTCACTAAGAAATGAAATCTCTCTTGATTATAATTCATAAGAATTTCTCTTTTAAAAATAAAAGCATGAATATCTATATCAGTCTTTACTAAGTTCAAAAAGATGAAGCAAGTGGCTCTTTCAGATTAGATTTATAAATATATACTCTTTTATCATAGGTAGAGCCTCTGATCCATTAGAAAATTTAAGCTTTTGGTAGGGTTCACTTTTACCTAGCAATGATTCATTGTCCCATCCAGTCACTCTTAAAACCTTCAAAAATAAATTCAATTCTATATACTTTATCTCTTTTGGAACTTGTTTTCTTTTATGTAGATATTTTTCTTTTGTATTTTTAATCACTTAAAAGCCATTGTCTTGGCTTGGTAACCCAATATTGACAATTCCATTCACTGGTTGTAATTAAACTGATCAAGCTAGCTCTTGATGAGACCCCTTGCTCGTTAAATATAATCTCAAGTCATTACCTTGTTTTGGTAGGTAGTATTGGTAATGTCAGTTCAACTATTTCCCTATGAACATGGTAAACAAGCTCTTGATGAAACTTATTATCTTCAAATATTTTTAGCATAATTTTTTGAATTACTTTCTAAAAATTGATAAGTTTTCAATATGGGGTGAATCATTGGTCATTTTGAGGATTCTGGATAACAATTTTTTCGAGTTTAAGATTTCTTATCTATAAAAGAGTCTTTACTATGTTAAATATTATTTTCTTAACTGATAACATAATAACCATACTTTATAAAGATAAGAGTTCATCAAAGAATAAATAACTTCAATGAAATTGCATCTTTCAGTAAAATAGAATCTATTTGATATTCGAATCTTTCGATTATTTCCTTAGAAATTCTTATTTCTATAAGCGATAAATCAAAAAGATTTTTTGAGATGTTTATTTGAAAAAACCAAAAAATCAATACTATGCAAATTTTATTTTCCTAAGGAAAAGAAAAGACAGTAATATACATGGAATAGAAGGGGTTACCTCATATGAAAAGTATTTCTTTAAAATTTTCCCATTAACAGGAAAAGAATCTCTTTTGCGTGATAGATTTTGCAATAAAAATGTTGATGGGCCTATTTCTTCAATGATTTGAAATGGACCTAGCCACAGTCTTTGGAATTTGGTGTGTTTACCCTTTTCTTCATGTTATTTATCCCATTTGAATATCAGATCACGAGTTTGGAATTTTTTAGGAGTAACAAAATTTGTATCAAATGAAGCTTTGACTAATTGCAGATGATGTGCATGAGTATTTTTAGCTTTTTCCCTTTCTTCTTCAAGCTTAAGGATTTGAAGTTGTCTTACTTGGAAAGAAGAAGAAGGGGATTTATCAATAAATTGAGCTAAGGAAAGAGAAGGAATAACTACATTAGTAGGAAGAACAACTTCTTTCCCATTAACAAGATTAAATGGAGAAGTGCCAATTGAGGCCTTTTGAGTTATTCGATCTTCCCATGGAGAAAATGTCAATGACTTGTGCCAATTTCGTTGGTTTTGGTCAAAAGTTCGTTTGATGATTCTAATAAGGTTTTTATTTGTGGATTTTTCTAAACCATTTCCTTGAAGATGATAATTATAAGAATATTTAAGTTTAAAACCTCTTTTGATAACAAATTCTATCATAGCAGCTCTTGAGAAATAAGATGCATTATCAAACATTAAAGCAACGGGTAACCCAAATTTAGTTATGATAAACTGATCAATGAACTCAATAATATTCTCAGAGTTGACTACCTTTAGTGGAATTGATTCTACCCATCTAGTAAAATAATATGTAGCTTTGAGAATGTATTTATGTTGTTTGGAAGAGTTAGGAACGATCTCACTGATTATATCTAATCCCCATTGTTCAAATGGTTATTCAATATTAACTAGATGTAATGGGAAAGATGGTTTCCTTTGTCTTCCAGATGCACTTTGACAAAATTTTCACTTCCTTGCATATTCATGAGCATATTTAAAAAGTGTTGGCCAATAGTGATCTGCATGCAGGATTTTGTGTGTTGTTGTATTTCCTCCAAAATGTCCTCTAACTGGTCCATCATGGAGTTCCTGCAAAACTTTCTCTGCTTCAGTTTTATCTAATAATCTTAATAACATAGAATCAAAGTTTCTTCTAAAAAATACATCATTGATCATTTCATATTGCTTGGATTTCAATCTCAAAGCACACTTTGTCTTATAACTGATTTGTGTTGGGGCATATCCATTTTTCAAGTAAAATTTGAGATCAACGTATTGAGATTTAGCATCGTTGAGGATTACCTCTAATACTTGCACATCATTACCTGAATCTATTTCTGATGATAAATGGGATGCTCCTCTAATCATTCTGCAAAAACCTTGACCTCTAATAATTTTAGAAGGTCTAATTTCTACATCATATTCTTGTAAAGAAGTAACCCAGTTAGCCCTTTTCTCTCCTAGTTCTCTTTTCATCAATAATTTCCTCACTGAAGAGAATGGAACTATTATCTTGGTGTGAGTTTTAAAGAGAAATGGCCTAAAATTCTTTATAGCTTTAAAGACAAAAAATTCGTGTTTCTCAACAGATGAATAGTTTAGTTCTGCACCTTGCAAATTGGAACTGAAGAATGATATTGCTGCTTCAATTTGTTGGTCATTAAGTTGTGTTAGAACAACAACGTAAGATGTATCCGATGAGAATTTATATAAAGTAAAAGGATTAAGAAAATTGGGAGTAGTCAGAAATGGAGCATTGATAATAGATTGTTTTATTAAATCAAATGCTTCTCTTTTGTTATGTCCCTACTTAAAAACATAATTTTTCTTAATCATGGTTTTTAAAGGTAAAACTATTTGCGAAAATTCGGGGACAAATCTTTTACAAAATTTATCTATCCAAGAAATGACTGAACAGTTTTCTTATTACGAGAGAAAGGAATTATCTTAATCTCTTCGATTCTTTCAGGATCACTATAGATACCTTTCTTAGTCATAATGAATCCTAAAATTTTTCCTTCATCTTGAGAAAAATATGAATTCTTTGGGTTTAATGAAATTCCATACTTTTACATCACTCAAAGACTTGTTTTAGGTTATTTGCATGATTAGTTGTTTGTATATAAAACACTGTAATGTCATCTAGATAAATAACCGCTAATTTTTTAATGAGTCCTCTAAAAGTTGTGTCTAATATGGCTCTTTGAAAAGTGGCACCGCATTAATTAACCCAAATGGCATATTTTGATAAGCATAAGTTCCCCACTTAGTCCTGAATGTAGTCTTTAATATGTCATCAAGATGTGCTAGGATTTGGTTATATCTTGAAATCCATCTAGAAAAGATATAAGTTCAGAACCAACTACTATTTGTAGTACTTGTTCCATGGTTGTTAATGAAAAATTGTCTTTCTGACATGATTTATTCAAATTTCTAAAATTGATACAAATCCTAATATCACCATTTTTCTTCCTGACAAGAACCAAATTTTGAAACCCATTATTCAACTCTGTTTTGATTTGATTTTCAAGATTCGGGTGAATTTTTCTCAACTTTTGTTGTATTAATTTCTCATCTGAAATCATAGGAATAATATGTTGAATAACATAAGTTTCATATGTTTTAAGATCATTGTAATGCCAGGAAAAAAAACTTTTGTAAGTTCTTAATAACTTGACAAATGATAATGTTTCATTAGAAGATAGAACAATACCTAAATTGACATTTTGTGGTTTATTATCAGTTCCAAGATTTACTAACTCAAATATTAAGGTTGAAATTTGAGTTTTGGAATTATTAACACTCTTAAACCTATTTTTTAGATCATAAAGGTCTTCTAATTTGACAACTGAATGAGGAATTGGATTTTCATCCTGTTCTTCCTTTATTTGAGTATCATGTTCATTTTCATCTAGAATTTGATTATCATAAGATCCTTTAGATGTAAGGAAATCTATGATATCAGAATCATTATTAAATACTGTCCAATTGGTAATATTATGAGGAACATATGGTCTAAAAATAAATTCAATGGAAAATATATTGGGACTAAATTATTGAGATGGAATAATTTCGATGCTACATTAACCAATAAATCTGCGCTAGCATTTTGTATTATGGGTATAGAGGAAATATTGAAAGCTATGAAATGAGAAGTCAATTCCTGCACTAATGATTGATAATGCTTAAGATGTCTAGAGTGACAAGGGATAGTATTTCTTACTTGTTTGACAATGATTTACAAATCTCCTAGTACTTTCATATATTTAATGTCAAGGTCGAGTGCTTTGTACAAACCTTGAATTAATGCTTCATATTCGGCTATATTGTTTGTGCAATTGAATTCGAGTCTGTAGGCTAACATGGTTTTTTCTCTCTTTTTAAAATACAACCAAATCCTGCACCATCTTGTGATTTAGAGCCATCAAAATAAAGAATCCAAGCTAAAGAATTAAATACTGGTTTATTTACAATTTTTTTACACTTAGAAGTGTATGTCTGGGAAAATTTTTCAATTTGAGAGAAAAATGCATTATCGAAAAAAGGTGATGGTTGAGCATTAATTTCCAAGAAATGATTCTGCTGAGTAATTTCCAATAATATTATTATTGAATGCTACTGGCTCAATTATCCCTTCAAGATCAGTGACTGTATGCTTCATGAATTTCTCCTGGTCTACCCAGATTTGGTTTGGCTTTACATTATGGGGTAGCCACATATGTGACCAGTCTGTTGCAAAATATCCATGAAGTTTCTCAGACCAGTCTCTGCTTAACACTAAACCATAAAACTCAGGAATATCAGCCACTAATATATCAATTATCTGGGCATATTTAGAGTTTGATGACAATCTGATAGAGACATAATTTATTTCTCCTACAACCCCTACTTTTGTTCTATCAAGTTGTACTATATGAACATGAGAACTATGAGGATTTATGTTCAACTTAGCACATACTTATTTTGGCATGATATTAGAGGAAGCCCCCGAGTCTATTAAATAATTATGAACGTTCTTATTATAGATCTCATAGGTTAAAAGAAATGGAGGAGTATGAGAGATGGATTGACCACCTATCATAATCAAATTTGTAGCATCTATTTTGGTTGAAGGAGAAGGAGGTTTACCCATTTGATAAGCATCTTGGACTACTACTGGACAGGTAAGGTTGAAGCAAGAACTGCATTCAAATCTCTAAGTAAAATATTCTACTGCAGTTTTAACTTAGTAAGTTCATGAATTGAAATGTTGGCCCTGGTATTTTTCACATCCTCAATTACATTATAGTCAATGGTGTCTGATACCATTGTTTTTTATGTATCTGAGGGAGTAGGGTTAGTTTGTGAAGCCTTTGATGTAAAATTCTTACTTACTGTTTTCTGTTGGGTATGTGTTTTATTCTTTCCACGATTGGCCCCACGCGCTGTATGTTGCGTCGGGCGTAGCTGGGGGGTCACGAGGGGCGAAGCAGTCCCCACCGTTGGGGTCCAGGGCAGCGCCCCGGCAAAATTTTTTTTTTTGTGCGGACCCACTCATAGGCGGATCCGCCCATGGTTTTGTGCATGGTTTTGCACATGGTTTTGGGGTTCGATGGTTTTCGGCCCCTGGTATTTTTGTAGATTCGGTCAAGGGAACTACGGTTATGTTCTAATCCAGGGTTAATGGATTGGGGTTTATGTATGCTCCGGCATGTATATATATGTGTTGTAATACTAAAAGGAATATAATGAAAAATCAAGCTGGTCGTCCTGATTTGGGATCCAAGGGAAAATCTCTATGTTTATCTGTTTTATGTTTTATGCTCTTGCTATTGTTTATTTTCTATTATAAGAATCGTGTGTAGATATTTCCTCTGCCTGTGGTTAAAACCCAGCATTTGCACGTAGCCGCTCGCTCAAGGGGATGCCTTTGCTAAGCGAGGGTTTTTTGCTCCTGCCCGTGGTGACCCCCCTTCAGGGGGAGATCCGCGGGATCGATTCTTGCGGTGTCAGAAGATGGTTCTGTACACCTTGAAACAATGCGAGTTCGGACTGGAACTCTATACAAGCTACAAGGTAGCACTGTTATTGTTCGGGGAGCACTGGTACTAATGCGGGGAGTTCGGACTGGAACTCTATACAAGCTACAAGGTAGCACTGTTATTGATGGGTGTAATAGTTCTACGGTTCCTGAAAGTGGAGCGGAAAGCCTAGTTGTCTCTGGAGAAAAGACCATGTTATGGAATCAAAGGCTTGGACATATTGGAGAGAAGGGCCTTCGGATACTGCATAGAGATGGTATGGTAGAAGGTATGTCTAATTGTTCTCTGGATTTCGATTTCTGTGAACATTGTGTATATGGGAAGCAGAATCGGGTGAGTTTTCCTTCTGGTGCTAAGAGGGCAAACAAGATATTAGAATTTGTGCACAGTGATGTGTTTGGGCCTGTGTCAGTTCCATCACTGGGAAAGTCTGTGTACTATGTTTCATTCATAGATGACTTCTCAAGGAATACATGGATATATTTCTTGAGGAAGAAATCTGAAGTCTTTGACAAATTTAAAGACTTTAAGGCTCTGGTGGAAAACCAGACAGAGAAGAAGATAAAGGCATTGAGGACAGATAATGGTGGGGAGTTCTGCAAGAAGGAATTTGAAGAGTTCTGTAAGAAGTGTGGTATAGCACGGCATAAGACTACTCCATACACACCTCAGCAAAATGGAGTTGCAGAAAGAATGAATAGAACACTGATGGAAAAGGCAAGAAGCATGCTCAGTGGTACCGGGTTAGGACAAGAATTCTGGGCAGAGGCAGTGGAGACTACATGTTACTTAGTTAACAGATCACCTTCATCAGCATTGGAGGATAAGACCCCACATGAGGCATGGACTGGTAAGAAACCCTCTCTTTCACATCTAAGGGTATTTGGATGTGATGCATATGTACATGTTCCAAAGGAGAAAAGGACCAAGTTGGATAATAAATCAGAAAGGTGCATCTTTATTGGGTATAAGGATGGTTTAAAGGGTTACAAGCTTTGGAACCCAGAAACAAGGAAGGTTGTGTACAGCCGAGATGTGGTGTTTAGAGAAGTGAAAGATGTTGTTAAACATGAAGTCCTACCAAAGGAACCTAGGAAGATAGAGTTTGAGCTAAGGGAGGATGAATCAGACTCTACAACAGAAGAAGACTCAGAAGATGAAGAGCCACAAACTCCAACTTTGAGAAGATCAGTTCGGGAAAGAAGGCAACCATAAAGGTATAGTCCATCTGCTTTCTGTTCAGGTTTTGCCTTAACTATAACTGATGATGAACCTAGAACTGTCAGGGAGAGAGGTAAAAGATGTTGTTACACATGAAGTCATACCAAAGGAACCTGAGAAGATAGAGTTTGAGCTAAAGGAGGATGAATCAGACTCTACAATAGAAGAAGACTCAGAAGATGAAGAGCCACAAACTCCGGCTTTGAGAAGATCAGTTCGGGAAAGAAGGCAACCAGAAAGGTATAGTCCATCTGCTTTCTGTTCAAGTTTTGCCTTAACTATAACTGATGATGAACCCATAACTGTCAGGGAGGTAGTAGATTCAGAGGATGGAAAACTCTGGAGGGAGGCCATGGTTGATGAAATGACATCCTTGCACAAAAACAATGCTGGGATCTGGTGGAGTTGCCGGCTGGAAGGAAGCCCATTGGGAGAAAATGGGTGTTCAAGAAGAAGATGAATGTAGAAGGCAAGGTGGAGAAATACAAAGCTCGGTTGGTAGCGAAAGGTTATTCCCAGGTGCCGGGAATTGATTTTGGTGATATTTTTCTCCTGTTGCCAAAGTTACTTCTATTAGATTACTTTTATCTGTTGCTGCTGCATTTGATTTTGAGATAGAACAGATGGATGTGAAGACAACATTTCTTCATGGGGATCTAGAAGAGGAGATCTACATGAAGCAACTTGAAGGCTTTATGGTGAAGGGTAAGAAAGAACTGGTATGAAAGTTGAAGAAGTCTCTCTATGGGTTAAAACAGTCACCAAGGATGTGGTATCAGAAATTTGATACCTATATACGGGGACTTGGCTTCAATAGAAGCAAGGAGGATCACTGTGTTTATTTTAAATTAATTGGTGACCGTGTTATTTATTTGGTCTTGTATGTGGATGATATGTTGTTGATTGGAAATGACAAAGAAATTATCCAAGATTTGAAGAACCAACTGTTCTCCAAATTCGACATGAAGGATCTTGGTGCTGCAAACTATATTTTGGGCATGGAAATTAAGAGAGATCGGGCAAAGAGGAAGCTCTGGTTAAACCAGAGGAAGTATGTCAAGACTATATTGCAGAGGTTCAATATGCAGGATAGTAAACTGGTGAGTGTTCCTATTCCTGTAGGTGCAAAGCTTTCTGCTGAACAGTGTCCCAAGACACAAGAAGAAGAGGAGGATATGTCCCGTGTTCCATATGCAAGTGCAGTGGGTAGCCTGATGTATGCAATGGTCTGTACTAGACCAGACATTGTACATGTAGTGGGAGTATTGAGCAGGTTTATGTCAAACCCAGGGAAGGAGCATTGGACAGCAGTGAAGCGGGTTTTCAAATATTTACGTGGCACTAGTGATTATGGCTTGTGCTACCAGGGAAGACCAGGATTGGAAAGAATGTTGGACATTCGTGGTTTTGTTGATGCAGACTGGGCTGGAGATCTGGACCAAAGAAGATCTACAAGTGGGTATGTGTTTAGCCTATTTGGAGGTGCAGTCAGTTGGATGAGTAAACGACAGTCTGTAGTGGCTCTTTCAACTACAGAGGCAGAATACATAGCAGCCACTCATGCAAGCAAGGAAGCAGTTTGGTTGCAAAGATTGTGTTCAAGTATGGGGTTGGTATAGCAAGCTATAAGGATAGACTGTGATAGCCAAAGTGCAATTTTCTTGGCTAAGAACCCTGCTTATCATTCAAAGACAAAGCACATTGATGTTCAATATCACTTTGTTAGAGATATGGTTGAGGCTAAAAGGGTGTTGTTGGTAAAGGTAGACACTTTGAAGAATGTTGCAGATGCATTGACAAAGTCTGTGAGCACTCAGAAGTTCTCTTGGTGTAGAGAAACAATGGGTGTTGAAGAATTGGCCCAATGACTAAGCTCTCATGTGGCCCCCTGTGGAAAGAAAACAACAAGTGGGAGAATGTTGGGTATGTGTTATATTCTTTCCACGATTAGCCCCACGCGTTGTATGTTGCGTCGGGCGTAGCTGGGGGGTCACGAGGGGCGAAGCAGTCCCCACCGTTGGGGTCCGGGGCCAAAATTGGTTTTTTGTGCGGACCCACTCATAGGCAGATCCGCCCATGGTTTTGTGCATGGTTTTGCACATGGTTTTGGGGTTCGATGGTTTTCGGCCCCTGGTATTTTGTAGATCCGGTCAAGGGAACTACGGTTATGTTCTAATCCGGGGTTAATGGATTGGGGTTTATGTATGCTTCGGCATGTATATATATGTGTTGTAACACTAAAAGGAATATAATGAAAAATCAAGTTGGTCGTCCCGATTTGGGATCCAGGGGAAAATCTCTGTGTTTATCTGTTTTATGTTTTATGCTCTTGCTATTGTTTATTTTCTGTTATAAGAATCGTGTGTAGATATTTCTGTTCAGGGTTAAAACCTACAAAAATCTTCCAATTCAAACAGTATTGTCATAACTTGATGAGGAAGGAAAAATCATATTGGAACTTGAAGTGGTCACGGAAACAATAACTCGACAGCTACGAAATCGATCAATTTCAGAGTATCTCATCAAGTGGAAGAACTTACCTAATGAAGATTCTACATGGGAGGATGAGAATTTTATACAGAAGCACCCAGAGCTACTCAAGCGTTGAGGACAACACTTTTTTGAAGGAGAGGGGCATGTTAGGGCCCTATATTACTAGTATAGTCTCTTATTGTTATTATTGTAACCCCCTTATTGTTATTATTGTACCCATGTAACCCCCATATTATTATTATTGTGCCCTTAAATTATTATTGTTAGGTCAGCTAGGATTACATTGTGGCCCCATGGACTCCTATATATAGAAAGGAGGTTTTGTATTTTTTATCATCCAAGAATTGTTCATTCATGTAATGTATTAGAGTTTTCCCCCTCGAAATGGCTTATTTCTAAGGCGCTGATATCTCTTTTCTTCTATTTTTGGAGCTGGTTTCACAACAATGGGAGTAGTTTTGATGCAGCATGTAATCCAATATGTTATCATTTTGAAACATTTTCCAATTTAGTGATTAACTATCCAAATTATGATAAAGGGTTGTATGCTTTGGTACAAATTGTGAAGAAGTGGAAGCATTATTTAATGGGTAAAGAAACAATTATTCATATTGACCATCAACCTTTGCAATATTTACAATCACAAACCAATATACAACAAACTAGACATTTCATATGGATGGGGTTCCTACAACAATTTCATTTGGTAATCAAGTATAAGAAAGGTATATACAACAAAGTTGCAGACATGTTATCAAGGCCTATTGTTAATGCATCTGTCATTCTTAAGCATAACTCAATCATGCATGAAAGTTATATTGAACATTAGCTCAAGATGAAGATTTTAATTATGTTTATGCAACTTTTAGTCAAGGAAATCATGTTGAAGAGTTGGATTATCATGTTCAAAACAAGTTGTTGTATCATCTTGGAAAGTTATGTGTTCCATAGGGTGAAAGAGTTAATTTCATAAGGGAATCCCATACTTCTCTTATTGATGGTAATTTTTGTGTAGGCAAAACAATTCCTCAATTATAGAGGTATTTTTATTGGCCTCGCATGAATGAAACTGTATCAAGATATGTAAAAGGATGTTCTATGTGCGCTACTAGCAAGCCAAGCAATAGGAAATTGGGTTTGTATACTCCACTTCCAATCCATTCTTGTCCTTGGGAAAGTATTTATATGGATTTTGTTTGGGTACTACCAATTTCTAATAAAGGCCATGATTATTTATATGTTGTAGTGGACTATTTCAACAAAATGTGTGTGTTGATGCCTTGTAAGAAACATGTTACAGCTGAAATAACTGCAAATATGTTCTTCCAAAATGTATGGTTTCATTTTGGGTTACTACTTAGATTTTATTTTATCAAGATTCTTGATTTATCATGAAGTTTGGGTCAAGTTTATGGGAACTCATGGATACAAAGTTGAAGAAGAGTACAAAATTTCATCCATAAACCGATAACCAAACAAAAGTAGTGAGCAAAACTTTAATGCATATCCTTCGAGGTTATTGTGGTAAGCATCCTAAAATTTGGGATGAGCATTACATTACATCCAACATGCCTACAATTGTGCCAAGCATTCATCTACACAAGTATCTCCATTTGAAGCTTATTTGAGTTATTTTCCAAAGTCTCCTTTGGCTTTCATCTTTGGTAAATATATTGCAGTAGATGGACATAGTGATGTGGAAAAAGCCAAGCATTTCGTTGAACAAATCCAATTAGTGCATCATAGGGTACAAGAACATCTAGAGAAAATCCAAGCCAAGTAAAAAGAAATACATGATAAGCATCGAGTTGATCATGATTTCCAATTGGGAGTTGTACATCAACAAGGAAATAATACAAGGTGAAGGTAAAAATCTCAATCTAATCAAATGTGGTCCTTTCAAAATCTTGGAGAAGATTGGTAACAATGCTTTCCGATTAGATTTTCCACCTTACATGCAATTTGATTCTATTTTGAATGTGGAAAACCTAATATTGTATCAGCCACATATGATTGATGATCAGGAAGAGAATTTTCAGTTTCCATCTATAGAATATTTTTCTCCTAAATATTTAAATAAGTTGCAGGAAGACTCTATTATTAATAGGAGGATAAGAATTTCATGCAGAGGCAATGTAGAGAATATTCGTGTGGGGCTCAAAGGTACCAATCCAAGAAAAATCAAGATGAATACAGACCAAAAAAGTGAGGGAGTTGTACCCTCACTTAGTTTCTGAGTAAAAATAAAAATTTTGCGGTCCAAAAGCTTTCAGTGGGGAGGAGTGATGCGGGGGGTCAAAAATATGCTTAAAAATAAAATTTCTCAAAATCTCTTGAAACTAGTTCCAAATCATATATCTCATCGTTTTGATTCCAACGATGTTTGAATCACCTTAATTTGACACCGTATGAGGAAGTTATCGTGTTTGGAAGTTTTTGGAAAACAAAAAAAAATCAAATCGTAGGGTTGACTGTGCAGGGTACAGATGCTGACGGGGCATTTTGTACGCTGACATGGCAACAGACTGGGTATACTAAAAAGCAAGTCCGTGAATTAGATGAAGCCATATGTCAATTGACATCATCAGTGACTAGGTTGTATGGTTGGTAAAGTGGTCCAATCATAGGCTACCATGTGGGCCAATCAGAGCGTCCCACGTGGCCCTATGAGAGACTTCCAAGTTTCCAAGGTTTCTGTGCCAAAATTTATGTGGCCGAATCGGTGACCACAAGAATCAACCCCCAAACCTCACGGAAAAAAAATCTAATGCTATATTGTTGAACCAAACATGTTTCTTATTATATAACAGTTGGTGGTTTTTGTTTATTAACAAGTGGTTGGATGGTTTGGGGTAATGGCAGGGCCGGCGGGTGCGTCTAACCGGCCCGACCCTTGGTTTTCGGCAACCCACACAATAGCAGGTGGAGAAAAAGGGGGTGGGACATGTTGCACCCTGCCCGCGCCCAATGCCCAAGCCATATGACAACCACAAGACCGAGAGTGGGGCAAGGGAGAGCATGTGGCCTATGGCCCACAACCCTCAGTCACATGTGGTCATACAACCATGTGTGCGGGTTTAAGAGCAGGCTTCAACCCAATGGTTTAAGAAATGTATTTTTTATATTGAAAACCTACATTATCTCTGCCCCAAATTGCATCTTAAACTCACCACCTATAGGATTCAAACCTAAGTTCCCAACCAATTGGGCTAGAATGTTTTTGTTTCCAATTTAGCAGAGCCAGGAAATTTTGTAGAGCAATTTGGAGGCAGTTTGAAGAAATAATCCTATATTTCTCATTTTTAAACCTTTTTTAGCTCAAGAAGAGCCTAGGCAGGGTTTTTGGGCATTCTGGACACAATGGCAGTGTTATGTTTGCATATTTAAGCTTGTATGATTATGAATTGATCATTTGAGAATATAATAAAAAAAGACACCATCAAAAGTTGGACCCAAAGACGTAGCCCAGGATGGGTGAACTTTGTTATCAATTTGTTGTGTTTTATGCTACATGTTTTTCCATTTTAACTGTTAAAATTATACAAATTTTACTTAAGTTTGTGTGTTTTTGAAATCTTGAGCCATTGCCTAAAAGACATAAACTAGCTTGCAAATCATTTCATGAAAAATTCACTTTTTAATTTTGGATCACTTAAATTTTTAGTCTCATTATAACAACCTTAACTATCATGAGTAGATCCAATTCACTATTACTTGTAGCCATAAATAAAATATTTTATCGAGAATAAAAAGAATTGTTTCCGGTAGGGTTTAGGGCTACTAGATTTTTTTTCGCAGGTCCTCTGCACAAGTTTCTCCCCTCTAGCTTCCTGCTGGTTGGGCCAGAAGCTCTTGTCCCCCCTGGGGTCTCATTTTTTCCATTTTTTCAGCCTGCAAAGTCCGGGTTCTCATCGTGGTAGAGCTCCCTTAGCTGCCAGGCTTCACAGGTTGGCTTGCCGGCCCTATGGCCCTACCCTCCCAGGAGGTACCTTCCCTAGAAGATGTTGTGGATTTCAACTTGTTGGTGGTGACTGCTCCGCGTTTCACCAAAAAGGTGCAGGCAGAGTTTGTGAAATTATTAAACGATATCCCCAATATACACATCCACGCCACGCAAGCTCATTCCCGAGCTCTCCAACTTGTGGACTAGGGTCTGATCGGTCAATTTATGGGTCTGTGGGCCTCCCCTTGAAATTTTTTGGCTTGGGTAAAGAAAATATGGAAGCCCCTTCTCAAAGGAGCGGTCTTCTCATATTTCTGTGGGAAGGGTTCCTTTACCTTTTACTTTGATAATAAATCTGATAGGGATTTGGTTTTTCGTAGTAGTCCATATTTCATGGGGACTCAAGGGTTGTACCTGGACCATTGGAGCCTGAGTTTTAACCCAAAGTGCGAGGTCCCCACCTCAGTCCCGGTCTGGGTGAAGTTGTCATACCTCCCTCTCCATTGTTGGAACCATGCAACCTTCAGACCTATCGGTGACCCTCTTGGAAAATACATTGGTTGTTCTGAGCCCAAGGAAGGTTTATTCTCCTATGCTTGGATATGTGTTGAGGTGAATCTTGACAAGGGACTCCCAGTTGCGGTAACCCTATGTATGGATAACTAGACATATATCTAGCAAGTAGAATATGATAAATTTTCCTTCAAGTGCAAGCAATGCCATGAATATTCCCACTTTGCCAAAAACTGCCCCAAGAACCAGGTGGCCCAAGAACCTAAAGGAGAATAAGCAAAGGAGAAATGGAAGTGGGTTAAAAGGAGGAAATACACTCAACAATCTCAAAATTTAGGACCTCCCAAGACTCCCTTGGTCCCTCCTCCCCTGCTGGTGTTGGGTCTTCATTGGCTCTGGGGTTGGGACTGGAAAATCCCTTTGATGTGCTAGGAACTGGTCAGGGTTCGGTCAAGGAAAATCTTGTGTCAGTTAGGGTGGATACTCCCTTCGGATTGGCCTCCTAGACTGCCCTCGTTTATGTGCCATGCCCAAAACCTTTACCCTCCAGAACCCTTAATCTTACAAACTCAAGCCCTAAGTCATAGAGTAGCTATGAAGAACATTCCTGGAGGAAGAAAGTGAAGAATATTTGTAAACATCAAAAGAAGGTCTGGGCACCTCTACCAAACTCAGCCCAGTGGAAGGAAACCCGATAAAAACGAAAACAAAGAGGACTGGGTAAAAAGGGAAAAGACCAGGGAGAAAGACAAACAAGGAAATCGGGAAGGAAAAGACAGAAAAAAGTAAGGAACTCGAGTTCCAACACACCATCCCTCGGCAATTAGCTGGAGTAGGAAACAAAGGAGGGGGAGGAAAAAAATGGAACAATATGAGCCCTAGAAAGGGGGAAGAAAACCAAAAAAAGTGATAAACGAATATTATCTCTTGGAATTGTCAAGGGCTTGGAACATATAAGAGAATAAAGGAAGTTAAATATCTGACCAAAAAATAAAATCCAACCATCACACTTCTATAAGAGATAAAGCTAGAGGAGCATAGTCTTTGAGCTTCCCATAATAAGATTTGGAGCAAAATAAAGATTGAGATAGTAAGCTCAAGGGGAGCATCTGGAGGCCTGTGCACGTTACGGAATCCGATAAAACTTAACTAGGTAAGAACCACTAAATCCACTCATTATATTGAAACCTCATTTTCGCACATTGATTTTAAGCATAGATTCACTATTATAAATGTTTATATGCCTACCCACTTCCGGGAGAAGAAATAATGTTGGAAATCCCTTATGAAGCTTAAGGATTCATACTATGGGGAAAATTGTATATTGGGTGGGGATTTTAGCACCACCATGAACCGAAATGATAAGAGAGGGAGAACCTCGGTTCGAGATGCCTTTCAGGAAAACAGGGAAGACTTAATCCTCACCCTAAATAATTTTGATGCTAAACCTAAGAATTTTATGTACACATGGACAAATAAAATATTAGGATTGGGGCACATAGTAGCAAGACTAGACAGATTTCTTGTCTCGGATAATCTTATATCTCTTAACATCTTCCTGGAATCCTCCATCCTCCCCTGGTCTAGTTCTGATCATCGCCCAATTTCCTTGTGGTTTACCTTACCTCAAGACCTTGGTCCCATCCCTTTCCGCTTCTCTCCTTTGTGGCTGGAATCCAAGGATTTCCTGGATCTGGTGGACCTATCTTGGCAGACTTGGGTTGTGGGCATCCCAGTCACCAGTTGGGAAAGAAAAAACTGTAGACTGAAAACTGACATTAAAAAATGGGCAAAGGAAAACAGCTCAGGAAAATTGGAGAGTATAAAAAATACAGAAGGAAAATTGGCTAAAATTCAAGGAAGTATGGAAAAGAATGAGGAAACTGCTTTAGATTTCCAGAAGGAAGTAGAAACCTTAAAAAATATCCACATGAACTTGAGGAAAGATGAATAATATTGGAGGCTAAAATCAAGGAACAATTGGCTAAAGGATGGGGAAAATTGCACCAATTTTTTCCACAAACAAGCTAAATTCAGAGAAATAAAAAATAAGATATCTCAAGTCAGTCATGAAGGGAAAATTATTGAAAACTTCGAAGAACTAAAGGCATATGTTGTGGAGCACTTTAGCAATATTTATGCTAAGGATCCTATAAGGGAAGAAGTGGATGTGGATTAGTTCCTTGACTCTTTCCTGGAAGTAATTATAGAGGATATGAACCAAAAACTATCCCTCCCCCCCTCAATGGAGGAAATAAAGAAATATGTTTACTCCTTCTTCCCCTATAAGGCCTCGGGGCCTGATGGATTTTCCGCCAGCTTCTGCCACTTTTTATCGGAGATCATTCAGAAGGATTTATGCAGAATGGTGGGGTATTCCTTCAAGAATTATGTCATCGGAGGAGTCATCAACTCCTCCTTTATGGCCTTAATCCCCAAAGAAGCTAACCCTTCTTCTTTCGCAAGATTTTGACCCATCTCTCTGTGCAGCATTTCCTATAAAATATTCTCCAAAATCTTGGCCCTCAGACTCAAGCCCCTACTTCCCCACATAATATCAAACAATCAAGGAGGGTTTGTGTTACACCATTTTTTGGTCATCTAACCTTTTACTATTAGATGGACCTAAGTACACCATGTAAGACCAATTTTACCCTAAGTAAAATTGCTTTCACTATGAAAATAACTTAGTAAACCACCTTTATTAAGTTGTTTATGGTCTAAACAGGAAACCCTATGAGGAAATATTAAATAAATCCACATTTGTTGATTTTCCTCAAGGAATAATTAGTTAAACATCAGTTTAATTAATATTCCTGGTCATATTTAACCCAAAACATGAAAATTAATTAGATAAATTATTATTTATCTTATTATTTTCTAGGAATAATTATTTAAACCTTATTTAAATAATATTATTTGTTAAATTTGACTAAATCACTCATAAATAATTAAATAAATCATTATTTATTTGATTATTACTCAACCACATCCTCAAAATAATAAATAAATCATTTATTTATTTATTATTTACAAATAAAGGGATTTGACCCAAGTCAAATTCTTTTTCCATCCAACAAATATAATAAAATATTCCATAAAAGTTGGATCTAGAATTGGTTAACAATATTTTAATTATGCACCAATATCTAGACTAACTCTATATTTTGTTATAAATAGAAAGGTTTTTCCATTCACTCACTACCTTTTGTTGCCTAAAGATCACTCTGGATCTATACTTTTGGTCTGACTTTGAACCACCATCATTGTCTTATTTTGCTACCATTTTTCTTATGAACTCCCTTTGAGTTCCATTTTTGTCTAGGTTTTCTACACCATCAAGAGAGAGGTATTTTAGATATGAAGTGCTGAGGACTTACAAGAACCCATCCCATTGAGGAAGACTCGTATCATCCTTCTATGTTCTCCTCCCAGGTGCCATAAATATAAAATTCTTTAAACATATTCTTGTCTTGTCTATTGGATGCATGGAGCAATTCTTGTTTTTTATTTACTACTTAATGTCTTTTGATGCATAGATCTAGATTTTGCAGCATTTATCTTGGTCGACTAATTGCAGATCTAAAGATATTGGTAGCCATATTTTTTGTTAGGGTTGTTTGTTATGCACGGCTAAAGTGAGCCTTTTTCGTACACTTGCGATTAAGATTCACACTAACAATTGGCGACTCCATATGGGTTACGATTACGACCTCTGTCATTTTTCATATCCCTGCATATCTAGCTGCTTCAGACCCTAGGATTTCTCTTCAGCTTCTTGTTTTTCTTTTCTTGATGTTGTTTTTAACCTATAAAACCCTAAAACATTGAAAATTATAACTTCTGTGTGTTTTCAGACCTATTGTGTAGGTGACAGACATCAGCCGCAGTTGAGACGACACATTCTGCTGAAACCTGCTCCCGATAGTGCAGGAAGTGCAGGTCGCACTTTTTGGGCCAAAACCTGGGACCTGAACCTCCAGGGCGCAGAAAACAAGCCAAAACCTGCGACCTCTGCAGCAATTACGTCAGAAACTGCGACCTAGACTTTCTGCAGGAGTTTTTCTGAAATTTTTCTGGGTTTGTTTGGGCCTTTTTTCAGGGTTGTCTGACTTCCATCTCCGCCCATTTTTGACTTGTACTTGTTCTGTTTTCCTCATCTAAGTGGGAACCTCGCCTTCTAGGGCTTTAGTACCATCCACCTTTTGTGGAAGAGTTTTAGCTGCTGCAGGTTGTCTGAAATTTCTAAGTGTTCAGCCTTTTTTCAGATTTGATAACTTACCTTCAGATCCACTTCAGATTGGCTATTTATCCATCCAAATCACCCCCTTTTAGTTTTGTTTTGGTTTTCCTCTAGGGTCCCCTCCGCTTCCCTCTAGGTTATAGCCTTTCGCCACCTCATTTACAGCAAATTTTCCTCTGATTTTTTGTTGTTTTTCTGCACCTATTTCCAGCAGATCTGACCTTTAGATCCCTGTCCCTCCCGACCTTAGATCTATTGGCTATTTTGGTGTGTTTTGACTAGATTTTTGCCCACCTACAGACTACTTGTTAAGAGGCTCACCTCCTTGGGTTTCTATTAATGCATACTTAGCTGTTTGTTTTATGTTATTTCAGTTTCATATACTTTTATCTGCAGTTTTATTTACAGTTATACAACACACTTTTTCTTTTTCTCTACAAACGTCTGGGTTTAAAAATTAAAATTTACACACTTAACACACACACCCTAAGTGAAGAAGAGCTTGGTTAACACCGCCAAGCAAAGACTTTAACATTGAAATCAATTTATCCTGCACCTCTCTACCCTTGTTTCGACAATGTAATCAGTTGATCCTGCACCTCTTCGCCCTCGTTGGTCTCTCTTCCCTATGTGTCGTGTTTGTGCCTTCACCATTGCGCCACTAAGGCGTTTATCCTGGAGACTTCTTGGCCTTCATCCTCAGTTTCCGGTAGGAATACTTACTCCTTCGTGTAGGATTCGAGTTAGTCCTCCACCGAGTCCACACTCTGACTCCTCTTCTGGTTCATTGGTTTCCCCTTCTGGTTCCACCCCCGGTTCTCCCTCTGTCACCTTCACCATGTCTGGTTCAGGACCTAACGCTAGTGGTAGCCCCAACCCTAATGCTGGGAATACTACTAGTGGTACCATAACAGGAACTACCCCAGTTGCTCCCTTACTCCCCTATATGGCAGGCCTCAGTCTTCCCGATTTTAAGCAGTTGATCAATGACCCTATACACCATGACGCTAATTGGCTTGCTATGCCGACCAAGCTCCCTTCCGACATCCCCAAGTTTGAAGGCCTTGCTGGAGAAGATCCTAAAAATCATGTTCGATCTTTCCACATGTGGTGTTCGTCTAACTACATTACCAATGACTCTATCCGTCTTAGGTTGTTCCAACGTACGCTTACTGGCGAATTTTCTAAGTGGTATGTTGATCAGGCCTCATCCTCTCATACCACCTTTGTGACTCTTGCCCGAGATTTTCTGTCTTATTTCCAGCTTCCCCTTTGTTATGACACTGGTACCGAACTTTTGACTTATTTCCGTCAATCGTCTACGACCTGCCTATCCAATCATGTCCAGGAATGGCGAAGAAGAAAGAGCCTATGTCGAGCCCCTACGTTCGAAGACCGTGTCTATATGGACTGGTTCCTTAGATCCCTTTTGCCTGCTATAGGAAAATATGTCGCATCACATTTCCCTCAAACCGAAGAAGCTGCTCTCCAAATTTCATTAAAATATGACCTGATCTATGCTTAGTCGGGTTATGTTTATACCGTTCTACCTGATCTTCCAAGACCCGGTGGTGCCAACGCACTGGGGGCATCTCATGTTGCCGACGGTATCTTTGGAGCTCTCTCTCACCCATACGCTCAACCTCCCATGGGTTGTGGTTTCCCTCAGGGAGGGGACAACACCTCCTGCACTTTTCCCCCTCCCAGTAGCATGTATCCAAGATATGGCATGCCTCATCCTTTTTCCCAACCTCCTGTTCACCACAATGTTACCCAACCTCCTGATTATCCATATCCGCAGCCTGGTGCTCTAGCTCCTCCAGCATTAGCACCTTTGCCTCCCTTGCCTTCTCAACCACCATAACAGTAGCCACCACCCCCTCAAGGGCAGGTATATGCACAGCAGGGCACAACTAATCCTCCTCCTTCCAAAAAGAAGAGGAAAGGCACTCAAAACCAATCTGCCCCCGGTAATCCTAGACCTAATCCTCAAAATAATGCACCTAACACTGCTAACCAGCAATAGGGCACTCAGCCCAAGTAGCACAGGCTTGTTCGCATGAATAAGCCTTGTTCTTGTTGTGGTGTTTATGGTCATTACATGCATGATTGTCCTATTTTATCATAAATGCAGCAGATTTGGGAGTCTCAAGCAACATTGCGAGGATAACAAGCCTCCCCTTCCGTCCCTCCCAATGTTGCGCCTAGTCAGCCGGCTGTGTTTACTAATCCTTTCCCTCAGCAAGGATTCGTGGCTACCCAACCACCTGAACGTCAGGCAGCCACTCAACCTCCTCCATCTAGTACCTCTGATTACCAGATGCTCATGATGAACTCTGAACAACCTATAACCATAGATACCAACCTTCAGACTCAGTCCCGTCAATACAACAAGCCTCCTGCTACGTATGTCCCCAAGCCCCTTTCTTCAGGTTCTATAGAGCCTCTTTCGACACCTAATGGTCCTTTGCAGATCCCTCGGCCTAAGGCGGAGGTTCATACCAAGATCCCTAAGGGACCATTACGCTGAAACGTTACTTCTGGAAAAGCTACCCATTCTTATAGTATAGTAGATGATTTGGCACAATCTCCTGATGTCATCTCAACGCTGGAACTCCTCTAGTCGTGCCCTTCACAACGAAAAGTTCTACTATCTGCCATGGGCATTGTAGATCCTTCAGATGATCGATTGATCGTCTTCGATGTTGACTGGTCAGAACATCCTTCTCTCCCTGCTTCCGTCACCTTCCAAATCCCAGTCAAGATATGGAACGCCAACCTTTCCCGGTGTATCATTGATGAGGGGGCATCCACGTGTGTGATGTCTGCTTCGGTTTGGAAGCAACTCGGATCACCTGAGTTGGCCCCTTCCACGATCACTCTCCGAACGTGGGATGGCCACGCCTCCCAACCCATTGGCATATTCTGCAATTGTCCTATTACTCTTGCAGGAAAGATTGTTTGTGTTGAAGTAGAATTCATTGACGCCCCCTTAGATTACAACATTCTATTGGGTCGTAGCTACACCTATGCGATGTTTGTTGTACCATCTGCGGTTCACCGCAATAATTCCTTTCCCCATAATGGAAATATAGTCAGCATTGACCAGTTGACATATTACGAACCAAAGTGTCAGACCTCCCCTGAGTCCATCATATCTTCGGTGGCTAAAAAGCAAACCATCGATCCCTTGACCAGTGTCTCACTCGGAGCCTACAGAGACTCCTCTTTGCTTGGTACATTCCCTGGTCTTCCTCATCCTGTCTCTGATCCTAGCTCATCAAATGTTTGCATGATGCAATCATCTCGGGCTTCCCTCAAGCGGCATGCTTCGGCTAGTCAGCAGCCTTGCCCTCCGCAGCCTACTCCTAAGCCTTCGATTCAGCCTTCTGGACCTCCTCATGGCCTTTCACCTACAGTTGGTATATATGAGCCTTTCTACCCTCCTGAAAAGGTTCCTCCGGGCCTTAACCATATCGAAGTCGTTCCGCATGGCCATTGCCCCTCCAGTCAAATACCGTTCCTAGCTCCCCCTCCTGGAGTGTTCTCGGTATCTTTCATGGCTACCCTATCCCTTCCTAACCTGACCCTAGGGATTCTCGTCTGGTACCTCGATCCCCCAGCCGCTACCCCACCTAGTCAACTCCAACCTTATCTTGCTTTTACCCTGGTTCAACTGGTCCCTATAACTTCTCTCGCTGCTACAGTGCCTCGGCCACCTCAATAAGAACCTTCTCCTGTTGCGACAGCTTTGGGTAAAAAGGGAAAAGCTCACAACAAGAGGGCATCAAAATACAAGGCTGCCCCGACTGAACCTGCACCTCCTCCGCCTCCAAAGCCTTGTGTTTTGTGTGATGTCGTCAGTCATGCCACCCATACTTGTCCTGAGTTGCCTCGTATCAAGCCCATGGTTAATGTTGTGTTCCCTAAGTCTACGGTCCTTGAAGCCTCTGTTTCTTCCTCGACTGCAGCCAAGAACCCTAAGACTATTCACACCAACCAACCTTGTACTTTGTGTGATCTCCATGGCCATTATTCCCACTACTGTCCCCGTTGTTGATCAGTGGTTGTCATTAATTTCAACCCAAGCAGCACCAAGGGCTACCCCAATATCGCATGGGAATTTTGACCTAACAAATTAATATATTCTGGGTCAATAATTCTTTTGATGGTTTCTACTTGTCGAGATGTTTCCATTGATATATGGCACGCCATGTAATTCTTCACGGTTTGAGAGATATTCATGTTTGAAGTTTGTACCCCCAGTTAGTGAGCTAAAACCCAATGGGGTTGTGGCATGGGTCATTGAAAATTCATAATTAATATTTTTTAAGCTCCTAAAATCCCTCCCACGTTCACTTGTTGAAGCCCCTCTCAACCTAAGCATTTATATAAATTGTGATCCTCGTATCCTCCTCATGCAGGGGATTTCGCTATCCGAAACAAGTCATCGTGGAATTTTCACTCTAAATTTTTTTCTACGAAGGTTCAAAAGCTGAAATTTTTATGAGGTGAAGTAGAAATCCTAAGGAAGATTCTGTGAAAATTTTAGATCAAGGTGCGCAATATTTTCGGAGATATGATCTGTGGAAGTCAGTCTTTTTGCAGGCTCCTGAAATTCATCTCAAAGAAGTGACCTTGGTAAAATCGTCATAAATATCTCTCTGAGTATCGGATTGGAATTTTGTTAAAAGTGGCAGATATTTCACAGACTGTAGTTTTCTCTCTATCAATTTCAGAGACAAATGAAGAAACAATGACAGTTGGCACGCTGTACAAGTTCGCTATGCTGAAAAAGTCCATAATTAGGGCATTGTGAGATATTGGGTATAACTCTCTCTTGAAGAATCCAAATTGGGTCAGACCTAGGGCATTGGAAAGACGACTCAGAGGACTACTATAGGACCAAAAATTAGATATTGGGGATCTGAAATAAGAGAGATACACTACATTCAATATCGAGCTCCTATAAGCAAAGAAAAATCTAGATCATGTGTTGTCAAGGGCTACAAAGGACCAGACTTTCTAGGGAAACAAAGCAAAGCAAGGTGTAGCAGAGGGTAGCATGACAAGAGCAGCAACCAAGGTGCATAACATTAGCAAGAATTTCATCACATGAAGTCTTCAAGTGGGCAGCACTGCATACAATCATTGTAAAGGTATCAGTGTACTAAGTCATTGTAAATACATTATTGTAAAAATTGTACCAGTGTCTATCTGCCAAGAGTTGAAGAGGCAGTGTTGGGAGGTCTAGGATCATCATTAGGTGGTTGTGTCAAATTTGGGGTTATGGTTTAGTGTATCTTCTTCTTCTACATCATTCTATATCATTGTAAAGTGGACCATTTTTTCTGGTATGGGAGTCCATTCTTCTTTTATTCATTTATAGGGTGGTAGGGTGGTGCTAGGGTGAGTTGTAGCTCATTGGGTGTTGGGGCATCCGTTCAGTTGACTACTGAAGAATCTCGGGCGTTGGAGCGTCCATCCAGTGGGAGCTGGAGAAGAATGCTTTTCTAGATTCTAGGAAGTTGGAGCTTTATTTTCAATTGGAGTTGAATACTAAAGAATTATTAGAAAAGCATTAGGTGGTTTTTGTCCCGAAGTGGGTTTCCACCTAAAAAATTGTGTGCATTTTTGTTCCTTTTGTTTGTTGCTATCATTGTACAAACACTCATAATAATTGAAGATTAACTAATGCTCTAATTGAAAGGAATACTGATTCACCCCCCCTCTCAGTATTTCCAACAATTGGTATCATAGCTTGGTTCCTTCAATAGATGTTTAACAGCTGGAAGGAGGTCATGGAGCATACTAAGAATGGTCTACCTCTGTTCAATGAAAATAATTATGCACTCTGGAAAGGAAGAATGGAGGTCTATCTCTTGGCGCAAGGTTACAAATTATGGGACACTATTCAAAATGGATTTACATCAACCACGGATGAACAAGGTAAGAATAATTTGGTAAATGATGCAAAAGAAAAGAATATTATTATCAATGGACTTATTGAATCTGCTTATCATAAGGTGTTGGGTTGTAAAACCGCCAAAAATATATGGGACAAGCTTGAGAATATATATGCAGGTGACTCAAATGTCAAAGAAGCAAAGCTTCAAATCTATAGAGCAAAATTTGAGCAACTCAGAATGAAAGAAGATTGCAACATTCCTGCATACTTCCAATACGTTGATGAAATAACCAATACTCTGGAAGGATTGGGAGAGACAGTTGATGAGAAGACTATTATACGAAATATTCTTAGAACGTTACCAGGGAGATTCAACCCAAAGGTATCGGTCTTAGAATACAGTGCAAATATGGACAAACTCAACAAAGAGGAATTACATGGAGTTCTCATAGCATATGAAATGAGACTTGATGAAGAAGAGGGTACTTCGCATCTTGAACCTGTGTTCGTTGCATCTAAGAAAACCAATAAGGATAAACAACCTTCATTTGAAAAGACATGCACCTGCAAGTGTGAAGAAAAGGGAGATGATGGAGAAGGTCTTTCAGATGAAGAATATGCTTACTTCACGAGAAAACTAAAAATTGGTAAGGGAAAATTCAAAGGTAAACCTCCATTGATATGTTTCGGCTGTGATGAGGTTGGGCATTTCGCAGCAAAATGTCCAAACAAAAGTGATGACAACTCAAAAGGAAAGAAAGGCTTTAAGAAATTCAACAAGCAAGGGTCCAAAAGGAACTTTCTCTCTAAAGAAGATAGCTCATCATCCGATGAAGACAATGATAGCGAAAAAGAAGCCAATGAGAGAGTATTGTTTATGGCCAAGCACAATAAACGAGAGGTATCAAACAATGAAGAAGAAGGATTGACCATAGAATAATTTTATAAGGAAGCAATCAAGCTTATAAAAGATCAAGGTAGAGAAGATCTGTTCCAATACTCTTGAAGAACAAGTTCAAGGTCTCAAAATTAAATTTGAAGAACACAAATGCATTGAAGAGTCACTTCAAAAGAAGTTGGAAGAAAGCAACCAAGAAATGGAAGAATTAGAATCCGAAGTAGTCTTGCCGCGTGAGGAAGTGAAGAAAGGAAAAACTATCCAAAACTATGCCAACAGCTCAAGGGCATTGGAAGAACTTATCAACAATCAACGATCTTACAACGACAAAACTGGCATCGGTTACAAAGAAGAAGAAGCAGGACCTTCTACAGTAAAATACAAAGAACCTATGAGATTTTACATGCATGTAGACTTCATTGGACAAGATTCACAAGAACAGCCTTGGAAGACAATTCCACGACGAAAATTTCCATCCAGGTACCAACATATTTTTTATGGCTATTGTTATTCATGTGGAAAATTTGGTCATAAAGCTGTAGAATGTCGCACATACCCTAGGAATGAATACAATTCCAGGAGATCTGTCAAATATGAACCTCTCAGGGCTCAACGAAACATCAATAGATTTGAACATTTAAGAAATAATATTGAATGTTACAAATGTCGAAACTTTGGACACATAGCCAAAGACTGCAAACTTGAAAATCCTCCAGAAGAATCTTCGAAGCCACAGAACGAGCGAACATGGAAGAAGAAGAAAACTAATAATTGTGCTCTCACTTTCAAGGCTCAAAACAACAAAGATGTGTGGTATGTTGATAGCAGTTGCTCAACGCATATGACTGGAGATAGAAATAAATTTGTATCTCTGAAAGAGAAGAAGGATGGAACCGTGTCCTTTGGAAATGATGGATCTTCAAATGTTATAGGATCAGGTACTGTCACTCTTGGAAGAAAAGATGCTCTAGCCAAGAATGTTCTATTGGTTGAAAACATGAATCAAAATCTACTCAGTGTTGGACAAATGTGTGATCAAGGACACACAATACTATTCAACTCCACAAAATGTGAAATCAGGAAAGGCATGTATGGTGAAATTGTGGCTATAGCAAGTCGAGCTCCAAATGACATATATGTTCCGGATGAAGCAACTAAAGCATGTCTAATAGCTAAAGAGGATGATATAATATTTGGTAGCAATGATGATCGACTAAGTAAGAAGTTTTCTACAAAGGTGCAAAGTGATTTCGAGATGTCTTTACTTGGTGAGCTCACATACTTCTTAGGGCTTCAAATATCTCAGCAAGAGAAAGGAATATTTATATGTCAAGCTAAGTACATCAAGGAAATGCTCGAGAAATTTAAAATGGAAGATTGCAAACCCATCCTTACTCCAATGGTAACGGGTTGCAAATTGAGCATAGACGACTCATCTAAGGATGTGGATCAAAGGTTGTACAGATCTATGATTGGTAGTCTTCTATATGTAACAGCCTCCCGACCAGATGTTATGCAAGCAGTTGGACAAGTAGCAAGATTCCAAGCAGCACCAAAAGAATCACATATTATTTCCATCAAAATAATTCTTCGATATCTAAAGGGAACAATAGAATATGGCTTGTGGTATCCCAAGGGTAACAATCTCATTATTCATTCCTTTACAGATGCAGATTGGGCAGGAAGTGTTGATGATCGTGAGAGTACTCGTGAAGCATTGGAATATCTTCGCCAGAAGCTTGGGATTCTCCCAAGTTCTCATTAGATTTTCCTTATTCATAATATAAAGGGGGAGTGGAAGTGTGTACAGGTTTGCAGGATGGTTGTGTGTCAGGGGGAGTTACCCTTTTCCATTGATGTCAAAGGGGGAGATAATGTTGTAGGAATAGGTTTCATGATCGCAGGGGGAGTACTTGTGTTGCCATCAATGCCAAAGGGAGAGATTATTGATCAGCAGTTGTCATTGATGTCAACCCAAGCAGCACCAGGGGCTACCCCAATATTGCATGGGAAATTTGACCTACCAAATTAATATATTATGGGTCAATAATTCTTTTGATGGTTTCTAATTTTCGAGATGTTTTCGTTGATATATGGCACGCCATGTAATTCTTCACGATTTGAGAGATATTCATGTTTGAAGTTTGTACCCCCAGTTAGTGGGCTAAAAAACCATTGGGTTGTGGCATGGGTCATTGAAAAGTAATAATTAATAATTTTTAAGCTCCTAAAATCCATACCACGTTCACTTGCTTAAGCACCTCTCAACCTAAGCATTTATATAAATTTTGATCCTCATATCCTCCTCATGCAAGGGATTTCTCCATCTGAAACAGGTCATCGTGGAATTTTCGCTCTAACTTTTTTTCTACGAACGTTCATAAGCTGAAATTTTTATGAGGTGAAGCTGAAATCCTGAGGAAGCTGCTGTGAAAATTTCAGATCAAGGTGCACAATATTTTCGGAGATATGATCTGTGGAAGTCAGTGTTTTTGTAGGCTCCTGAAATTCATCTCAAAGAAGTGACCTTGGTAAAATTGTCATAAATCTCTCTCTGAGTATCAAATTGGAATTTCGTTAAAATTGGCAGATAGTGAACAGACTTTAGTTTCCACTCTATAAATTTTAGAGACAAATGAATAAACAGTGACACGTGGCACGCTGTACAAGTTCGCTCTGCTGAAATAGTCCATAATTCGGGCATTGTGATATATTGGGTATAACTCTCCCTTGAAGAATCCAAATTGGATCAAACCTATGGCATTGGAAACATGACTCAGAGGACTACTACAAGATCAAAAATCAGATATTGGAGATCTGAAATAAGAGAGATACACCAAATTCAATATCGAGCTCCTATAAGGCAAAGAAAGAGCTAGATCATGTGTTGTCAAGGGCTGCAAAGGACCAGACTTTCTATGGAAGCAAAGCAAATCAAGGTGCAGCAGAGGGTAGCATGACAAGAGCAGCAACCAAGGTGCATAACAGCGGCAAGAAGTTCATCACGTGAAGTCTTCAAGTGGGCAGCACTGCATACAATCATTGTAAAGGTATCATTGTACTAAGTCATAGTAAATACATTATTGTAAAAATTGTACTAGTGTCTATCTGCCAAGAGTTGAAGAGGCAGTGTTGGGAGGTCTAGGATCATCATTAGGTGGTTGTGTCAAAGTTGGGGTTATGGTATAGTGTATCTTCTTCTTCTACATCATTCTATATCATTGTAAAGTGGACCATTTTCCCTGGTACGGGAGTCCATTCCTCTTTTATTCTGTTATACGGTGGTAGGGTGGTGCTAGGGTGAGTTGTAACTCATTGGGTGTTGGGGCATCCGTTCAATTGACTACTAAAGAATCTCGAGCATTGGAGCATCCATCCAGTGGGAGTTGGAGAAGAATTCTTTTCTAGAATCTAAGAAGTTGGAGCTTTATTTTCAATTGGAGTTGAATATTAAAGAATTATTAGAAAAGCATTAGGTGGTTTTTGTCCCAGAGTGGGTTTCCACCTTAAAAACTGTGTGCATTTGTGTTCCTTTTGTTTGCTGCTATCATTGTACAAACACGGATAATAATTGAAGATTAAATAATTCTCTAATTGAAAGGAATATTGATTCACCCCCCTCTCTCAGTATTTCCAACACCCGCCTCACGCACTACCTCGCCTCTTTGGAGGTAGTTCGAGAGTACGAGATTGAACATAACCAGTCCGCCTCTCCCGTTCTTGCATAGTATGCTTCGGGCCAGCTTGAGGATTTACCCTCTTCCATTGAAATTCCCCCTCGTGGTGTCGAGATGACAGAGCCTGTGGCCACCATCCTCTACCTATCATCATCCATGAGACCCTCGGTGGAAACTCCCTCTGAGTCTCCAACTTCTGTTTCACCCAACCTCCCTTCAGCGATCACCCTGGGCTCAACATCGGTGGATCCTTCATCTACTTGTTTTTTTGTCACCCCTTCTGACGATGCACATGTGAACCTCTCTTCTCATGATGATGAGTCAGGTAGCTTCGCCGCGTCAGGTGGTCTTTCTTCCACCAGTCACCCCATCTTCTATTACAATGACGAAATTTTGAAAGTAGTCACTGCCCCTGACTTTATCTATCTCCCCCTTACATCGAACCCATGCATTCGAACCACATACACCTTGTGGCCATTACATTGACACGCAATGTTTGGGTAAGGGGGCACCCATATTTGAGAGACTAGGAGAAGCAATTCTCCACAACTCTCCTAGTGTATCTGGTCGTGTCGACTCTAGTACCATTATTATTCCCCATTTAGAAGAACCTCTAGAGTCCCATATCACTTCAGATCACTCTAGGGATGATACCCCTCGTCATTCCTCCATCTTACATCAACAACCTAGTCCCCTAGACATTGTTGTTGACCAACCTGTGGGTTTTCTAGGAGAGCACCAGTTCATTATCTCCAAATCCACTCTTTGGGATAGTGACACCATGTATGCCAACCCAGAAACTTAGTCCATTTGCTTCATATATGCAATACCAAAACAGATTTTTAATCCTCAATTCCCTTTCTCGAACTGCATAACCATAACAAAAACAAATGGCACACCATATCATAAAAAATATGTTTAGATTCCCCCTTTCTAAGTACATTTTGGCATGACCATAACATGCTTGGGGGCACATATGCCCCTCAACCATAAAAATCCCATCTCTCAGCCAAAAATAGCACAGAAAAAACCCTCTCTGTCAGGTCACACTTTTCAGGCCTAATCCTGGGATAGGTCGCAGTTTTCTGCCCAAAACCTGCAACCTAGGTTGCATTTTTTGCCCCAAAAAGTGCGACCCAGCCATGAAAGGAGCAGGGGTTTGATCCTAAGCTCTAGGAACCTAAACTGAACTTTCAATCCACTGAAATGAAAGAGTAGGTGAGGCCTCTTACCTGCAATTGACGGATATCGATTCCAACTATCGGTTTGTCCGCTACGATCGCTGCAAGATTTAGGGCCTTCTCTCCTCTCTACATTCACCACAACTCCACTTGCAAATGAGTGAATTTGGAGTGAAAATTCCTTATTAAAAGAGAAACCCTTGATGTTTCTTTCTCCTACTGCGGCCAAACCGTGCGTTAGTTTGACAAACCTTCTTTACCATTGGAAAGCTCTCACCAAGCCCTCAAATGGGTATCTGTTAGTTTTTCGTGATTTGATACTTCACCAGGACACATTTTGTCCAAGAAGGGCCACTTCACCACTCCTAAAAATCGAATTTATTCACTTGCAACACTTGTACTTGGGGCACTACTTTTCCTCTATACTTGTCCATTCTCGTGTTGATTTTCGTCGTGAGTAACCATCTTATACTCATGTTTTTCTGGTCCCCATTGGACCTTTTTTGTGTGTCAGCATCATCGAGTCACCCTAATTTATAGCATCCGAGTTGAGTCATCATCGCATCCATGGATTCTATCCCAAGTCCCTTTGTATCCCACTATAGTCCTCCATCCTTCATTGCTTGGTTCCTCTCTCTTGTCGCACATTATGGCCTTCAGTCCTACTGTACCCTATCCCTTATGATATTGTGTCAGTCGTTGCCAGGTCATCCATGCCCTTTATGCTCTAACAAGGGAATTCGTTCGTCCGCTACTCAGTACCCCCCATTCCATCATCATCCCTTGTGTCAGTCTGTCATTCTCTCTACTATTTTTTCTCGTGCCTTAGTTGAGGATCCCTTATTGCCTCACCTATGGCAGACCTCCTTCTGTCGACATCAGATCATTCATTCTAGAAGACAGGTCTAGAGGGCGGTGTACCTTGGTTCCAGCTTCCACTCTTGTTCGGTGCCTCGGATCAGGAAAAGGGACTCCTTATCGCCCTTTGACTTGATTGTTTCTCTGCTCCAGCTCCTTATAGCATGATCGAGATCCGTATACTTGATGGTTCATTGAGGCAGCAGATGATACCGGCGATTCCCGGGTGTGTGTGTGATGTTTCAACCCTCAGGAGGGGGTGGCCCTACAGGTAGCCCCCCACATTCCTAGATGACCTCTTCATTACAGCCTTTGATGCAGCTCCATAGATTTGATGATGTCAGCCTCAGCCGCTTGCAGCGCCTTTTTGTTTGCATGTATTAGTCAAATTTTTAGAGCCCTTTCCTGTTTACAGGGGCATTTGGGTTGTATTTGTATCTCATGTACTCAGACATTATTGTATAATTCCTAGCTGTAATACCAAGCACAGTATGTATGTGGGATTCATTATCATATTTCTATATGGCTCATGTTTAAGCCATCATGTACTATATTGTTCAGTCCCTTTTTTACTGGATGCATTATTCTTTGTACTTTGTCTCAGCGGGCATATAGTTATGCCTCCCCCGCCGCCTATAGCACATGTACTCACTCATAAAAGAGACTTGTGACACCTATAATTCTCGCCTCCTTAGGGTCTTGTCCTCTAGCGCTTTGGTCTACCTCATATTTCTCTCTCTCTGACTTCCCCTTCGATGTCTAGTGATTGAGTTCTTACAATGTGCTTCGGTCATATGATTAGCTCCTAACGCTCGCACGCTGGGGGGCAATCTATTACACCATTTTTTGGTCATCTAACCTGTTACTATTAGATGGACCTAAGTACACCATGTAACACCAATTTTATCCTAAGTAAAATTGCTTTCACTATGAAAATAACTTAGTAAACCACCTTTATTAAGTTGTTTATGGTCTAAATAGGAAACCCTGTGAGGAAATATTAAAAAAATCCACATTTGTTTGATTTTCCTCAAGGAATAATTAGTTAAACTTCAGTTTAATTAATATTCCTGGTCATATTTAACCCAAAACAGGAAAATTAATTAGATAAATTATTATTTATCTTATTATTTTCTAGGAATAATTATTTAAACCTTATTTAAATAATATTCCTTGTTAAATTTGACTAAATCACTCATAAATAATTAAATAAATCATTATTTATTTGATTATTACTCAACCACATCATTAAAATAATAAATAAATCATTTATTTATTTATTATTTACAAATAAAGGGATTTGACCCAAGCGAAATTATTTTTCCCTCCAACAAATATAATAAAATATTCCATAAAAGTTGGATCTAGAATTGGTTAATAATATTTTAATTATGCACCAATATCTAGACTAACTCAATATTTTGTTATAAATAGAAGGGTTTTTCCATTCACTCACTAAATTTTGTTGCCTAAAGTTCACTCTGGATCTATACTTTTGGTCTGACTTTGATCCACCATCATTGTCATATTTTGCTACCATTTTTCTTGTGAGCTCCCTTTGAGTTCCATTTTTGTTTGGGTTTTCTACACCATCAAGAGAGAGGGATTTTAGATCTGAAGTGTTAAGGACTTACAAGAACCCATCCCATTGAGGAGGACTAGTAACATCCTTCTATGTTCTCCTCCCAGGTGCCATAAATATAAAATTCTTTAAACATAGTCTTGTCTTGTCTATTGGATGCATGGAGCAACTCTTGTTTTTTATTTACTTCTTAATGTATTTTGATGCATAGATCTAAATTTTGCAGCATTTATCTTGGTCGACTAATTGCATATCTAAAGATATTGGCAGCCATCTTTGCTATTAGGGCTATTTGTTATGCACGGCTAAAGAGAGCCTTTTTCATACACTTGCGATTAAGATTCATACTAATAGTTTGTGCTAGGCATACAAATGTTTGATAATAGCATCCTCATCCAAGAAGCTATTGACTCAATCTAGAGGAGAGGGGATGAAGGTATGGTAATAAAGTTGGACATGGAAAACGCCTTTGATAGAGTTAGGCATGAGTTTCTTTGGAAGATTCTCAAGAAAATGGGAATAGGAGAAAACTTCATAAGATGGATTAAAATTTGCATCTCCTCTATGTGCATTTCCCCTCTAGTCAACGGTAGAGATGTTGGGTTCTTCAAGGCCTCTAGGGGCTAATACAAGGGTGGCCCCTTTCCCCTTTCCTTTACATCACCATGGCGGAGGCTCTAATCCGGACGCTTGAATAAGAAAGAACCTCCATGAACCTTCGTGGCATAAGGTATCAAGAAGGGATAAGAAGTATAAACCATGGTCAATTTGCATATGATACAATATTTTTGGGAGGATTTTCGTCAATAATAGCTAGAAAACTTAGGAGGAACTTGGACAGATTTCTAAAGGCCTCTAGTGGAGCAACTAATGATAGCAAGAGCCACATATTTTGTTGGAACATCTCTAGCTAGAGGGAAAACAAAATAGAGGATAGTCTTGTGTTCAACTGAGTGAGAGGATGGAAGGAATTCAGCTACCTCGGAATACCTATATCCTTAAGAAGATCAGCCCCAAAGGCCTGGAAAAAAGTCACAGATAAGATAAAGGGAAAAATAGTGAACTGGGGGTCTATGGCTCAATTCTTCTCACAGAACGATTATTGTGAATTCTATTCTTTTGGCCATCATCCTCTATCAATTATTGGCACTACATACCCCCATATATGTCTTACACCAACTGAGGATGTATATCAAAAAATTTATGTGGGAAGGAAGTAAGGTCAATACCAAGAAATATCACCTGGTGAATTGGAAAACAGTCAGGGCCCCTAGGCAACATGGTGGATTGGGGATTAGGGAACCAACCATGGCCAATGTTGTGTTTGGGGCCAAAATTTACTAGAATATGATGATATCGCCAAACCTATGGTGGTCAAAAGTGATTAGAGAAAGTACTTTACCTAGCAGTAGAATGAAGAAAGCGATGTTGCAGGCACATCCATCAGGGCACTAATCAAGACAACATCGTCCATAATAAGGGAGAAATTAAACAAGGTACCTAGTAAAGGTGACATCGTATATATATTCATAGACGCCATCCTGGGGAAGATGCCCCTTGAGCATGATAGGGACCTACGAGAGCTCCATGTCCTACTAAGACAAAGAGGTGTGGAAAAACTGGATCAAATATTTGAGTGGGACCATAATGGGAATTGGAAGAATTGGAAGCTCAAGAATATCCCAGCAGACCTCTTTAACCAAAGGGAAAACCTCTTGGAAAAACTCAGAGGTTGTGCCCCTATTGATCGAATGCCAAATATAGTTAAAGCTAGATGAAGGGAAAATACACACTAAGAAAATGGTATGATTACTTTCTCTCCGCGGCTCTGATTTCGCTGAAAGCCTCCATTTGGAATCAAATGTGGAAGGCCAATGAAATCCCAAAAGTTAACTTTTTTTTCTCGACTCTGGTTCACTAAAAGGTATTAACAACAGAAAACCTCCAAAAACAGGGGCAGATAGGCCCTTCAAGATGCCCTCTATGTGAACAAGAGGAATAATTCATTCATCTCATCTTCTTACAGCGTAGAATAACTAAGCAAGTTTGGAAGGAGCTCTTTGACCTCTATTCAACAGAGTCAAGTGGCCTTCTGACATCCCCTCTTTCTTCCTCTCTTGGCCCAAGTCATACTCAGGCTCCCTTCAAGCCAAATTATCCTTCCAAGGGGTCTAGTTAGCCCTCCCAAAGTATATTTGCTGGCAAGTATGGCTGTTGATAATAGGGCTATCTTCTAGATGGAGAAACCGTCGATGGTTTCTAGGGCCTATAATGCCATCGCCAAATGCATGGAGCTGCATATCCTAGAGTTGGACCCCTCATTAAATCAAGGAGAATCTCCTTGGATGAGTAGGTGGGTAAATCCCCCTACCCGAGAAATTTAGAATAAAGATCATACAAAGGATACTCAGTGGAACCTCTAACCCTCCCAGGAATAATTGGATGAGTGGCAGAATAAATCATGGAGATGGACTCTGTGGTTTGATGTTGCTTCAAAAGGAAATTCTAGGGTGGAAGGATGGGGAGGGATTCTCATTCATTCTGACGGACATAGTGATGTGGAAAAAGCCAAGCATTTTGTTGAACAAATCCAATTAGTGCATCATAGGGTATAAGAACAACTAGAGAAAATCCAAGCCAAGTACAAAGAAAGACATGATAAGCATCAGTTTGATCATGATTTCCAAGTGGGAGATCAATTTTAGTTGTACATAAACAAGGAAATAATACAAGGTGAAGGTAAAAATCTCAATCCAATCAAATGTGGTCCTTTCAAAATCTTGGAGAAGATTGGTAACAATGCTTTCCGATTATATTTTTGACCTTACATACAATTTGATTTTATTGTGAATGTGGAAAACCTGAGATTGTATGAGCCTCATATAATTTATGATCTGGAAGAGAATGTTCAGTTTCCATCTATAGAATATTTTTCTCCTAAATATTTAAATGAGTTGTAGGAAGACTCTATTATTGATAGGCGGATAAGAATCTCACGCAGAGGCAATGTGGAGTATCTTCGTGTGGGGCTCAAAGGTACCAATCCATGAAAATCAAGATAGTTAGAGACCAGAAAAGTGAGGGAGTTGTACCCTCACTTACTTGCTGAGTAAAAACAAAATTTTGGCGGTCCAAAAGCTTTTAGTGGGGAGGAGTGATGTGGGGGATCAAAAATATGCTTAAAAACGAACTTTCTCAAAATCTCTCGAAACTAGTTCCAAATCGTAGATCTCGTTGTTCTGATTCCAATGATGTTTTAATCGCCTCAATTTGACACTGTATGAGGAATTTATCGTGTTTGGAAGTTTTTAGCAAACAAAAAAAAATCAACTTGTAGGGTTGACTGTGCAAGGTATAGATGCTGACGTGGCATTCTGTACGTTGACATGGCAACGGACTAGGTATACGAACAATCAAGTGCGCGAATCAAATGAAGCCATATGTCAATTGACATCATCAGTGACTAGGTTGTATGGTTGGTGAAGTGGTCCAATCATATGCTACCATGTGGGCCAATCAGAGGGAGCCATGTGGCCCTATGAGAGACTTCCAAGTTTCCTAGGTTTTCGTGCCAAAATTTATGTGGGCCGAATCGGTGACCACAAGAATCGACCCCCAGACCTCAGGGAAAAAAATCTTCTGTGATACTGTTGTACTAAACATGTTTCTTATTATATAACAGTTGGTGGTTTTTTGTTATTAACAAGTGGTTAGATGGTTTGGGGTAATGGGAAGGCCGGTGGGTGCGCCCAACCGGCCAGACCTTTGGTTTCCGACAACCCACACGACCGCAGGTGGAGAACAAGGGGGTGGGACACGTTGCACCCTGCCCAAGCCCAATGCCCAAGCCATATGACAACCACAAGAGCGAGAGTGGATAAAGGGAGAGTGTGTAGCCTATGGCCCACACCCCTCAGTCACATGTGGTCATACAACCATGTGTGCGGGTTTAAGAGGGGGCTTCAACCCAATGGTTTAAGAAATATATATTTTTATATTAAAAACCTACATTATCTCTTCCCCAAATTGCATATGAGACTCACCACCTATGGGATTCAAACCTAAGTGCCCAACTAATTGGGCTAAAACGTTTTTGTTTACAATTTAGCAGAGCCGGGAAATTTTGTAGAGCAATTTGGAGGAAGTTTTAATAAATAAGCCTATATTTCTCATTTTTAAACCTTTTTGAGCTCAAGAAGAGCCTTTGCAGGGTTTTTGGGCATTTTGGACACAATGGCAGTGTTATGTTTGCATATTTAAGATTTTATGATTATGTATTGATCATTTGGGTATATAATAAAAAAAGACACATCAAAAGCTAGACCCGAAGACGTAGCCTAGGATGGGTGAACTTTGTTATCAATTTGTTGTGTTTTATGCTACATTTTTGTCCATTTTAACTGTTAAAATTACACACAATTTACTTAATTTTGTGTGTTTTTTCAATCTCGAGCCACTACCTAAAAGACATAAACTAGCTTGCAAATCATTTCTTGAAAACTTTACTTTTTAATTTTGGATCACTTAAATTTTCAGTCTCATTATAATAACCTTAACTATCATGAGTAGATCCAATTTACTATTACTTGTAGCCATAAATAAAATATTTTATCTAGAATAACAAGAATTGTTTCCAGTAGGGTTTAGGGCTGCTAGCCTTTTTTTCCTTGGGTACTCTGCACAGGTTTCTGCCCTCTGGCCTCCTGTTGGTTGGGCCGGAAGCTCCTGTCCCCCCGTGGGGTCTCATTTTCTCCTTTTTTTCCAGTGTACGAAGTCCGGGTTCTCATCGTGGTAGAGCTCCCTTAGCTGTCAGGCTTCACAAGTTGGCTTGTCGCCCCTATGGCCCTGCCCTCCCAGGAGGGACCTTCCCTAGAAGATGTTGTGAAATGCTCAGACGATATCCCCAAGATACACATCCACGTCGCGCAAGCTCATTCTCGAGCTCTCCATCTTGTGGACTAGGGTCTGATCGATCAATTTATGGGCCTGTGGGCCTCCCCTCGGAAATTTTCGGCTTAGGTGGAGAAAAAATGGAAGCCCCTTCTCAAAGGAGCAGTCTTCTCATATTTCTATGGGAAGGGTTTCTTTACCTTTTACTTTGAGAATAAATCTGATAGGGATTTGGTTTTTTATAGTGGTATGTATTTCGTGGGGACTCAAGGGTTGTACCTGGACCATTGGAGCCCAAGTTTTAACCCAAAGTGTGAGGTCCCCACCTCAGTCCCGGTCTAGGTGAAGCTGCCATACATCCCTCTCCATTGTTGGAATCATGCAACCTTCAGACTTATCGGCAACTCTCTTGAAAAATACATAGACTGTTCTGAGCCCAAGGAGGTTCTATTCTCCTATGCTCGGATATGTGTTGAGGTGGATCTTGACAAGGGCCTCTAAGCTCTGGTAACCCTATGTATGGATAACTGGACACATATCCAGGAAGTATACTATGATAAATTGTCCTTCAAGTGCAAGAAATTCCATGAATATGGCCACTTTGCCAAAAACTGCCCCAAGAATCAGGTGGCCCAAGAACCTAAAGGAGAAGAAGCAAAGGAGAAATGGTAGTAGGTTAAAAGGAGGAAATACACTCAACAATCTCAAAATTTAGGACCTCCCAAGACTCCCTTGGTCCCTCCTCCCCCCCTGGTGTTGGGTCTTCGTTGGCTCTAGGGTTGGGACTGGAAAATCCCTTTGATGTGCTAGGAACTAGTCAGGGTTCGGTCAAGGAAAATCCAGAGTCAGTTAGGGTGGATACTCCCTTCAGATTGGCCTCCTAGACTACCCTCGTTTATGTGCCATTCCCAGAACCTTTACCCTCCAAAACCCTTAATCTTACAAACTCAAGCCTAAGTCATCGAGTAGTTGTGAAGAAAATTCGCGGAGGAAGAAAGTGAAGAATATTTGAAAACATCAAAGAAGGTCCGGGCACCTCTACCAAACTCAACCCAGTGGAAGGAAACCCGGTAAAAACAAAAACAAAGAGGACTGGGTACAAACGGAAAATACTAGGGAGAAATACAAACAAGGAAATCAGGAAGGAAAAGACCAAAAAAAAAAGCAAGGAACTCGAGTTCCAACACACCATCCCTCGGTAATTAGCTGGAGTAGGAAACAGAGGAGGGGGAGGTAAAAAAGGGAACAATATGGGCCCTGGAAAGGGGGAAAGAAACCAAAAAAAGTGATAAATGAATATTATCTCTTGGAACTGTTGAGGGATTGGAACATATAAGAGAATAAAGGAAGTTAAATCTCTGATCAACAAATAAAATCCAGCCATCACATTTCTACAAGAGACAAAGCTAAAGGAGCATAGTCTTCGAGCTTCCCATAATAAGATTTAGAGCAAAATAAAGATTGAGATAGTAAGCTCAAGGGGAGCATCTGGAAGCCTGTGCAGGTTACGGAATCCGACGAAACTTAACCAGGTAAGAACCACTAAATCCACTCATTATATTGAAACCTCATTTTCGCACATTGAATTTAAGCATTATAAATGTTTATATTCCTACCCACTTCCAGGAGAAGCAATAATATTGGAAATCCCTGTTGGAGCTTAAAGATTCATACTGTGGGGAAAATTGTATATTGGGTGGGGATTTCAACACCACCATGAACCGAAATGAGAAGAGAGGGGGAACCTTGGTTCAGGATGCCTTTCAGGAAAACATGGAAGACTTAATTCTCACCCTAAATAATTTTGATGCTAAACCTAAGAATTTTATGTACACTTGGACAAATAAAATATTGGGATTTGGGTACATAGTAGCAAGGCTAGATAGATTTCTTATCTCTGATAATCTTATTTCTTTTAACATCTGCCTGGAATCCTCCATCCTCCCCTGGTCTGGTTCTGATCATCGCCCAATTTCCTTGTGGTTTACCTTACCTCAAGACCTTGGTCCCATCCCTTTCCGCTTCTCTCCTTTGTGGCTGGAGTCCCGGGATTTCCTGGATCTGGTGGACCTGTCTTAGGGGACTTGGGTTGTGGGTAGCCCAGTCACCAGCTGGGAAATAAAAATCCGTAGACTGAAAACTGACATTAAAAAATCGGCAAAGGAAAACAGCTTAGGAAAATTAGAGAGTATAAAAAATACATAAGGAAAATTGGCTTAAATTCAAGGAAGTATGGAAAAGAATGAAGAAACTGCTTTAGATTTCTAGAAGAAAGCAAAAACCTTAAAAAATCTCCACATGAACCTAAGGAAAGACGAAGAATATTGGAGGCTAAAATCAAGGAATAGTTGGCTAAAGGCTGGGGAAAAAACACCAAATTTTTCCACAAAGTAGATAAATTCAAAGAAATAAAAAACAAGATATCTCAAATCAGTCATGAAGGGAAAATTATTGAAAACTTGGAGGAACTAAAGGCATATGTTGTGGAGCAATTTGGAAATATTTATGCTAAGGATCCTATAAGGGAATAATTGGATGCGGATTAGTTCCTTGACTCTTTCCTGGAAGTAATTATAGAGGATATGAATAAAAAACTATCCCTCCCCCCCTCAACGGAGGAAATAAGGAAATTTTTTTACTCCTTCTCCCCATATAAGGCCCTAGGGCCTGATGGATTTTCCGCCAGCTTCGACCACTTTTTATGGGAGATATTTCAGAAGGATTTATGTAGAATGGTGGGGTATTCCTTCAAGAATTATGTCATCGGAGGCGTCATCAACTCCTTCTTTATGGTCTTAATCCCCAAAGAAGCTAACCCTTCTTCTTTCACAATATTTTGACCCATCTCTCTGTGCAACATTTCCTATAAAATATTCTCCAAAATATTGGCCCTCAGACTCAAGGCCCTACTTTCCCGCATAATATCAGACAATCAAGGAAGGTTTGTGTTGGGCATACACATGTTTGATAATAGCATCCTCATCTAAGAAGCTATTGACTCAATCTGGAGGAGAGGGGATGAAGGTATGATAATAAAGTTGGACATGTAAAACGCCTTTGATAGAGTTAGGCATGAGTTTCTTTGGAAGATTCTCAAGAAAATGGGAATAGGAGAAAACTTCATAATATGGATTAAAATTTGCATCTCCTCTCTGTGGATTTCCCCTCTAGTCAGTGGTAAAGATGTTAGGTTATTCAAGGCCTCTAGGGGGCTGATATAAGGGTGGCCCCTTTCCCCTTTCCTTTACATCACCATGGCAGAGGCTCTGATCCGGACGCTTGAATAAGAAAGAGCCACCATGAACCTTCGTGGCATAAGGTAGCAGGAAGGGATAAGAAGTATAAATCATGGTCAATTTGCAGACGATACAATCTTTTTGGGAGGATTTTTATTAGTAATATCTAGAAGATTTAGGAGGAACTTGGACAGATTTCTAAATGCCTCTGGTGGAGAAACTAATGACAACAAGAGTCAAATATGTTGTTGGAACATCTCTAGCCAGAGGGGAAAAAAATAGAGGATAGTCTTGGGTTCAAATCAGTGAGAGGATGGAAGGAATTCAACTACCTTGGAATATCTATATCCTTAAGAAGAGCAGCCCAAAAGGCCTGGCAAAAAGTCACATATAAGATAAGTAAAAAATAGTGAACTGGGGGGTCTATGGCTCAATTCTGCTCGCAGAACGATTATTGTGAATTCTATTCTTTCGGCCATCCCCCTTTTTAAATTCTTGACGCTACTGGCCCCCATATATGTCTTACACCAACTGGGGATGTATATCAAAAAATTTATGTGGGAAGGGGGTAAGGTCAATACCAAGAAATATCACCTAGTGAATTGGAAAACGGTCAAGGCCCCTAGGCAACATGGCGGATTGTGGATTAGGGAACCAGCCATGGCCAATGCTATGTTGGGGGCCAAAATTTACTGGAATATGATGATATCGCCAAACCTGTGGTGGTCACAAGTGATTAGAGAAAATTACTTTCCCTCGCAGGAGAATGGAGAAAGCGATGTTGCAGGCACATCCATCAGGGCACTAATCAAGACAACATCATCCATAATAAGGGATAAAATAAACAAGGTACCTAGTAAAGGTGACACCGTAGATATATTCAAAGACTCCATCCTAGGGAAGTTGCCCCTTGAGCATGATAGGGACCTACGAGAGCTACATGTCTTGCTAAGACAAAGAGGTGCAGAAAAATTGGATCAAATATTTGAGTGGGACCATAATGGGAATTGGAATAATTGGAAGCTCGAGAATATCCCAGAATACCTCTTCAACCAAAGGGAAAACCTCTTGGAAAAACTCAGAGGTTGTGCCCCTATTGATCGAATGCCAAAGATAGTCGGAGCTAGATGAAGGGAAAATACACAGTAAGAAAAGAGTATGATTACTTGCTCTCCATGGCTCTGATTCCACTGAAAGCCTCCATTTGGAATCAAATATGGAAGGCCAATGAAATCCCAAAATTAACTTTTTTTGCTAGACTCTGGTTCACTAAAATATATTAACAGCAAAAAACCTCCAAAAATAGGGGCAGATAGGCCCTTTAAGATGCCCTCTATGCGAAAAAAAAAAGAATTCCTTTATCATGTATTCTTACAATGTAGAATAACTAAGCAGGTTTGGGCGGAAGCTCTTGGACCTCTATTCAGCAGAGTCAAGTGGGCTTCTGACATCCCCTCATTCTTCCTCTCTTGGCCCAAGTCATACTTAGGCTCCCTTCAAGCCAAATTGTCCTTCCAAGGGGTCTAGTTAGCCCTCCCAAAGTATATTTGCTGGCAGGTATGGTTGTTGATAAATAGGACTATCTTCTAGATGAAGAAACCATTAACGGTTTCTAGGGCCTATAATGCCATCGCCAAATGCATGGAGCTGCATAGGCCAGAGTTGGACCCCTCATTAGATCAAGAAGAATCTTCTTGGATGAGTAGGTGGGTAAATCCCCCTACCCCAGAAATTAAGAAGAAAGATCATACAAAGGACACTCAGTGGATCCTAAAACTCTCCCTAGAAGAATTGGATGAGTGGCGGAATAAATCATGGATATGGACTTTGCGGTTTGATGGTGCTTCAAAAGGAAATCCTAGGGTGGAAGGAGGGGGAGGGATTATCATTCATTCTGATGGAAACATGGAAGACAGATATGTCTGGAGATTAGGTTGGAAAATGAACAACCAATCAGAGGCTTATGGGATTCTCTTTAGCATGAAATTAGCAATCAACAAAGGTATCAAGAAACTTCAAATCTTGGGTGATTCCATGATAATAATAAACCACATGAGGAAGAATACCCCAGCTAATAACACCTTATTAAACCAGGTCCTAAAGAGAAATCAGAGTTTGATGTCGCTCCTAGAGGAAGTGAATTTCTACCACATCCTAAGGGGAAACAACAAAGAAGTGGATAAGTAAGTAAATGTAGCTTATAGAATTAAGGAAGAAGCTACGAAGGTGAATGGGACAGAAGGCCACCTAAGTGTCCCTTAATCATGACTGAACACCTTAAGATAAAGAGCGGCTACAATCACATAAAGGACAATAAGGACAAAACCTCTAGTCTGCAGAATAATCATGATAGTCTCATCGCTCAGGTATCCTTGCTACCTTCAGAATTACAACCAGAGGATTTTCAGTAAGCCCAAAATCAAAGGGGTGGAGGCGGCTTGGTTGTTTCTCCTGTGTTTGTGGCATAGAGCCAAGAAGAGCAGAAACAATATGAGAAAAAGTAAGTCAGGAGAGCCAAATGGCTAACTGTTGGTGCTCTAGTTGTTCTCTTTCCTGCTTGGGGGCCTTTGGGTTCTCTCGGTGGGCACAGACACCTGGGGAATTGTTGAGGAGGGGCCAAGGGGTAGTCTGTCTGAAGGGATTGATGTCATCTTGAATTTTCTTTGAACTAGCCTGGGTGCCTGTGTAGTTTACTTTTGGAGTCTCAGATCCTATAGGAAGTCAGGGATCATTTGGGTGCTAGTAATTGTCATCTTTGAACTAGTGAAGGTCTTGTTTGTGGAATTGGTGAGTCCAGTGACCCTCCAGTGCACCAGCTCCTTTGTCTGCTCGGTGTTCTACTAGTGTTTTAGGGATAGTATGCTAAAGGTTAAAGGGGTTTTGGATTTTGGGTCAAAGTCTGAATTGTTGGTGTATGATATGAGTTTAACTTATGTGAGTAGTGGAATGGGCTCCTAGGGCCTCTGCAGACCTAGGACTGGAAGTGGGATTGCTGAGAGGGCTCAATGTTCTAAAAGCAACAAGCTAAAGCATGATTCCTGTATCAGGGAGCATGGTTAATTCTGCTGCGAGATATTTGTGTTGCATATGGGAGTGCATCAGCACCACAAGGATGTGATTGCAATCGAGGAATGACAGCTAGAAGAGAAGGAGAAAATTCGTAGGCTTGAAGATGAGGTGTAGGCTCTCAGAAAAGAAATAGAGGGACTGAAACTTAAACTTGCAGACAACAACAATAAGGAGGAGGAGGAGCCAAATGGACCTCAACTCCCCAGCACCTATGGAAGAATAGTCACCTTAGGCTTTGGCAATTTTGTTATATGTCAAAATACAAATGTATATATCTATTATCGCAATTCTGTAAAATCTATAGTAGTAGGAAATTAGATCAATATTTCGATAGGGGAATGGTTGATGTTAAAACTCAGATAAGAGTGGGACAAATTGTAATAGACTCGGCCAAGGAAACTTTCAGCTTTTGTTGTAAAGATATTGTGTTTTGTTCGCGTGCAGGCGCATTTTAATACAAATACTTATACTCTTTCTGGGTTTAAAAATAAAATAAAAAATGGATCACTTATGTGCCTAGTAATTGTAAGCAAATTAAAATATGGGAGGATAGGATTATGAGGCAATTACCTCTAAGAGTAATGGTAGTAGATAAAAGGAATTTGAACGCGATTTGAGAAATGTTGGTGGGAATAATGGATGGATTTGATGGAAAATTTTACCCCTACCTAAACATCTCTAAAATTAGTTCACTTATTTTGTCTCATTTATGTGGAATTTCCCTAATCAATAAATATATCCAACTTCAAGAGGGTGGGAAGTTCTAGGAGGCTCAAATATAGTTAAGCAGGGATATCTCATATAACAAACCAAGCAATTAAGCCATATGGAAACACATTTGGGGAGAGGATTTCCTTCGAAAGGTGAGGATTTTAAGTTGGAAAATGGCTCATGGAAAACCAATAACTATTGAGAATATAAAACATCACTTCACTAAATAGGTTAGGAATTATTGCTTTTGAAGACCTGAAAAGGATTAAAAAAATGCCAAAAAATTTGCACAAAGCATTTCAAGCTTGGAAATAAAATTATCAATGCACTTTTATAAATAAACAAATCATAAAAAGTTTATGGATGGTCACCTTGAAGTTCCTTTGCAAGAAAACATGGCTTTGAAGCAACATAGTCATTTTCAAGCACGCAAAGACAGTCCAAGGATAAATAGTCTTATAGGCCAAAGGATTACTTGTTGAAGAAATTCTTTCGAATGACATAAAATGTAGCAATATCATAGTGTTAAAAAAAGAGAATATATTGTGGTTTAAATATTTGATGTGGAGTGGAAATTTTTGAGGATTGGGTTTATCAAATTTTGCTTAAAAAATCTACTAGGAATACAATGCAACACGTGCGAGGTAGCTACCTAGGTTAATATATATGGAACAATGGAATCATTGAGAATATGTGAGATTTTTTTTCTTACATTTTTATATGATCTAAGGAATGTTTCATTCCATCTTTTCCCTAATCTTCTCTTCACGATCTAGTAGTTATTGGCTGAATACCTTTACTTTGTGTTAATCATTTCTCAACTTGGGTGTGGAAGGAGAACACAAAAATCACAATGGAAGCATGTAAAATTATTAATGTAATCAGAGAGGTCCCCTTGATGTGAAACCACTTTCCTAAGAAGGAGCTTAAGGAGAAGCGAACATCAATTACTAAAGGTCTATGATGCATTTCCAATCTTAGTCAAAAGTTGGGAAGGATTGGGCCTATGAAGATAATATTAATAATATGAAGCTTAACATATCTCCAATGCATCCCTTGAATTCAAAGACCACAAGAAAAAATAAACAAAATAATGGCCATTATGGAAAATAAAAGTGGAAAAAATGGAATCCTAGAATAAAAAATTAGGGCATGGGAATGAATGATTCCAAATTTACTTGAAGAACAAAAAATTAACAATCTAAGTCACTCTAGTTGAATATGTTTATAAACTCATTTTATCATGAACTTGGCAATGGAAAAGAGAAGATAATTATCCAAAACTAAGGATAAATAAGTGATATGAAACAAGGCACTATAGAACAAAATAAGCCTCTTCCTAGTTTGGAATTGATTTGGAATCAAACTTGAAAGTAAGAATAAGAATATTTGCTCTCATCTTTGTTAATATTTTGTAATTGCATTTTACTTATATAAATAAATAATATAAATAAATAAATAAATAAATAAATATATATATACATATATCTATATATATATATATATATATATATATATATATATATATATATATATATATAATCCTTGAATAAATCTCAATGTTTGTTGATAACTTTAATATTAGTTAGGCTTACATGGATATGATTAATGTTTGAGACATAAATTTTGAAGTGTGCGGAGATCATTTAAGTTTATTTTTGATATTTTGGATTTTATTCTTAATATTGAATTTTAGTTTTCAGATTTTGTCACTGAAATTATCATATTTTAGTTTCACATGTTTTTCTAATATATAATATTAATATTAATAAATTTGATGTATTTTGTTTCTTGTTATTTTTATACTATTTTTTAGCTAAGAGATTCATGCTCATACATTAATTATAATAAAAAAATATATATGTATTGTAAAATAATTAGAACTAAAAAAGTGTGAGTAAAATATATATAATAAAATATTTTAATTTTGTATATAAAATTTTATTTTTTTCCTCGAGAAAAAAGCGTAATTTCATTACTGCAGGTGAGTACAAAATTACATTGAGATTTACATAAATATGTGATCAAAGATATACAAACCTAAAACATTTGTGGTCAAGCACCAGTTACAATAATTTAAAAGTATACCTGTACATAAACAGGTTCTGGCAGAATACCCTTTCCTAATTTGAAGACATGTTGTTCAAGTAATTAGACAGATAAACAAACTCTGCTTTCCACTAGCTGAACTGCACTAACTCGTTCAGAAACAGGCACTGGCCAGAATTAAAAGGTTCCCAGAGATCCTCAAGTAGCAGTCATAACCCATTCTATCAAAAGCCCTTAAAATTGCACCCACAGTGAAAAAAACACAGCACAGCAAATAAACAGTGAAGTAGCACCGCCCATAGAGAAGACGTTGTCATCGTGTGTCCATTTACTGTTTTGTTCAGCCCGAATTAGCGGCCCTTCTGGCAAGAGAAAACTAAATAAAAGACCGTGTTTTTGCAGCCACCAACACAAAATTGTAGTGTTAAACGCTCACCCAAAAGTAAGCAGTCCATAACCGGTTAGGTGTCATAACTGTAGAAACTTCCATCCCACAGTAGACCACCCATTGTGCATGTAGACCAATGTACCCAAGTGATAACTCTCGTTCACCTTCACATAAACATTTGTGTTAAAGCACACCATGAGCATGCAAAACAGTTTGTAATTTGTTGTTCAGGCCAAACTTTGGAGACTGTTAGCCTCTCAGTCAAATAAGGATGGATGGAAAAAATCATTAGTGCCTCCATCCTGGTGTTCTCTGATCCTCCAGATTCCCTCGTCCTACAGAAGCCCCCTCTTTGATGCTCGATCAGCATCATCATTATTTTCTCGATATATATGCTGGCAGGAGAAGGAGTCAAGTGAACGGAGGATCTCCTTAATGGAGCAGAGCAGATTTTGTAGGTGATGAACTCTGCACTGCTGAAATCCATTTATCCAATTTATCACATTCAAGGAGTCCCCATAGAAATTTATCACTCTGCATCCTTTCTCCACAGCGAACATCAGAAGGATCTTGAGGCTCAGCATCTCAGCATAATTATTTGAACCTTCTCCGAGCCCTACAGAGATCTCAAACCAATGTGATTCCGACAGATACAGCAAAGCTCCCCCACCACAGACATTTTGCTGCATAGCCCCATCAAAAAAACCCCAAGGATTCCTCCTATCTATATCCAACAGTAGGACCTCCCTCTGATTGGCAGCCCTAATGTGGATAGGAAAAGCAGAGTGCAGTCCTATGGTCATTGCACCAACGATTTCTGGTGTACTGACCGTCCCATCAAATAGTAGCCGATTACGTGCCAACCAAACACCCCAGATGACAAGGAGAGGCAGAGCTTTTATATTCTGCTCAGCATAAGACCCCCACCACGAATCCCATGCATGAGACACAGATAAGCCCTCTAATCTACAAAGTATACCCAGTGACCTGGAACATTCCAGCCAGACACCTTTAATGAAAGGAAAGCTAAGAAAGAGATGGTTAACAGATTCCACATCAGAGTTGCACAAACTGCACCAGCCAGGGCCCTGAAAACATCGGTGTTGTAGCACGTCCCAGGTGGGGACTTTATTTTCAAGGACACACCACATAAAAAGGCGAGTCTTAGGAGGACAATTTAGTTTCCAGATTTTCTTCCACCACCACCGCTCCTCACCCAAGACAGCCCCAGTACTAAGTTTTGTGTAGCCAGCCCTTGGGGAATAGATCCCCGAAGAATCAAAATCCCATGCAATCATATCCTCCCTATCCTGCAGCAAAAAATGAGCCTGTTTTAAAGCACGTATATAAACATCCAATGCCCTCTCATCATGTTCATCCAGCCCCAAGGAAGAGGCCAAAATCCAAGGTTGAATTCCCAGCCTTCTCCGAACCGGATCAGCAAGTTGGGAGAGGAAAGTAATCCCCCTCATCCTTAAAGCTTCAACCGTACGCCTGGGAAGAAGGTGTTGTATTTCACTACCCAACCAAGGGTCCTCACCAACCCGAAGTTTCCTGCCATTACCCACATCCCAAGCCAGACTTGTTTCCAAAATATGAAATGACTTAATAAGTGCCTTCCAAATCACCGAGCCACCAGCAAAGGATTTTCTAGGATTCCTTATCCAATCAAGAATAGAGAAAGGAGCAATATATTTCTCACTGATCACCTGTGTCCAAAGGCTATCAACATTGATGAGCCTCCACCCACTCTTTGCAGCAAGGGCCTGAGCAAAGAGAAAAACATTTTTCAATCCCCATCCTCCCATCCCTTTCGGGACAGCAATTTTCTCCCACCGGACCCAAGGGGTCACCAAAGAATCATGTTTCCCACTCCATAGGAATCGAAAGCAAATCCTCCGAGCAGCCTCCAGGATACCCTTTGGAATCCAAGACAGGGACAGCCAATAGACCGGGACAGCCTCCAATACAGACTTAACTAAAGTCAACCACCCAGCTCTAGACAGCCATTTATGGGACCAAACTCTTAAACGATTTTCCAGCTTTTCCAGCAACCAGCTCCAGTCATGTTTCCTATAATCATTGGGTTTTAAATGGAACCCCAAATAATTCAGCCCATCATCCAACCCAGCATGATTATAAGGAAATATCCTCTCGAACTCACATCTCTCTTCAACCCTCAGAAGATGAGTAGTGATGGAAGACTTACCAGCGTTCACAATCATTCCAGTGGCCATGCTAAACAGGTCCAAAATCTCACCAATAGTGTTTGCATCACGCACCGATCCAGAGCAGAAAATTAATACATCATCAACAAATAGTAGATGTGTGATGAAAAAATTTGTAGCAACCTGTATGCCCTTCAAGGAACCCTGTCTCTTTGCATCCTGAAGAGCTCTGCTCAAGCCCTTAGCAATCAATAAAAACAAAAGGGGAGAAAGGGGGCAGCCTTGGCGCAGGCCCCTTTCAGCATGAAAAAAACGGGAGGCAGCCCCATTAAGTAAAACATAGAAAGAGATAGTAGTAATACAACTCATAATCCCTCTTATGAAACCAATGCCAAACCCAAGGTGAGTCAGAAGCATACGAATATATAACCAGCTTACCCGATCATACGCTTTGGAGAGATCTATTTTCAGCACAGTCCCTTTGAGGTTCTTTGTCTTCATGCTGTGGAGAGCCTCTTGAGCAGTTCTGATTGCTTCATGAATTTGACGGCCTTCCAGGAAACCAAATTGTTCTCCAGAGATATGAGTAGACAGAATGCTTTTGAGTCTTCTTGCAACCACCTTAGCTATCACTTTGTAAATGCAGTTGCACAAAGAGATAGGGCGAAAATCAGCCAAAGAAATGGGATTATCCACTTTCGGAATTAGAGCTATGAAAGTGGAGTTAAAGCAAGCAGGAATCCACCCTGAAATTCTGATATCCTCCACAACTTTCAGCAGATCTGACCCTAAAACATCAAAAAGAGCCAAGAAAAACTTGATGGACCAACCGTCTGGCCCAGGAATTTTATCTTTTTGGAAACTGTGAAGTACCTCCTTTAACTCCTTCTCAGAAACCTCAGCCATTAGAAATCTGTTATCAGCGTCCTCCACAAATCTCGGAAATAACTGAGCAACTCTTATTACTTCCGCAAGTGATGCATGAGCTGGGGCTTTAAATAGATCCTTAAAGTGATCAACCCCCAGCTTAGCTTTAGCCTCAAAAGTGGAGTGCTCAATGCCCTGACCATCTCTTAAGCTCCAGATAGTATTATCCGCCTTTCGACCACGAGCATAAGCATGAAAAAATTTTGTATTATCATCCCCACATGCCAGCCATGTGGCCCTAATTTTCAATCTCCAGGTTTCCTCCTTATCCATAAGTAGTGAGTTCCTTCTTTTTTCTAGGGCAACAAGTGTGTCTTTTTCCACTTGGGATTGAAAACCCCCTCCATTCCCTTCATATATCAATCGAAGATCCTCCTCCACCTGCTTCAAATCCACATCCTCCCTCTGTCTCTTAGCAACCGACCAGACTTTCACGGCTTCCTTAATGCGTTTTAAATTTTCAGCAAAATGAAAACCTGCAGAAAGAGTACTATCCTCCCGATAAGGGATCCACCTAGCGAGAACAAGAGCTTTGAAAGAATCGTCCCTTAGCCAGATTTTGTTGAACTTTAAAGGGCTAGGAGGCTGCCTAGGCCCAAGCTTGAACTCAAGAAAAATAGGGAAATGATCAGATGCACCCCCACATCCGATTCACTGCCTAATCTGAAAAGGCTTGTCCACAATCTGCTCAGCCACCAGGAACCGATCCAATCTCTTCGCTATTCTTTCTTCAGCACATCTATTGTTCCTCCATGTGGGTTTCATCTTTATGGGCTCAATATCGAGCAAATGATTCTCCTCCAATTTTTGAGTGAAGTATCCAGTCAAGGAGTCAATATGGGCATGCGGACCCTAGACCTCAGACTGGCCCAAAGTAAAGTTCAGGTCCCCACCCAATATCACCGAGTCCTCCTTGAGTAAAGAGTTACCCAGGAGTGAGTCCCAAAAATTAATCCTATCCTGATATGGTCCATAGATATTATAAATATTAAATGCTTCACCAATCTCCAACGAAAAAAAATTTAAGCCCAAGACCGACTCCATACCCCAGAAATTCAGTGGTTCAATTGTTATTTCATTCCAACCAACAGCCAGTCCACCCGACCTTCCTCTAACATCCAGCAACTCAAAAGTCCAACCTGGCAACCAACCTTCAAACCTAGCTTTGACCACAGTCCCTTCACCTAAAGTCTCTTGTAGCAGAATAATATCCGGACACTCCAGCACAATAATTCTCTGGAAAGCAGATTTCTTAAGGGGACCTGCCAAGCCCCTACAATTAAAAGACATAATCTTCATAACACACCAGGCTTCAGGGTATTGCTTGCTCTAAGCGCCCTGTCAATCGAAATCTGCCTCCCATCATGAACCTCTATCATAGCTCGATCCTGAACTTTCGCCAAAAGAGAGATCCTGCCCCTGCCTCGGGCTGAAGGAGATTTCCCCCTCCCGAAACCACCTGCACCTTTTTTAGCACTAGATCTCAGATTGTAGCCAGTGACCAGGGGGGCTGAGATTTCCAAAGGGGCCAGCAGCTCGTCACCTGGTTTGTAAACAATAGTCTTCTCTTGGAGAGCTGGCAGAGAAAAATGTGTAGGAACAGCAGTAGGTAACATTCCCCAGTCTTCCGACCGAGCCTCAACTAAAGTCGATGCCAAATTAAGTGAAATGTTGATGTTGGGGGAGAAAGGGAAGGATCCCAAGAGTGAAGAATTCAACAAAGATAAAACTTCTTTCAACATACCATCGTTCTTCAACTGGAAATCCGCTCCATAGTGACGACTATGGATCTCTATAGCAGTCAATCCACAATCAGAAGTCTGAGAGAGTAACTTCTTCCCAGAGAAAAAACCAGACTCAGCTCCCAAACCAGACTCCGCTCCCAACTCCTGGAAACCCAAAACACACGGAGAGTTGGAAGTAATTGCATCATGGTTCAAAACGCTTGTGGAAACTGAAGATGGCTTTGTCTGCGTTTTGGGAGGGCCAGAGCCAGCCTCCTTCAATATAGGATCCTCCGCAGGTCGACTAGAGCTCTGAATTTTAACATTTCGAAAGGAGAGGCCACATTCATTGGCAGGGTGTCCATAAGCATGGCACCAACGGCATCTAAATGGGACATTCTCATAGTCAAGAATCTGCTTAATATCAAATCTCCCCCACCGGAGATTCAGAGATTCTGCAAGGCCATCTCTGATGTTAATCATAACAAGTATTCTAGCTACCCTCCTGTGATTTTTCTTGAAGAAAGAAAGGTCTGCCTCTAAGAAATCCCCAATCGTATTGCCAATACCTCGGAGGTGTTCCTCTGTCTAGTAATGTAAAGGCAGACCAGGCAAACGAACCCACAAAGGGACCGAATCCACCCTCTCCCTACTAGCATCAAAGAGAAGATGCCAAGGTTTTAGAAGCATTGGAGAATGATCTACAGCCCAGCACCGGTGCATCACCCATTGGATATGGTCAAGGTGCAGAAAATTGAAGGCAAACCACCCCTCAGAGAGGGACACCACCTCAGGGACATAACCAAGAGCAGCTTTCCATTGCACATCAACCCATGCTACAACGGTTTTCAGAATGAGATACCTCCCCACAACCCTGCCAACCAGTGTTCTGCTCGCCATTTGAGAAACATGTTCCCAACCTATGTCCTCACCCAAGACATAGTTGTATTCTGCTCTTTTGGCCTTGATCCATTTCTTTTTTCGGCCCCCCTTCTGCAATGCTCCAGCCTCCTTTACCTTGTTTAACTTCGACTCTTTAATACCTTCAGAAGAAAGAAACCCACTCTGTTCTTCCCAACTAATGTGGGTTTGTTCTTCCCTTTCCCTGAAATCCTCCACCCTATGAAACGTGAACACAGAGGGATCCTGAATGTTTTCATACCCAAAATCGCAGTCACTCTGATTTCCACCCCCTTCCTTCTCTCCCGCATTCAAACACTGATGAAAGGCCTTCCCTTGTAGAGCAGGACCCTTTGCCAGTGTCGCGCTCCAACTGTCTGCCAGGCTGCCTCCCTCCATTCCAGCATAACCACCTTTGAACTGTAAGGGCGAATGGCTTCCGTTCGATAAAGAACAGGCCTCCACATGACCTGTTGGGCGCGTCCCAAACTGCACACCAGTAACGGGTTGTTCACCGCAAAAATAGGCTCGAAATCTCTGGACATTCTCCTTCGCAGACCAGGTCTGGTCATCGTTTACAGTAACTTGCCCCGCTCCGTTCAAAATCGCCAGTCTCCCGCCCAGCGCCATCTAATTTTTTCTCCACTTACCGTTCTAGATGCAGATTTACTTACTCGTGACATCCAATTCCTGTATATAAAAATATATTCAATGAAGGTTATCAATAAAATATTTTTATCCCAATTAATAATATATTAAAAATATATATTTTTTCCAAAGAAAAAATCGAACCATCTATTGAGTATATAGAAAGTTACATAGTATATGCATATAGCATTCAAAGAACTGCATTTTTCCTTTTTTTGCAAAAGAGGGAAAAATGGAGCTACAGCGGATTAGGAGGAAGAAAAGTCAATCCTCCCAGCCCTATCAAAAATGATGAAAAAACGTCTCCTTTCAGCCCCTAGGCTTCCCTATTGATAGGAAAGTATACGCCCGAAACAGGGATGGAAACAGACTGGTTTCATTTGTTCCCACAAAAAGCTTAAACTGGGTGGTAGACACCGATCCAGTTTTGAAGTTTATAGTCACACAATACCAAAAATGAGGAAATAATCGTCTCTCGGATCTCCTCTTAAGAGGAAAATAATCTGAAACAGAGACATGGAAGTTTGTAGGATATGTTTTAGTGCTGAAAAGAAAATATAAACAAAATGTCTGAAGTTACCAACAATTTTGTATAGTTCCATGTTGATCTAAAAAAACATGAAAAATAAAAAAGGAGAAACTGGAAACTAGCGGGCGAATGGAGGTTGTTCGATAATTCGAACAAGTCCTCCATCAACCTCAGTTGCTACCCAGTGCCCTAAATCTTGCCGAACACCCTCCTTAGATAGGAGGTCTGCTTCACTGTTTCGCTTCCTGTAAATGTGGCAAGCAATGATATGGTTAAAATAGGATTTTAAAAGCATCACCTGATCTAGTAAAGGAGACAAAATGTAATTTAGACATCTCTGGGAACCATTAAACCACTTTATGATGTTCAAAGAGTCCCCAAAAATTTGGACTTCTCTCATCTCAAGGGAGGAAAGCCAGCAAAGAAGGAGATGAAGGGCTTTCAATTTTGCGAAGTTATTTGTCCCCTGTCCAAGGCCAACTGATGCTTTGAGAACTTTCCCAGATGGAAGATGAATGGATAGGCTAGCTCCACATCTATTTTGAGGGTCAGATGCCCCATCGAAATATGCCCATGGAATGTCACCCCTAATGACCTCCTCTTGAATGAATCTGACATGTTGGGACTCTGATGGAACTGGAATATATTCAAAAATAGATACCCCTTCCTCTGCTAGTAGATTAACGGGAAAGAGAATTTCTTGAAAGATGACATGATTTCTCACAATCCAGGATCCCCAGGCAACAATTAGTGGGAGGTTTCGCACCCTGTCATTTGGAGAAGCCTGCCACCATCTCTGCCATGCCTCCGAAACAGCTTGACCTTCCCATTTTTGCGTAATTTTAAGGAGCCTCAAGGTTTCGGTCCAAAGTCTAATTTTATATGTGCAAGGAAGAAAAAGATGATGTACTGACTCAAGACTAGCCTTGCACAGAGAGCACCAACCAGGAACAATATTGCCCCTTCATTGAAGAAAGTCCCAGGACTGAAATTTGTTCTGAAGAATGCACAAGAAGAAAAATTTATTTTTTGTCGGTCCCTTTATCTCCCACAACAATTTAAACCACCACTCCAGTTCCCCCCAAACCTTCTGAGACATTAACCATTTGTACCCAAATTTTGGGGAGTATAGACCCGTTGGGGCATGTACCCATCTGAGCTCATCCCGCCTCTCTCGAATTCCGATATTTGAACTCTGGAGCTCACTGATGAAACCCTACCACTACTCTTTCCACATGTTTTCGAGCTAAAGGGCCTCCCCTATCATCCATGCTTGTCCCCACATGGTTAATTGACCTTGCTGGGCAATATTGTTCAGAATTCTGAAGCCTCTTTGTTATAGCTGCTCAATTAGATCTCTGGAGAGGGCGTATCTCCCAGTGCAACCCACCCATGGATCATGGCCCAGCCTTACATGTGCACCATCCCCAACATGCCAAGCTAGTCCCTGTTCGATTATCTTGACCGATGTTAGCGTTGTTTTCCAGACAATCGAAGAATTTTTTAATTTCTTATTGGGCATGTGCATCCATTCATTTATTGGCATTGGGTCGATGTATTTCCTTCTTATGACTGTCGTCCAGATATTTTCCAGGGTAATGAGTCTCCAACCCAATTTTGCAGTCAAAGAAGTGGTGAAGGAGGGGATTTCCTTAATTCCCCACCCTCCCCAGGCCTTCGGATGCACTATTTTCTCCCATGCCACCCAAGGCATTACATGTTCCACCTTTGATCCAGCCCATAAGAACCTACAGCATAGTTTATTAATAGATGAGAGGATACTTTTTGGCACCCAAGAAAGGGTAGCCGAGTACACCAGATGGCCATGGCTACAGATTTAATCAGCACTAGTCTCCCTGCTCGAGATAGCCATTTAAAACTCCAATGTTTCATCCTTCACTCAATTTTTGCTACAAGCCAGTGCTAATCCTGAATTCGATAAGGGTCTAGCTTTAGTTGGAAACCCAATTATTTGAAAATGCCTTGTATGGCCTTTACTTCAAATGGTAACACTTCAGATATTCTGCCCACTTCAGCTCGAGAAAGTTCTGTCGTTGTAATTTTGGATTTCTAGCTGTTTACAATTAAGCCGGTAGTCTTTAAGAAGAGGTCCAACACCTCATTTAACCGTCGAAAGTATTCTAAACTTCCATTGTTGAAAAGGAGAATATCATCCAAAAAGAGCAGATGAGTAATGAAAAGGTTGACAACCACCTCAATGCCTTTTAGTTCCCCCCTTCTTTTTGCGTCATGAATCATCAGAATAAGTCCTTCCGCAGCCAATAAAAAAATAAGGGGAGATAGAGGGCATCCCTGACGAAGGCCTCTTTAAACATGGAAGAAATTGGTAGAAGCCCCGTTGATCAAAATAGCAATACTTGTAGATGAGATGCACTCCATCACCCGGTTGATGAAGTCAATCCTGAAGCCAAGATGGGTCAGGAGAAGCCAGAGATACATCTAGATAATTATGTCTTATGCCTTGGAGAGGTCTATTTTTACAATTGCTCCTCTCTTTTTTTTTACTTCTTTTTAGGTTGTGAATAGTTTCCCGGGCCACCCCTACAACCTCGTGGATTTGTCTTCCATCCAGGAAGCCGAACTGTTCCAGGGAGATATTTCGAGAGAGGAAGGGTTTGAGATGTGTAGTTATCACGTTTGCAATGATTTTATATATGCACGAGCAAAGAGATGAGCCTAAAATAATTGAAGGACTTCGGATGCTCCTTTTTGGGGATGAGGGCAAGGAAGTAGAGTTGAAAGGTTGATAGATGGTTCTGGATCTTCTCGACTCTTCCACCACCGCAAGAAATTCATAACCCAAAAATTCAAAAAAGTGTTGAAATAATTCCACCGTCCAACAATCCAGCCCAGGGCTCTTGTCTTTCTACATTTCCTTGAGAATACCCTCCACCTCCTCTTTCGAGATAGGTTCCATAATACTGTCATTCCCTTCTTCATCTATATATCTGGGGAAAAATTGTGCAACCCTGATCACTTCAGAAATAGATGCCTCCATAGGGGCTCTAAACAAATATTTGAAGTGTTTCACTCCTAGAGAAGATAAGTCTTCGAAAGTTCATGTCGTAATTCCTTCCTTCGTCTACATTCCCAAAATTGTATTAATATTTTTCCTTCCTTTGGCATAGTTCTGGAAAAATTTTGTATTCTCATCTCCAGCTAACAGCCAAATTGCCTTGCTTTTGAAGCGCCAACTTTCTTCCCTCTCCAGTGAGATTTTCCTTCTTGATGCTTCAAGCTCTTTATTTTGTCCCTTGATTCAATGGAGGCATATATGGCCCCCTCTGGGCTTTCAAGGAAATCAATTTCTTCATTTACCTTTCGTAATTCTTCCTCCTCCTTTATTTTTTTGGCCTTTTCCCATTCCAAGGTAGCTCTTTTCATTTTCTTTAGATTCTCCATAAAATTCCAGCTCATACTACCTGGTTCCGCCAACCGTTCTATCCTCCAATTGGCATGGAACAAAGAGTTGAAGGATTCATATTTGATCCATGAATAGTTAAACTTGAAGGGAGCCCTGGGCTTCTTATGTGGACCTTTGATCTCTAGGAGTATGGGCAGGTGGTCGGATAAGCCCCCTTCCCCAACCCAATGCCCAAAGACAGAGGATCTGGCCACGAGGTCTTCGTTAAGGAGAAAACAATCCAACTTCTTTTCCACCCTATCCTCACCCATTCTTCTGTTCCTCCAAGTGGGTCTAGGTTTGAACATATTTGCATCCACTAGGTGTGAGGAGACCAGCTTATTGAGAAATAAATCTGTAAGAGGGTCTGCACGAGCAGAAGGACCCCAGGATTCAGATATCCCCAAGAAAAAATTCAGGTCTCCTCCTAGAATAAGATTTGAGTTATTCAAGCAGGATTTGGCAAATAGATTGTTCCAATACTGCACCCTATCCAATCAAGGCCCATAAACATTTAATAGAAGAAGAGGGTGAAAGAGCTCATTTGAGTATACTTCCATGGCCAAGGTATTTTCAAAGCCCCATGTAGATATTTCCTTCAACCTCCCAGATTTTATGCCCAACGCCAAGCCCTCGAATCTTCCATGAGAATCCGGGGCCTGAAATATCCACCCCGGGAACATCCTGGACATAGTGCCAACCACTTCTTCCCCCATCCCCAAGGTCTCTTGTAACATAAGAATGTCTGGTTCGTAGGACTTCATCAACTCCCTCAGTGCTAATTTTTTGGGTTGACTAGTAAAACCCCTACAATTGTAATAGAGAATGATCATCGATAACCTAGGGTAGGGCTCTGCATTGCTCTAAGCACCCTAGAAAGGGAACGCTGCTTCCCATCTGCAATGTCGATTTTTGCCTTGAATTATGCCTTGGAAAGATTGGATTTCCTACCCCGCACCTTTCTAAGGCCTACCGAAATAGGATTAGTCTCTAATCCTCCAATAGCCTCCTCCTTTATAGGTTTCTTCATAAGAGATCTTAAGTTATATGGGGGTTTTTCAGGGATACAGGGCGGAGGGAGGGGCGATCCTATATGAGACACAAGGAGAGATTCCAACGGAGTAGTCGGGATGGATGTAATGATATTGTCTAGAGACTCTATGACATCACGCGTTTTCAAATATTCCAGTTGAGATGGCCTGGAAGGACCAGGCTTTGAATAAGAAAAAACAAAAGTACATAAAGAGGTGAAAAGGGAGGGAGAAGAGACCAGAATCGTACCCTCCGGAGTAGATGAAACGGGTTCAGCTTCAAGGAAAATTGAAGATGTTGGAGGTTGCTCTGGTTCATGTTCCATAGTTATAGGGTTGTTTTGCTCTGCCAGCTGATCAGAAGGAGCTGTTCCAGTCGTGTTTCCACCTGGTCCATCAACCCCTTCCATCATCTCCCCCTCTGGTGGCCTGATCTCTTCTGCAGCCGAGGGTCTTAGAGGCCCTCGGTTTATCCTTTTTTTCTTCCTTCTTCTTCGGTGCCCAAGCGGGCAATCCTTTTCCAGGTGTCCATATTTATGGCATCGATGGCATCGGAATGGCATGTGTTCATAGTCCAGAGTTTGTGTAAATTCAAATTCCTTGTATTTCAGACACATTTATTCTGTTAGTGCTTTAGGATTTAGGTTGACCAAAATTCTGGCAACACTAAGATCCTTGGTATGCTGGAACGATAAATCTACTTCTAGCAATTGACCCAGAGTGTTCCCAATTGATCGAAAAGTTGAGTTCGTCCAGAAGGGTATTGGTAACCCTGGCAGCTTTACCCAAACTGGTGATTCTTCGATTTTTTCCCTCTGGGCATCAAATAGTGGCGTCCATTTCCTGAATAAGACAGGCCTCTTCTGGAAATTCCAGTTCCTTTCTAAAACCCTTTCCAAGTGCTCCTTTTTCTCAAACTTAATCATAAACCACCCCCGAGCTAGGGTTTGAATATCTATGGGGCTTCCCGAGGAATCCACCCATACCGAGGTTGTCCAGTCTATGATATAGTTGACAGAGTATTTACTTCCTCTGAATCTGCCTACTAGGATGGTTTATGGTGCTTCCATTACTTCATCAATGAGTATGTCGACTCCAAAGACACAGCATGGGCTCTCTTCTTTTTTCCTGATTAACTTGGTCTTTTTTATTTTTGTACCTGCAACCCCACTCCTTCCACCTTCCTCACCTTCCAACGGCCTTTCGATAGCATTTGGTTCTTTAGGAACAGGCAACCCAGGTCGCCCTTCCTCAGTGTGATGAGAAGCCTCCCAAGAAGAGCCTCCTACTCCTAGAGGTCCTTCTTGTTGTCTGGGCACCCCAAATTCCTCCTGTCGATTTTCTCCTCTATGAGAACCTGAAAGCCTTCCTTGTTCCTCCGTTGAAGGCACAGAATGAAAGGCCCCTTCCTGACCCAAGGTTGTCTGCCTCAAACCACCATGGTTTCCAGATAAACCCTTAGCTACCTCCGGCCCCAAACTCGCCACTTCACTCCCCTGCGAGAAAAGGAAGTTTTCGAGGAAAATAATACCCTGCCACTGATGTGAGTTCTTTTGTGCACTAGGAGCGTCCAAATGAGATTCTCTGCCCAGATCCGGAAATCTATGGTTTTCTCCCAAAAAACCCTTAAGACCAACAGAACTCTGAATACCATAGCTAGCAATTATATCTTCCAACCCCCCTGAGAGAAACGGGATTGATGAAATACCTAGCGGTGTAGGGTTTAGCATATTTTTCGGAAGCTGATCGACTCCATGCTTCTTAGGGAATGACGAAAGTTGGAATGGCCCTGGTTCGTTTTCTTCCTTCCACACGTAGTTGAAAGTACTCTGAAGGCTTTCTTCCAGGAGAGCTGCCCCGTTCGAAAAACCCCAGACACATTCAGGAGTTTTGTTCTTCACGCCTGTGTCACCAATGGCCGGAATATACCGCTCCAAATTTTTTGCCGACACCTCGTACCCCCAGACTACTAACAGATCTTTCGGCACTGGTTCTAAATCCACCGAATCTCATTCAAAACCCATCTTTACTGTGTGCTTTTAGTGTCTAAGAAAAACCTCCGACAGCACATGACCCTCTCCAACACTGAAACCTCGTGCACACACCATCATTTAGCTGTAGGGTTAGGGTTTGTGAGCACGGAGACATCCATCCTAACCCGAATTAGCCGTAAGCAGAAACGTCAAACCCCAGGCATGGCGTGGCTGATTGTCGGTAGTACAAATGTTGGAGGGGTTATGACAGCCCAGGACGACTGTCACGTCGAGGCCTTTCACAGAAACATTGTCTGTGGCCAGTTTCAGGGCGCCTGCAGACCATGGCTGCCGCCATGATTAAGATTTTGACCTCGCTTCTCGCTCCTCATCGTCCCCGCCTCCGATCAATCCTCCTAAATAACTTATGTTATATTAAAAATATATTAATAGTAGGAAAAAAAAGCATTTAATTTGGGTTGATTAAATGTCTCCATGTACATGTCATGTAAAATATTTTAATGGAAATTATGTATATATTATATATCTTTTTTAAAAATTATGTATATATCATGAAAAAAATAAGTTTTATTGTTAAAACTTTTATTTGGTCGTATATATACTATATATATAACATTCAAAAATACAATTTAAATAATGAAAAATTACACATTATATTCTACACTCTAAAGAAGTTTGCAAGTGAAGACATTTGAGCTCTGGTTATATCCGTACTTAAAAAGTTGTCTATAACATCTTAAACAAGTTTAGATCCATCTTAACGACGGATCTACCAAGGGCGAATATGTAAAACCCTTTTTAGAATGCAAAACTTGAAAAAAGATTTACAAAGAGATTTAATATATTATAGTGCTCGATAAATAAGTGATTAAAATAGATCTATAATGGTTTTTTGTCTCTCTATATAAACCATGTGTAATTTTTTATTTTTGAATAATTTATTATTATTATTATTATTATTTTATATTAACCAGCCTAGATCCATCTAACTTTGGATCTAACAGGAGCGTAGAAGGATCAAATTCATTTAAGTCCAAACTTCTTTTAAAGTGCAAAATACAATATATAAATAAATTGATATCCACATAAATTAGTTAACATATATATTCAAATTAGTTAAAAAAAACTTGTGTTGAAATATCTTTGAAAAATATTAGATTTAAACATATTACTCACATTTTTTCTACTTCTAATTTTTTTACATAAAATTATATTATGTTATATGAACAACTAACTAAAATATATATATTTTTTTTGTTTTTTATTATAGCTAATATTACTTTTCTTTTTATAGAGTAGTTAGTTTATTTTTAGTTCACAGATGTTGAGCATGTATGGATCTGTTACTTGATATGAAACTCCTGCTATTGGTGGTGGTGCTAGTAGATATGCTACTAATAATGGTGTTGTTGGGTAAACTACCGGTGGTAAGAAAATATTTTCATGCATTTTGTTTTTTATTATTTTTGGATCATTTTAAACAAAAATTATATATGTTAATTCATTATTTCTGAATATTTTAAACCGAAATTAACTATATAATATATATGTTTTTGTAAAATATATAGTTTCACATTTTTTTCCTAAAAAAATATTTTAATATTTGTGAGGTGTATATTTCCGAATTATGCATTGAATTTTGGAAAAACCAAAAATTTCCATATTTAATCTATTATAATTTGAAATGGAACTTCATAACTATAGAATATGAACTGGAACTTGATAAATATGATGTATGGTCGTTTATTTTTGGCGTTCTTTGTGCATAGGCCATAATCTTTTGAACCATTGTGCTGTGGAAAAACTGCTCCAGGGACAGAGCTCTCACTTTCTTCAAATAAACATCAACAGGGATGCGACCCTCTTGAACATCTTCATCCAAATCATACAAAATATCCTCGATTGCCTCGTCTGCAGCTGTGCATTCCAACATTTGCTTCAACAACCCATCCTTCAACTCTTGCATATCACTGCCTGGTAATCATGCCATTGTATTTCCCTTGAAAACTTCATCTGTTGAAAGTTTTTTCGACTGGGAGAGAGCATAAGATGTAGGAGGAAGCAATGACTGAGGGTGAGGAACATTGGTACTTTACTATATAAACATAGGAGGATGTTGACAGATTAACAGGCTCAAATTTCTCACCAGATCTACAAGATTGGATTCAGGAAATACCCATTTTTGCAGATAGGGGATTGAGACCATACCTGATGGGTTGACATATGGGTGCCCTCTCTGAATTACTATATCACTTGTAGGTCCCAAATAAACAGTGGGGGACTCCCTAGGGTAGGACTCCAACAGAAATATTGTGACAGGTATGTTGCTCTTGGCATCCTGGTAATGCATGGGCAATACTCCCTCCACTTGCAGCAACTTCAACTCTCTCCCATCATTGTCATAAATTGTTGAAGCACTGGCCTGGAAACCAGGGTACTCCTGCAACACAGTGAGAAGATGTTGCCCTATGACTCTTTTCAGATCCTCCTCATAGGGCATTGTTGAATGGAACCCCTCATAGGAGAAATCCATTTCCTCAGAAGTAGGAGGTGGCAATGACTGAGGGCGAGGAACACTGGCACTTTGCTGTCTAAACACAGGAGGATACTGAGAGAATAACAGGCTCAAAATTTTCCCCAGGTCTACAAGATTGGATTCAGGAAATGCCCATTCTTGCAGATAGGGAATTGTGACCAGCCCTGATGGGTTCACATAAAGGTGCTCTCTCTGAATTGACATATCACTTGTTGGTCTCAAATAAACACAGGGGGCCACCCTGGGGTAGGACTCCAACAACCAAAGTGTGAAAGTTATGTTGTTATTGGCATCCTGGTAATGCATGGGCACTGCTACCTCCACCTATAGTAAATTCAACTCTCTCCCAAAGTTGTTGTGATAGAATATTGAAGCACTAGCCTGAGAAATCTGGTACTCCTGGAACACAGCATGAATATGTTGCCCTATCACTTTTATCATATCCTTGTCATAGGGAAGTGAGTAATGGAATCCCTCATAGGAGAAAGCCCCCAGGAAATCGTTGGCTATCGAATGAGCTGGGACCTCCATTGCCTGATTTTGTGGTTGAAGTTGAACTAGAGATCACTGTGAGGCAGTGGGAGTGCAATCAACTTTGGCTATTTTATAGATCGTTGGAACCTCTGGTTCTTATAGTTGTGATTTGTGACATTTTATATAGCATATAAAGAGGTTTATTATGTCTAGAGGCGCGTCCAGTGTTGATATAAATAACCTAGTATTTTTTTATAATAATAATAATAAAACTTTTCTTTATTAATAAATATATTACAATTACAAACTCTAATAATAAATTTGCTAACACAACTCCTAAAATATATAATCCAGTTGTTTCCACCAATAAAATGACAAATCTTATAAGAAAAAAATCCACGATACTTTCTTTTCCTCAAACATATACCACAACCCTGTGACAAACTAAGGAAAAATATTTGCCAAACTCTAAATTTTTTAAACAATAAATTTGGTAACACAACTCCCACAACTCCTAATATATAATAAGGTTACTTCTATCAATGGAAAGACAAATATTAAAGAAAAAAACCTCGTCATGCTGGTCACAAGCTTGGGGCAAACTAAGGAAAAATATTTGCCAAACTTTAAATATCTGGAACAATAAATTTCTTAACACAACTCCTAAAATATAATCAAATTGGTGGAAAGACAAATCTTATAACACAAAAATATCCATGGTACTCTATTTTCCTAAACATAAGTCACAAGTTTTTGGAAATTAGGGAGAGATATTTGCTTATCCCAACTTACTTTCTTCTCATGCTTTAGTTTATGTTTTCTCTTTTATAAAATCCTCTCTCTACTCTCAAATTTGTTATTGTTATACTTGGACTATATTATGGTATACATTATATGGACAAACATCCACATATCTATTTATAAATTATATTTGGAATTTAATTTTAACTTTAAAGTTAATTTAATTTAAGTTAAGATTAAACGATGAAGCTCATCTAGAGGCAATTTAATTGGTGATGGCTATGAAAATGAAGTCGTATGTGCGAGGAGGTTCTAGGTTCAAATCCCCTTGATGCATGTGGAAGGGGCATACATAGACATCTAGAGATTATATTCATAGCTGTTGAAATCAACCCCATGTCACTCAAGTACAAGACCAACCCAATTGTCGATTCCTCTAAAATATATATATATATATATATCCACCAAAATTATATATTTTAATTATATATATGTTTTCTCTTATTTATCAATTTGATTAAAAATGTGTCTTGATTTTATTGAATGCATAGTCATCCTGATTTTCAAAAATTAATTAGTTGTACAAAAGTTGTCATAAATTATATATATATATATAGATGACTACTATCCTCGAATCATTTTTGTGTGGTTGTATTGAATGTTTTGAGATATCTTAGCATTCATGCACAAGTCATAGTGTGTGGACTATGCATTCATTCATAGCATTTGGGTTTGGGGATGTGTTGTGAAAATTTGAGTCTAGTTTACTTTTTTATATTTTTTTAAGCAATGGTTTTTAGCTTATTGTTATCTAATATCGGTACAAGGATTAGGGTTGTAATCTAATCGTGGATAGTGGATTAGAGTTTTGGAGATTGCAAAATATCTAACTATTGTATTATGAATGGTTAAAGCTAATATAACAAGGAATATAAAAGTGCAGTGCTAGGTTAGGTTATGTGGTTTTCTTTGTCAAAAGCTAAATTTCTAGGTTAGTGTGTGTATGTCATTGTTTACAAGCTATTTTTCTTAATAATATGTGTGCATTTTCATTTCAAAAGTTCTAAAACTTATATAAACTTGGGGCCAAAATCCTTTCTTTTTTTTTGTTTTTTTTCATTGAGTATAAAGCCAATTTTAATGTTTCCTTCTTCTTATCTTTAGTTTGTAATTTATTGAATTTTAATTGTGTTTTATTAAATTGATGGTAGCATCTTTAAAAAATAAAAATATCGTAAGTTTTTGTATATTACGTAAGTAACATCCTACAACAACATAAAATGTGAATGAAGCTTGGGACATGTATTTGGGGACCACAAGTCTAATTGATGCCCTTATGGACAACTATGGAGTATGATACGTCATAGTCACCCTAGTGTATGGGGCACAAATTATCAATGAAGTCCATGCATAGAAGCACACCATGGTCCTCATTCAGCGATAATAGATGATGGTTGAATGTGGAAATTGACTCTCATGTAGACATATTTCATGATATGTAAGTGTACTCATATTATTCTATTTTTTTACTAATCATCACAATCATCAATGCATGAATAGATAAATTTTTCTAAGTGTTTTCATAGGCATGTTAGGATTAAAATATATGAACCTTTGCAACTTCAATGCATTTGCTATTGAAACTCCTACAATGCAATCCAAGCACCTTCTCCTAATGCCATTTGTTTCCTACTTCCAATGGATGTTGAAGGCATCAATGATGATAGGTTGGAGGAAAATGGAATATTGAAGGACGGAAAGATAATGCCTTACGCAAAATATTATCATCTTTTTGTGTTGGTAACCACTGCAAACCATCCAAAAAACCCTTGGAATTTTAGTGACTTTTAATTCATAGAAATTAGGGTAAGAGAAACTTCCTCCATGCTTGAAAATGTTAATCAAGTAAGGATATTTATTATATTTGGCAAATGAAGTGGTTTGGTAGTCAATAATATTACTTTGGAGGAACAAGTAGGGGTAAGAGGTACAATAAAAGTTCTTGAGTAAAGCCATAACAAGGCCTCCATAGTAAAAAAGAAGAAAAAAATATGTTAGGATCAAAGAATAAAGACACAAATTATCCTTGGGAAAAGACATAATCATGGGTAAGTAGTGGAGATGGAGAGAAAAGCACTAATAGGGAATTTATTTAACAAACTAAGTTAAAGAAAAAAATATATTGTAGGTCAATGGGTTAAGAAGTTTTGAATATTGGTGTTGGGATATACTCCTCTTCATCATTTCCTTGTAAGAGGATCGATATAATTTACTTTAGATTCCCATAGATTTCAAATACGATAACAAAAAATAGATGATGCTAGAGTTTGATAGTGTTAACTGTTAAAAAATGGCCTTTGTGCTTTGACCTTGGGAGGGAACTGAACTTAGGGCAGTTTATTTGTATCGAAATCTTAGTCTCCTTCTAGAATTATAGCCTTAACACAAAGTGTTCATGGCAATAGTAAACTATCTAGAGGCTTTTGTTGATTTCCATGTTTCCTACAAAAGTAGTAGATCTAGAATTATGGTGAAGTTCTTAGGAGAAATGGCTCTTAAGACATGGCTTCTTGAATCCATACGAATTGAGATGGGAAAATGGAAATATGCTCAAACATTAGATTATTTTAGGGCCTTCGTTCCATTGTGCTTGATGCCACCTTTATAGATACATCGTGAAGGACTACTCTACAAATTTTTTGAAATTTGAATGGAGGAAGAAGTCTCTTAAACCAAAATGTCCAACAATGGGGAACTCTTAATTGCACAATTGGTAGCAGTAATGGAAAATCACTCCAATGACAAAGTTCATAAGTGATATAAACTCACAAATTCTAAGACTCTAATCAAACAATGTCAACTCTAAAACCAGTATGAAAGAAAATGACTACCATAAAGAGGAGAACATGTTGATGAATGCAATATCTCTTGACTCCTTAAGTTCAATGTCGTCAACAAGGATGGTCTCGATAAAGCTAGATGTAATTATAGGAGATGTTGGATCCACCCAAGTGACACAAGTATTGGGTAAATTAATAAACTTAACTCATATTCATGTTAGTTTGAATTTACAATGTAATACCATCCTTCTAAATAAATAGAGGATAAATTTTGGGTAAATTATACTTTTTTATTCGAACTCTAGCTTAAAATGAGGATGCCCCTAATTCCACAACGAATCCAAAAACATGATATCGACATCATATTTTCCCAAAAGATAATATACCAAACTTTATTGCTCCTTTTTCAAAGTTCTCAAAAAATACTTCAAGCTTACAACCCAGTCTCTAGCTCCTATGCCATAGAGGAAGGATCTCATGGTACAAGGAAAATTGTTATTCACTTAGATATAAGAAAGCCATGTTGATAAAGGAAGTGGTAGAAATTAAGGGAGGGTTATGTTTGGACATAGGGAAGGATGGGAATAAAAACGCTTTAAGAAGGAAATACTTCCTTGGTCTGACACATTATATTTAAAATGGGAAATAACAAACTATTCTTGTGGCACTTAAAGTAGGTCAATCCCTTGAAACGATCAAAGTCTTGTTGTTTTATCCTTTAACATAAGAGGTTTGGTCCAATACCATGGCTTAATAATACCCACAAGTCCAAAATCTATAACTCAGTTCATATATAGAAAACTGATAAACCTACAATTTACATCATATTATTAATAATTAAATTAAAATTATGGATATCTACATAATTATAAGTGTTTCTCCTTTTAAATGTTATTAATGCTCATCTAAATTTCACTTTATAAAATAATTTAAATAGTTTTCCTTCTCTTCATACAACTGTGAAATCCTCATTTCAACATTTTTTCAAAAACCAAACCATAAGCCTGTGATTTGAGATTTCGAGTTCATTCTCTTTGAACATTAACACTGAAACAAGCTATCACACAATTAAATACCTATAAATCAATTCGGTTTTGTGGTGAAGGAATTATCTCCGCGGAAAAAGATGAAAGCCCATTTTAATTGGTACAATGGATCTTAATTTATAGCTATTATTTATATACATTTACACCACTACAACATCCTTGCTAAAAATATTGAGAGTAGGGGGGGTTGAATCAGTATTTCATGATAATTCATTTTTACGTCAGGGGCGTTATCTTTGCTAGAATGGGGTGAGCAAACACTGTTCACCCCACCCAGTCAAAACACTTTCTCATCTCCCTTCTGTCGAATAAAAAATTGACAAATGTAACCACCGGCTTCGTCCTCCTATTCGGGAAATCTGTCATTCATTTCGTCTTGAAATACGCGCCAAAAAAGACCACGGGATCCACTATGCTTCCACTCTCACCCTAGGAAGTCTTCGCGGACACCACCATACTCTATCCCTCCACGTTAGTTAGGGTCTCTTCATTTGGCTTGATCCGGAAGCACATATAAAACACGATTAACAAACCTGCGGTTCGAAGCTTTCCCTCAATGCCCACCCTTCCACTGTTCAAAGCAGCTTCATCCCTGAGATTTTCCACCAAGTCTCTACCACCCATTCTTTGCCCTCCCCGAAGCCTTTCATTGCCAAAGGGCTCAAGGTTTCATTCATTAAATTCCTCCGTAGGCTCCGCCACAGCGTTCCATAGGCGGCCGTGCTGATGCTGCGCTGGTCCATTTCCGCACACCCTGGGCGGTCGGGTGGTCCGCAAAGAGGGAGCCCTTTTGTATGAGAATGAAGATGTTGTTGTATCCCCAAGCTAGCGATAGGAATTTTCATGAAACACAGTTGACAACTCTGCATGTGCCAAGCTAAGAGCCCAGAGCCTAAGATAAGATGCAGTGTTGGAGACTGCACCCAATATAAATTCAATTGTATGTACCATATGGTGTACGAAAATCTCACTAAATTCAAATTCCTCATGTTCAGAGTCAAGATCATGATCCATATCAAAAGAATCAACATCTGAACTTGCAAGAATTCCATATGCATGACCTTGAAGCCTCTGGTCATGTTGCCTTTTTAGAAGCAGAGGCTTTGGAAGAAGCATCCAAGGCACTGCAACAAGTGCCAGAAGTAGTAGCACCATCTGAACATTCCTTTGACCCCAAAAAAGTTTATTTTCACCAAGTTCATCTGTTGGGATTAAGAACATATATATCATTACATGATAAAGATTAGCCTGGGAACCAGCGCACCACTTAACGATTACGAGGAGCGAAAGATAGCGAAACAGGTTGTTCAAAAAAATAATATGGGGCACGAATTGGTACCAAATATTCATTGGATTATGAAATAATTTTGCATTGAAATAGCTCATAATAATTCCCAAAATCATTTATGTAAATCCCAACAGAATAGAGAGTTTCATCTTTAATGAGTTTAAAAATGGCAACTCAGTTCGACTACCGTGCCACACTAGATCAACTCCAAATAGATATTCCTCATGAACCTTTATCAACCCTGTTGAATAAGCATCCCTGCAGGAAGAATCACGACATGCATAGGCAGATGGGCCAAAATTTTTAAGGGGAACTGAAAAGAATTCATTGTAGATGAGTCCACAGTAAATTGAGAATATTTCCATCATAAAAATCACATAGCGACCTCCAAAATCCATCTCCATTATGTCTCCAAGTTTCTGACTACCAAGTTTTCTTTCTCTGCATATGAGCCACAAGGATGCAAGTAATAAGCATATACCATGCCCCCAATCACCAAACATTACAGTGAACAAAAATGAGAATGTAACGATTGTGAATACACCAAGATTTGCCTCTTGGTACTTAGCCACACCATATGCATCAACTATTTCTTGGAAAGCAGTGGTAAATTTATTTATTTTGAAATATGTGGGTGGTGCCTCCTTTGTATAAAGCACTTGGAATATAGTTCCAAGCTGTGAGTTACTATCCATAGTTGCACAATGCAATGCATCTTGAATCTAAGTTTTGGCAAATACAGGGCACCACCCCTCAACAACTAGACACCTCCTTGTAATCAGAGTGTTGTAAACAACTTTCTATGTTCTTACCAAAATATTCCATTGTTCAAACTAATATCCAGTTGTTGTCAACACATTATCCCGATGGCGAATTTCGGCATCTACTGTGCTTTGCAGCTCTGCGAGCCTTCGAGAAACCTCTCCTATCATTTTCCTTTATTTACTAATTTCTTCATGGAAAGGATATCGATTTGCCCCAAAAACTTGACAAATATTCATTACTTTAGTCCTTGCTCGCTCTCCAGAATAAAAAATAACAAAAAAAAAAAAATCAACCTTCTCCCCTGAGACAGGATCAGTGACAGGTTGCTCAGTTGCAGACTTCTTTAAGAACATGTTACCCCTTGTAGCACAAAAAAGATCCTTTCAAATTGTATTGCCTTTGCTTTGGGAACAACACCACTAATAAACCCTAGCCTTGCTTACTTTGAAGGTTTTGTCAACATTTCCTGCTCTAATAACAGCGGGCTATCCATAGATCCTTCCACATCACTTTGAGCTAATGAGAAGAATGAACCAACTTTTTGTAATACAAGCTTAAATTCCTGAAGCTCGTCATGAGAACGCTACAACTTTTCATTATTTGCACTAATCTCTAAAAGTTCACCAAGCTTTATCTCAAGATCATCCAACTCAATATCTGGACGTAGAGCAAACATTGTATAAGGTGATAACCCAGCTTTAATCATTTGTTCTCTAAAAAAGCGCAACTTCCGTGACATTTCTCCAGATTGTTTCACCTGATTAGCATAAGTTCGTTGAAATGGGCTCTTGTCTCCATTAAGATCCTTGAATTAAAGAAGGTCGAGTTGTCCGAGGTATGCAATGCTATCATGTGTAGACTCAACATGAATGATAAGATGAACTAAATTCATCTCCTCTGAATGGAGGAAATCCATAGGAAGACAACAACTACCGTTTCTTGCCATGGATATGCCAAAGGTCTAAACTCACGGATCCTAAAACTTAAAAAGCCCACTCATTACCAGCTGCAATTTACTGCCAAGGAATCATAAGGATGATCGGATCTATTATTATCTTCCGTTGAGGGTATTTCCTTCTAATAATTCTTTGTGATCATAATCTCATATATTTATTATTGGGGAGAGGGAGTTTTTAGCGTGTGACCATTTTTTTCGACCTCAACATGTTTATCGTATCTCGCACATTAAATGTGGAAAATTACAACCTTTAGTTCAAATTTTGTCAATCCAGGTAATTCATCTTCAAACAAACCGATTTGTAACTGGAACAACCAATATTGAAGCAAAAGAAACGTGAATTTTCTATATACGCTTAGGTGCTTCTATTGTGAAATATATTAGTACTACAAGCAAACCTTTTCTTCAATAGGTCATTGGTATGGATATACATGGCAAAGGGCAGAGTGACAACAGAGTGACTGTCATTTGTTCTAAAATTTAAGGAACAGATTGTTGCTTCTTCTGATTGGTTATTATTATTTTATTTCTTCCATTAAACTCAAAATATAAAAATATAGGAAGTAGCTACAATTTTGGTGCACTCAAAAACATTCAGGACAAACATCACCCCACATACAAGAAAAAACTCAATCGATATGCATTGAGGAATTTTTTTAGAAAAATTTAATACAAAATTGTGAATATATTTTTGATAAATTACAAGGTTTGAAGAACTTGATTTTGTAATAAATGTTTTTTCAAATAAATTCTTTGACAATTATGTTAGTGTAACTTTCCTTTTCAATTTAATATCTTATTACATTCTTTACAATATATATATAGAAACTAAAATTTCCATATATTTCACTTTATTATTGTTTTCCACATTCCCCACTTCCGGCGTTTAATTTGCACCTCTTGGTGCAAATGCTAGTTTACCTTGTTTTCACTCTTCTTTATAATGTTAATTGAATCATCATTTAACTAGAAGTACATTATGATGACATATCTATGCATAAGAAGGTAACACATGTAAACCATGAGCAACATGTAATCATAAATTTAAGTGAAATATAAAATCACAACACATCAACAAGTTAACACCATCATCATCACATAGAGACATTGGATATTAGGTGGAAAATCCAACTAGGAAAAACCATCGTTGTTGTTGTCTTCATATTCTTTTATTAATATTCATAAAATGTTCTTCTACATCTTTCACTAGAACATGCTTATAAAAGTGCACAGGCTCCTACCTGTTAGAGGCTACCACCTCCTATTATTTCTCCAACTACTACTGGAAGGAAGTAGCTACTCCTGGGGCATATTCTCTAGCTACCATTGGAAGGAAGCTACCACTCCCTCACTAAAGGCTCCAACTCTCAGACCCTTTGTGGACCTTGTTTCATAATATTTCACACTCGATCCACCTGCAATAAACTCAAATCTTCTAGGCCATGTTTCATCTGATTTTCAAATTGGAACCACTTGTAACTTTTTGCTCAACAATATGAATAACAAGATACCAAAACCTCTCTACAATAAGTTTTTTATCAACAATTGAAACTGCTGAATAGAACATCAAACCCTAGCTCATCAATACTATCAAATTCTGGCAACAAATATGCACTCAATGACTCTGACCAAAAATATACTAAAAATGTTGACACTATTAAATAACGAAGAGACAAATAAGCAAGTTCAAGATTTGTTGGACTATCAAATGTGCCACAAAGGAAAGCTTGAGTCCATGTGATGTATTAACAATACTTGTAACAAGGAAATGAGGAGAATGGAATATGTGCACTCATAATAGAGCCATTAAAAAAAAAAAAAAACACCATTAATTGCAATTTTTCTTTGCCAATGGTGAATGATCTAATGCACTACTTGATTAATGCAAGGTATTTTTCAAGCATTGAATTAAAGAGTGGTTATCACAAAATTAGCATCTAGGAAGGTGATGAGTGGGAGGTTGCTTTTGGGATGAAAGAGGGACCATGTGAGTGGTTGGTTATATAATTCAGAATGAAAAGTGCATTAAACACATTCATCAAATTAATGAACGTGGCACTAAGGCACTTATTGGGCAGAGTCTTGGTTGTGTATCTTTACAATATACTCATCTTCAACATGATGAAGGGAGAGAATTTGAAGCATTTACAATAAGTGTTGAGTACTTGAGAAAACAAAACTTTTTGATTAATTTGCAAAAGTGTTCAATTATGCAAGAAGAATTGATGTATGAGGGATTTACTATATATCAAGGTGACTTGAAGATGGGTCCATAAAAGGTCCAAATGATTGTTGAATGGTTGGTGCCATGGAGTACATTCAAGTAAGAATCTTTCACAATTTCACAAGTTTTTATTAAAAGTTAGTAACAAAAATTAGTGCTATTTTTGTGCTAATAACCAAATGTATGAAGGGATTCTTCCAATGTAATTTGATCTATTTTGTAAAGAAAAGTGACTAAAATCTCATATTAGCTTTGCCAAATTTTTATGAAGTGTCCCAAGTGGATTGTGATGCAAGTGGGATGATGGTAGGAGTGGTGTTGAGTCAAGAAGGAAGGGAAATAACCTACTATGGTGAGAAATTGGATGAGACCGAGAGGAAATATTCCTAGTATGCTCAAGATATACGCATTTTAAATCAAACATTTAAAAAGTGGAGACTCTACTTTCCCAAAAGAAATGTTTTGCACATCAATCACCTAGATTTTAAATTATCCACAACCAAGAAAATTGAATCAAAATCACATGAACTGGGTTGAATCCTTGCAAGGCTATTCATTTGTGTTGAAGCACAAGAATTTAAATTCCAATAGAGTTGTTGATGCAATGAGTAGGAGTTCAACATCGATGACCAAGATTTCCATAAATATAGTTGTGTTTGATAGTTTGCAAGAGTTGCATGAATAGGACACTAATTTATTTGAGGCATGGAAGGCTTGCAAACAGCCATGGAATAGAGATAGGACAATGTACTTGGAACATCTCATCCAAGAACATTTGTTTTTCCAAAATCAATAGTTATTTATTCCAAAGGATCAATGCAGGAAAATCTCTTTAGAGAATTGCGCAATGGTGGCTTGGGAGGTCACTTCATAGCGAATAAGATAAGGGCTTTGTAGAAGAAAGGTATCACTGGCCCACAATTTCTACCATCAAAGAAATAGGTGGAAGATTATTGAATTTGTTAGCATGCCAAGGGAAAAAGCCAAAACACAATCCAATTGAATGCTATCTAAAAGTTATTAAGATATGGTTCCATAGAATTGATAAACATAAATAATTAGCTCACTCGTGGTTTTTGAAATTTTGCTCTATTTTCTAATACTATGTATTAAATGTACTTCCTCTTAAAATTTGTGTATTTTTATTGTTATCTATGTACACCATACTTCATAGAATAATTATTTTTGTTGTTTTTGGTTTTGTGCACTTTGGTTGTAGCTTATTGTTGCATTACCTATGTTGGAATTTTAGCTAGCATTAATACTTGCCTTTCACTACAAGGAATTTTAGCTAGCATTAATACTTTCCTTTCACTACAAGGAAAAGACCCTCTAGCGAAGGTTATAAAGGAGGTTTTTAGTGTTATAAAATTGGCCAAATTTGTCAAAAAATCATTTTCTACAACATCTGTTTACGGTTACGGAGGTCTTGAAGGAGCTTTTAATGAAATTTCAACACAACTAAAAAAATTGGGCGGTCGGAGGTTACTACGGATGTTTTTTTTCATCGGTGCGCTGCTAAGGTGTCAACGCACCGGTGCGTGTCATCTAGACGGTGGCCCGGGGCGGTCGAAGGTGCATGCACCGGGCCCTCAAGGTCTAAAACCACACCGGGCGCAGTGTTGGTGATACAACGCACGGGGTCGTTCTAATTGGTCTTGGGATTTGTGCGGTGCCCATAGGTCGTATCAACGCACCAGTACATAGTCTTATAGAAACACACCGGTGTGCAGTATCAGACAAACGTACCAATTGTTTTATTTTGTATTGATATTTGTGTGGTGCCCAGAGGTCGTACAAATGCACCGGTGCATAGCCTCACATAAACGCATCAGCGCGCAGTATCGCCCAAACGCACCGAGATTTATAATTGGTATTGGTATTTGTGCGGTGCCCATAGGTCGTACAAATGCACCAGTGCGTAGTATCACATAAACGCATCGGTGCGCAATATTGCACAAACGCACCGATTTCTATAATTGGTATTGGTATTTGTGTGGTGCCCATAGGTCGTAGAAACACATCGGTGTGTTGTATCATACAAACGCACCGGTGTACAGTAACTGACATGCACTGTTGTTCATTTTGTATTTTTTAGAAACATCGACCTGTGACAGTGCAATTATTATGATTTTTTAAGTTCATTATTCATCAAATGTTGACACATCTTATAACAATATTAATATTAATTAAATTTTTATTGATGCATTTGAATGTGATGTTTGGATTACTTTGTTCTATCATATCATAATTATTGTGATTTTTTAAAATTCATTATTCATCAAAAGACAACACATATATTATAACAACATTCATATCAATTAAATTTTTATTAGTGCATTTGAATGTGATGTTTGGATTATTTTGTTATATCATATCATTAAATTTCACATCTCTTCATTATAATATTTAATCATCCATAAATTTAACAAGTGGTGTTACATTTCACAGCGACAATGGAGAACGCAATAGAATAAATTAAAACATATTTTATTATATATATGTGTGTGTGTGTGTGAATAAGACAATTTGCCATACAAAATGGGACAATTATTGGTATCCTTTTGTCTTTCAATTGGGACACTATGTCCATTACATTAAACAAAATGTCTGATTTCATAGACAAATATTTAAAAAATTATAATGCCTTGCTTTGATATCCAAACATAATGATCATCATTCCTCGCTTGAACTATTATCACTGCTAGAGCTACTTCCATGACTTGGGTTATTTTCAGGAATGTTTTGTTCATGGTGTTGATTGTTTTCTTCTTCTTCACCTTCCATCTACAAACATACAAATAAACTGTAATGAGTGTATATACATTGGTGAGAATAATGAAAATTGAAATATTAAATAATATACATCAATGTAAATTGAAAAGAAATGACATACCATAGCAACAATTGACTCGTGAACTATACACATTCTTTCAAAATCATGTACTATGCCATCTTTCAAGATTTCATCTGTTGGCACAGTTCCATACTTTGTTTCCTGCAATTTTTATACCCCATAACGAATCATATATTTAATGATTTTTTTTTATCTTCTATTAATTATAGACGGAGCTAAGTAAAACAAGATCGATAGATGCTTACAAATTCCACAATTAATTTTTGATATGTCAACATATACTCACAACCCATATTTAACCCAATGTCAATCAATTCGTCTGATGGTTCTTCTTTGTATGTTAGCACCTGTTTGAAGACATTCAATGATGATTTTTGTAAAACAACTTAAAATATACAAAAATGAAATTTAGTTAAGTTGTTATAAGGAAGTAACAATTACTCACAAACTTAGATATCAACCCTTTTCTTTCTTGTCGTCTTGTTTTATGTGTTGAATGGGTTCCATTTTATTTTATTTTTTGCAAGAAAACACTTGAAAATTAATATTTAATGCTAAATTATTTATTTATTGTACCTAATGATCAAAAAATTCAATGATTACATATTACATTTGAAGCGCATTGTTGTCGAGATGGCTCCTCCTGCGATGAAATTTTGTCCATTTCTTTGACCATCTCCTTGTACACCTTTTTGGACATTCCTACTGGCATATTTCTGATATCAGCTCGTTCATCTTTTGAGATTTTCATAATCTTCCTGAAAATGTAACATGACAATAAACTATTTAATTTTATATTGATATATGAAAAGTAAATATAACAGAAGCGATATCTATAAATGATTCTAGAAAAACATTTAAAGGAATATTACTTTTTCATTCCTCCTTTTTTGTTGTTGTATGTTTTTGCTATTAAAAGTATGATATGTCTCATTGACCAATTCTTTGGAAACTCTTCCTGTACTTTAGATAAAATCTAGTTCTTGGAATCATTGGATTGATTTTTGTATTGTAAGTGGAAAGAATGTCTATACATTCGTTCCACTAGATCCCTCAAACTTTTGTAAAAGTTTTCCCCCTTTCGTTAACCTCCAACACCACTCCAGATGAGCTAAGGAGCAATTCATTTTCATTTGCATGTTCTATTTTTTTTCTTTTCTTAGAACAACATTCATTTTCTGAGTTGTTGGTCCCTTTAGAACATTAAACATATGTGAATTAATAGATTGTTTGAAACATGTTATCTAATATTTTCAAGTATATTATTAATGAAAACAAAAAAAAAAAACAAAAAAAAAAACAAAAAAAACAAAAAAACAAACAAACAAACTTATATTGGATCGATAATATTTTTTCATTCACCTGATTCATCCTTTTGCAATTTTTCCATCAAGCTTTTACACTCTTTTGGTCCTAGATCAAAAATAATCTTATCGAGCTTCATCATTTTGTGGCTCTGCTTGATACACAATAAACAATACATATTAGTTAAACTTACATATAGTTCAAAAATAATATTTTTTGTAAATAATTTACAAAGAACTTGCCTTTTTTCTTTTCTTGATGTGTTATCAGTATTTTTGTTACTTGATCTCTTGTCAGCCATTTCTTTATCAATATGAAACCTGTACAATATCATTCATTAATACATTTTATAAATAAATTGTCATCTTTTCAGGTTAAAAAAAATATATCAAGAAACCAGTGCGCTTTTCATGGTGTACGCACCGACGTCGATGTGTGGTGGTATTATAAACGCACCGCCCAAACAGTATAAAACACCATACGATGCTCTATTGTAAAAATGAGCACCGGTGTGTTACATGTCAACCACTGCACCAATTAACACAGACAAAATAATAAAAATCGTCTAGTGTTAGTTTTTGTAGCATAAGGTGTCATGGAGGGGGCAATGCGGCCTATTCTTATAAATGCCCCGCACAAACAAGGGACCACCGTACGGTGCTCTCTGTCAACTAGGAGACCCAGTGCGGTGGTTACATGTTACATGGTGCACCGATTAACGCAATAAAAAATTATTTTTGCGAAACAGTACGTTCGCGGTGCGCCATAATGAAATAGTGCACCGGTGCCCTATTAAAAAAAGAAGAAGAAGAAGAAGAAGAAGGTTTTTGAATTTTATATCAAAAAGCACTTTCGTGGTGCGCTGGGATAATCCAGCACACTAGTGCGCTATGTTACATCGGGCACACCAATTAAAAAAATTCTTTTTTTTTTAATTCACGCAAGGGCCGACATGGATTGAGATCCGACTATGCAAGTCGTCTCGTGGGTTGGATGTCATAGGCCTATATATAGCAATACAAACCATATAAATCTAAAATGAAACGCCCTCATTCTAAAATCACAGAAACAGGGAGAAGAAATGGCAGAAACAAAAAGAATGAAGGGTTTAGGAAAAAAATGGATTTTTTTTTCCTGAAATTGAACAACAAATTGAAATTTTTTACTTACTGCGTACAAAAAGCCGCAGAAAAGTAAAAAAAAAAAACAATAAAATTTAATCACGAGATCATTTGAAATTCTATGCTCCAGGGTTTGAATCACCAAAGGTTTGGAATTCTGATTGTCTGAATACTAATGTCCAAACGTATTTCATTGCTCCACAGTGCTCTCGTGCTCCCTTGCTCCAGGTATGTCTCTTGCAAATCTATGGCTGAATTTTTTTGCAAAAATAGTGAAATAATGAAAATTGTTTAGTATTTAAAGAATTGTTTTATGTAATTAGATTTTGGAAAATATTTTTCCACCCATTTTTCAATTTACCGCTTTTTTCAATTAAAAAAATAGAGTTGTGTTTTTTTATTTTATTTGCGGTTATTCGTCACCAGTGCATCACTTAATAGCACCGCACCGGTGCGCCATTGATAACACGGCACAGGTGCATAGTAACTAAAACACACCGGTGCGATTATTTGTACATTAGCACTGATAACAATAAGTCCATTTTTAAGGCACCGAAATTACTTTTAGGTGTGTACACCAAAATTTATTGTTGATTTTGCTCAAATGCAGGGAGAAAATATCATAATTATACAGAATGGACAATTCTTCAAAATCCAGCTCGTTCCATAATATTTCTCAAAGTCCATCGTGGAGTTCTCCCTATCCATCTCGAGACGTAATTTACTTCAGATTTTATTTATATTTTCATTATCTAATTGAATATATGTTTTTTATCCATGTCAATCACGCACAACTTAATTAAATTTATAATGTATACAAATTTGCAAAATCATGCAGATTCAGAATCGAGTTCAGATGCACAAAATATTCAAACAACTTCAAAATTTCAAAAGCTCTTATCAGGAGCAGCATACCGCAAGGCGCATTTGGTAGATGAAAATAGATAGTCGCTCACCTTGCCAATTGTAACAATATTGCATCTTCTAGCCACAATCCCGGGACAATGATGGTAATAATTATAATTGTTTGGTACATTGTTAATGTAATTATTTCAACTTCAAACCAATTAATCATGCAATATTGTCAACGTGCTTACTAATTGATATATATATTTTGTACTAATCATGTTCATTTTTTTATTTTTTTGGTTAAATTATTAGGATTCTAGTGATGATGAGTGACCTACCTACCATCTTCTGTTGCACCCCACGACAATGTCAAATCAAGAGAAGACTGAATTAAGAGAAAAAATCGGAGACGAACGATACCAAGAATGGTTGAATGAACCACTGATTCAATTCCCGCTACATCCAGATTCACCAATTAGGAATGACTACAACAATAGTAGTTCTTCACAAGCGGGCAATGGAGGCAATCAAATAGAGGTTGGTATGGATGATTATTGAAGGGATACAACTGCCATGGAGACAATGTTGTTAGATGCATTCCAAAATGATGATCAGTTAGGGGATGATGCTCATATCGCTAACACCTTTTTCGAAAGCCTTAAATTTTCTTCCACCACCCCTCTCTTTGGGCCTGGCGGTCAGTCAAAGTCTACCTAGTTGGGGACAACGATGTTACTGTACAACTTTAAAGCAAATTTTGGCTTGTCAAATGCATGTTTCTCATAAATTTTGAGGTAAGTTACCATAAATTCCTCCCTTATATAAATTTGAGAAATATAATCAGTACACAATGAACATTCCAAATGGTCAATTTTATGAACGTTAATAATTATATCGGCATTAATGTAAATTTATTAATATTTTCCATGATCACCAACTACATGTTATTCAAAGATAAGGTTCTTCCGAGTGATAATGTCTTGCCCGATAGCTGCGAAGAGGCAAAAAAATTGTTGAAAATGATGGGCGTTGAGTACATATCATATCATGCATGTCCAAATGATTATATTATATATAGAGGAGAATATGCAGACAAAGAGATTTGTCCGAAATGTGGGCATGACATGTATGATAAATAAAAAAGAAGGGTAAATCACATGGTCCTCCTTTTAATATATCGAGACACATGCCTATAATCCCAAGGATTTAAAGACTCTTTCATTACAAATAATTAGCTATGTTGCAGGGATGGCATGCCTCACACAAAAGTGAGTTGGGAGTTATGCGAATCCCAACTGATTCAATAGCCATGAAGCATACAGAGGATACATTGCTCGAAAAATTCAAGGATGAAGTAAAAAGTCTACGACTCAGCATAGCCATGGATGGTGTCAACCCATATTCCCTCCAGAACACCAACTATTCTATTTGGCCTATAGTAGTGATCAATAACAAGAACCCCCATGGTTGTCCGTGAAGAATGAACATCTTATGTTGGCTCTCATAGTCCCTAGTAGAAGACAAGTGAAGAATATGGATGTCTACTTACAACCACTGGTAGATGAATTTAAGGAATTATGGGATGGGATAAATGTATACGATGTATCAAGACCCATCGTAGCAGAGAGGAGTTTTATGTTGTATGGCATATGTGCTTACACGACACATGATTATCCAGGCTTAGGAGTTTGCTCTGGTAAATTACATGTTTATTGATTTGTTTATATACGTAACAATATTCTTTCACATATTAGTTATTTAATTCGTTGTAATTGTTCTGATCTTCATGATATTCTTTAAGGTGCCATGCATATAAATTGTATATAATAATCTCGCAGGCCTTGTAACAAAAGGGTATTTTGGATGTAAATGTTGTGGACCTTCTCTGAAAGCTAGATGGTCAAGGACCTACTAAAGCAAGTGTATGATTGCTCCAGGGTATTCCTCCTAGAAGAACACCCTTACAAAAGAGCAGCATCCGCTTTCAATGGTAAACAAGAGAGAGCCCAAAGGCCTCCAATAATGACACCAGCTGAATGGCTTAGAGCATATGAGAGAGAGAAGGAGAAGGAATTCATAGAAATGTTCGATTCAAATGGGGAGCCTATGTTCGATGATCCAGAATTCTTCGACACCTATGTTGAGAAATTTCCCATTGGGATGAAAAGGAAATTTATCTCTAATAACCTCCCATATTGGGAGCATCTTAAGATTACCCACTTATTAGATCCCATGCATATATTTAAAAATGTTTCATCTTCTTTATGGAGGAACATATCATCGAAACAAAGTGACACATTGGTTGTTAGGAAAGATCATATTACTTCAAAAACTAAAAAGAAACATTGGCCAAGACGATTAGAAAGTACAGGATCAGAGGCAGGCGTTGGTCCCTCTAATTCATGGTATTTCAAAGAAGGTGATGTCCCATGGATTTTTAAAAAAAATGATCTTTCTTTGGCAAAGGAAGTTATAATGGGTGTGAGGGTGCCATCTTCATACGGGTCTTCACTATGGCGCTACTTCACCGTGGATGACCATTTTTCGGGGTTGAAATCACATGACCATTTTAATCTTATAATAATACGTATAATGTAAAAAGCATGATTTTATTATTTGTTATATTAATAAATTTTATCCCATGCAAGGATCATAAAACATAACTAATTTTGTATATTATTGCACGTGTTTATAACTTTGCAGTGTCATTATCCTTTGTTCGTGCATGGGTGTGTGAAACATGAATTCCCTCAAGACCTAGGACATACCATATCTAAATTATCTGCATTTGTACGTCAGATCACATCAAAGGAGATTCATATGGCTAGCATTCCACGATGGCGTCAAGAGATAGTTGAGATTGTTTGTATGTTTGAGAAGGAACTGCCAATGAGTTTCATGGACTTGCAAGTTCATATTCTAACCCACCTAGTAGATGAGGTTGAATTAGTTGGGGTGGTTTCTTGTCGTTGGATGTTCTTCTTAGAGAGGTACATGAAGAAATTGAAAGGTTTTGTTCGACAAAGGGAAAAACCCGAGGGATCTATGGCAGAGGGGTACATATCGTATGAGTCTTTCTATTATGCCAGTGGGTACATCAAGCATATCGACAAAAGACCAGGTGCGGTGGTTTGGGATGATGAAAGGGATGAAGACAAAAGAGAAGGAGAGTTTCTCCAAACGAGTGGAAAAAAACGCTTGATAAAGAGTAAGCGACTTATAATTTTTCAAATTTACACAAAGTAAATATTCATGTTGAACTTCGATATAATGTATATTTTGATCTCTATGTACTATATAATGTTGGTTTGATTTCATCAGCGAATGCAGAAATTGAAGCAATCAATAAATTCGTTCTTTACAATTCCGAAGCGACACAACCGTGGGTCGCATTATACGAACAAAAGAGGATGAAATGGGTTAGTGACAGGAAAGAATTCAAACGGTTGAATGGTAGAAGTGTGCCTTATCTCGATCATTTAAAAGAAAATATGCCAAAAATATGCCCCAACAGTTGGGTTGCTGACCAAGTCAGAGAGAAATACGGTGCAACTGGTCATTACCCGTGTACTGAAGAGGATGCGCTAAACATAGGGATTGAGTGCAACAAATCGGTAATAATCTATTTAATTTATATGTACATTTGAAACTTAATAATTCACCTTTCAAATGTAATTACATCTATATTTCATATTTCAGCTGTTGAGTTATTATAAGACACATGACACTATGATTTTTTAACTTTTTTTATAGATGCATTTGTTCCCATCTATGTGGGCATATGGACACCATTTTCGCACTGAAAATGCCGATGATGGAAACATCACACAAAAATGTGGAGTGGAAGTCGAGTTCGATCGATCTAGTCGATCTAGCCACCGTGATCAAAACCTAATATGAGGGACATTAGGTTACGTCGGAAAGATACAAGAGCTCATTGAAGTGGATTTCTCTTCTTTCCAATGTGTTATTTTTAGGTGCAAGTGGTGGGACCCTTTGATCGAAATAATGTAAAGGAAGATTGTGATAGTAAGCTGATATGTATCAACTCTAGAAAGATGTGGGATGAAGCTAAGGAGCCCTATGTTTTCCCCAAACACTACAACCAGGTGTGTTTTTACCCAGATGTGTTGGATAGGGATTAGTGGTTCGTATTGAGAAATGACCCTAGATCAAAACGTATTTTTGAGAACAATAATGTTATCATGCCATGCGAGCTAGAAAATAATGAGGGTGATCATGAGAACCGAGAGTGATATGGTACATGTGTTATTTCATCAATAATTATACTTTTTAAGATGGATTTTTCGAAACATTATAATATGTATTTTGAATTAATTGGTAATTTTCATTGTGTTAATGTTAAAATCAATATTTCACTTGATAATTTCCAATTATGTTGATCTAAAAAACAATGGCGTACTGTATAAAGTTTTTTTTTGTATGTAAGATCATAATAAAATAAAGATAATTCTAAAGTACATGAATTTATTTGCATTATTTTCTAAACTTTATTATGTTACAAAAATTCATATTATTCTAGGTTTGTTATTTTACAATTATTTAAAATTTTACAAATTTACAAATTTAAAATTTTTAATAAAATCATTTCACATTAATACAATTAGAATTTTCACATTAATACTGTTGTGGTGGATTCGACACACGGGTGTACGAAATTGCACGAGTTTAGAGAGTGCGGTCGACCCTCTAAACTATTGGTAACAAGTAGTATGCAGGGGGAGCTCAAAAGCATAAAACTTAAATGAAGTAATACGCTGAAGTATGCTCTGTTAAAAAACTAAAACTAAAAACACAAAAATAAGCTATATAGAGAGTTCCAAACAGTACTAGTGCAAACGGTGGCTCGATGGCCCCTTCTTATTGAATGCTTGGAATACAAAACAAATCTTACCCACTTGCCAAAGGGCCCCTAGGCAATGGCTCTAGGTCCAGATGCAAGGATGTTTGTCCTTCAAGTTATGCCTTCTGACGCAGTCTAACTCTCTCTCTCTCTGCTGTGGTGGACTAAGATGTTGGGTGGCCAACCATCGAGTCCTCTTTCGCTCCAGCTCCTTGGGTCACACACAATGCTGGTGTTGCTTGGGCAACTTTGGCCAGCATAACCTTGTGATCACTATTTGTTCATCTCTTGGTGGGTTTATATAGGTGAGCTTCAAATCCTCCTTCCCTCCCTTGGTACATGATGGATGGTGACCCAAGGGAGAGGTGTGATTCCATTGTGTGCTCAAATATGCTTTTGTGTGCTCACATAATCTCTAAGGAGGTGTTGGTGTTGTCCTTAGGCGGCTTTCACATAAGGAGAAATTGTCCTTTGCTTGCTTGTGGTCCTGGAAAGTGACTTTTTTCTACTTCTAGGAATGCGCGCTTATCGAGCTCCAGTGCGCGTAGAAGGCGCTCTTTTCGAAGGAAAAAGCACGCATTTGAGCATTTATGACTAGTTCAAATTTGATTTTCTCAAAACCTTAGAGATTTTAAATACTTCTTGATTCCATAATGTATTCCTGTCCTGTAAATCCTTGGGCTCGACATTAATTGATGTCGTCTTCTGCTGTACGATTTTCCAGTGTTAACAAATATAATTAAAATTTTTCAAATATTTTACATACAATTACAATTTCACAATTTCACATACAATTACAATTAAAATTACAATTATAATTTTAGAATTTTACATACAATTACAATCATTTCACACTTATACAATTAAAATTTTATAAATATTTTACATACAATTAGAATTAGAACTAGAATTACAATTACAATTAAAATTTTAGAATTTTACATACAATTACAATTTTAAAATTTCACATACAATTACAATTTTAGAATTTTAGATACAATTAGAATTACAAATTTACAATTTTACATATATACAATTACAATTACAATCATTTCACAATAAATTAAATATTACAATTAAAATTAAAATTTTACAAATATTGGTCGAAAGAAAATGTTATTTTTCAAGAATAATTATTTTAGAATCGTCAATACAAACCTCTAACAAATATTTTTTGTGGATGGATCGAAGGACTCTCGGTGAATGGCTTCTAGGGTTTTTTTTTGCTCCGAGCTCCCCTGCCGCCGCCTCAATACAGTCAGACCCAGCTGCTCATGGCGGTCAGCGGTAGGCCGAACCTGCTATCCCTCTCCTGCTCCCTCTCGGCTGTTGTTGCAGCGGATTCCTGGCTGCTCCTACCTGCGCATAGCCACTTCTCCTCTCCTTCCCTCTGGCCGCCAACAAAAATCTTTGCCTCCGAACTCTGCAGGACGACGACGCCCTTGTAATCTGCAATAGGTCACTTCCCCGACCCGCTGTGTTAAGGAATGCCTGCCTCCAAAAATCAAATTTCGATGGTGCCCCTACTGCTTCCTCCAAGTATCATCCTCGGCCCGTTGCACCAAGGAAGAGCTCCTCCGATAGGTCAAACTGCGTGACCGGTTGGCTCAGTCCGTTACTGACCAGTTCAATCACTTCCATACCACGCCAGCTTCCCTTCTACCCAACTCTCCACCGTATCCCCCCAGTAGCTTCATTCCTGGGCTTCCATTCGACAAAGAAATCCAATGAATGAAAGAATTCATCCCTGCAGCATAGCGAGTCATCAAGTCCCAATCTGCTATCATGCTTTGGCAGCATTCTGCCCCCCTCTTTTCAGATCCAGATTGTTCTCTTAAATGGAAAAACCTTGCTACTGTGGGTTCATTCGACGGACCTGTTTCATCACCTATTGAAGGCCATTGAACTCAAGTTGGGGATTCCCTCCCCTTCTCTGCGATTTCTTCATGTAGGTAAACAACTCCACGACCCTTTTCCTCTCTTCATTTACAAGATTGAAAAATATTCCTTGGTGATTCTTTCCCTCTATTTACGTGGAGGTGCTAACGGGTAGCCCTCAGTAGGAAATAGCTTCTCTTACAGGGATGTTGTCCATGCAAAGACCCCCAAACCGGCTGCTCCACCCACGGAGGCTTCCAAGCCTTTTCTGGTAGATAAAATGGAAGAAGTGCCCTCTGTTGAGATCTCCCACCCGGATCTTGAAGATCGGCATCAACTATTTGTAGAGAAAGCCTTCATATGTCAATTCAATGGACTCTGGCCTAGCACAACTGATCTATACTAATTCACTCCACTTGGACCGTCAAATGCAAGATTGTTTTATGTTCAAAAGGCTTCTTCATCGTCATTTTCCTTCACAGTGAGGACTAACAGAAGGCCCTCACTGGTGGTCCATGGTTTTGGGGAAAAGCGGGGCTCTTCTTCACCCCCTGGTTCCCAAACTTCGATCCCACCAGGACAGTCATCACCAAACTTCCAATCTGGGTCGGGCTTCCAAACTTACCAGTTCATCTTTGGCACCTTTTTATCTTCCAAAGCATTGGAAACACTCTGGGACGTTTTCTGACAATTGATCCCTCATGATGGGAAAAGGCCATCTACACCTATTCTAGAATTTGTGCTGAAATTGATATCAACAAAGGATTACCTGATCAAATCATTCTCAAAGTTGGAGATTTCCTTTGGACACAGACCTTAGACTATGAGAACACTACGTTTCGCTGCCGGCATTGCCATCAAACTGGGCATCTTCAGAAATCTTGTGCTTCATTCCTCGCCCAAAAGAAAAGAAGCACACGCAAATCAAAAGATAAAAGTTGAAAACCTTGTGATCCGCCCCTCAGGAATGTCATCGTGTCCTCCAGCTCAGATGAAGATGAGATGGAATCATATGAGGAGGGTGCAACGCATCAACAAGAGAAATCCTCGACAGTCCCTGAAAGGCCCTCCACCTCATTGAATCTCCAAAAGCATTCTCAAGAGTCCACCTCCTCCAACTCATACAAAGATTCTCTTCCTTTTATAAGTAACAATCTTCAAATGATTTCAGCACACCCATCCCTTGACGGCTGGGTCAAAGTCGCCAAAAAGAAAGGAAAGACAAGTCGTTTGGCGGATTCTACCCATTCTAGGTAGCGTCCGATGTCTTTCTCACTGAGCTTCCCTGGTCTCCCTCATTGTTCCTCTTTGTTGTTCTCTTGATAGCATCTTGGCACCGCAGTTGATCGTTGATTTATTCAGGCCCTCCTGATCTCCTGGCCTCATGCTTCTCTAGATTGTAACTCCTTTTGTACTATATGCTCTTAATAGAATCGGTCCTACCTTATTTACAAAAAATAAAAAAAATAAAAAAAATTACAAATATTTTACATACAATTACAGTTTTATAATTTTACATACAATTACAATTACAATTACAATTTTACAATTTGTCATATATTATACAATTACAATTACAATTACAAATACAAATACAATTTTACAATTTTACATACAATTAAAATTAAAATTTCAATTACAATCACGACATAATATTTAATAAATATCATGATCATTTAATATTAAATTAATTAATAAACATCACGATCATGATAACCATCGTACAAACATCATATTCGACTAAAAAACACATTCAAATTCGCTAACATCATCGTGATCATGATCATCTAACAAAACACAATTAGCATTGTATAACATCATCACAACACAAACATCAAATATACATCTCATGTCAAATAACTGCTATCACATACAATCTATCTGCAAGATGCACATTAAATGAACATATCTAACATGACCTAACAATATACACATCATGACGATCACCAATATGTAAATTAAGTACAATTTCAACATGTCCATAAAATACATGGACCATATATATATATATATATATATATAATTGTATAATGTCAAAAATATACAATTGTAATATAAATGTCATATATCAGCTAGTGGTACATCATCAATATTAGTACTAGTCAAGGCCTGCTCAGTCAATGGTGCAGCCTTGATATGAAGCTTAGATACATGCTGATCATCACATGCCTGTTGATCTGGTACTGGTGCCTCATGCTGATCATGATCAACTGTCAGCTTCTCATCGTGATGACTTGACATGGTTGATGGTCCAACATGCTCATGATCATGAGTACTATTGGATGTTGCAGGTTGATGACTCGATGTGGCCAATAGTCCAGCCTGCTCTCCATGATGATTGTTGGTCGATGCTACAGGCTGCTCATTTGGCATGATGCGTGGTGAACGATGATCACTCCCCTGATCGTGATCATCAGATGATGCGTTGCTGCTCGTGGACTGTTGATCACGTGCTACGTCTCGACCACACCTGTAACGTGTAAGGGCCCTCCTCAACCGTGTAAATAAGGTCGTAGCTCCTACGACATGCCACATTAGGCTGTACATGTCATGCAGCATGCCTCTCCACATATGTACCAGCCTCCATCAGCGTGTATGTCTCTCATAGTAGCGGGCTTGACTCTTGCCTCAACAAACAATGCACAAAGTTGGTCTCCCAACTCCATCCTCAATCTACTATAAAGCCTATCGCACCTAGAAAAAGGTAGTACCGGTGCACTAGCAGGAGCAGGTTTGTCTGCACCGGCCTCATGATCCTCGACATCTGCAATATCCTGATCATCATCAAGATCCACACCTGCATCATTTGGTGGCGCGGGCATGTCATCACCATCAAAAGACCCAATGTCTGCGAAATATATACAAGTACACAAAAATAATTAAACAATTTCATTAAACAGTTTAATAAAAACAAGTTAAAGAACATGTTAGAATAAATTTAAATAAAATAGTAATATTACCTCTATCATCTGGCAACTCATCATCTGTGAAGAGGATGTTGGCACACCTCGCCAATCCAAACTAGCATAAGGACAGGGGACCATAACGAAGGGATTCTCGCAACACTGGCTAGCAACTCTAGTGCATCATGCAACATCCTCATAGAAAACTCAATCTCGCCCCTCTTGGGCATCATCTGTCCCCACATGTGCATCCATGCATCCAACATCGGCCTACGAGGTAGTCGAACAAAAGTAGGCCTTGTCGCTGGAAACCTATAAAAAAATAAACAAAATAGCTCTGAAGAAAAACGGAAGTTGACCCTCCCTTGTGCATGAGCACGACATCTATCTAAGGCTGTACATAACTGCCACAAAAAAATGGTAGACCACCTAACAAGTCGTGGATCCTGTACTAAAGAATAAAAATAATATAGAAGCGGGAAACTAATGCATTTCCCGTCGCTGGTGTTGTGTGAAATGGTCAAATTTATAAGTGAGAGGCACCTCACCTCATCAAAAACAAATGCAACAATACATAACTGACCTTCTGAGACCTGAAAATCTAAAGGAGATAGTATATCCGTGCTAATGTATCTCTGGGAGTACACCAATTGACTCCCTGTTGCATAGCCAATTGGAAACTCTGGGAACGAGGGAAAATCCACCCCTCTCCTCGATAGCCCTGTAATGAAATAGATGTCCTCCTCAGTGGGCATGTACCACTGGTTAGGACCAACCCAGAAAGCCTATAGGTGGGCATTCCTCCTGCGGATAAGATGTCGCAAAAACAAACCATGGCCCTTTAGGGAAGTAGCCTCCTCATAGAACTTGAGGAGGCCTACCTACCTTAGGAGCCCCTAGGTAGTCGTTGTAATAGGGCGAGGCACGCATCTCTCTCTCATGCCTCCTACTTCTCCTACAAAGCAATCATGTTATTATGTTCCGCCCGTTGTTGATGTTGTTCTCTCTTTCTCTCACGTCTCCTCGAATTATCGTATATTAAATGCAATTTATTTATTATTAAGATATGTATTTATAAATATACATATAAATTTGCTTGAAAAATAGTCGGTGCGCTCACAAAAATGTATGCACCGGCACGATGTATCTTTTATTGTCGCGATAACGAGGTGGTGCGTAGTGTATTTAGCGCATCGACGGAAGAAATGCACCCACAAATTTTAAGTGCACCGCCCTCCCGGCATTGTTCTAAAATCAATGGTGTGGTGGCATAATAGCCCGCACCGCGGACGATGGGACCAAAGGCCGAGGGGAGGGGAGGCGCCGACCAAACTAGTTTGGTCAGCGCACCGCCCTCTCGACATTAGTACATAGTCAACGGTGCGGCATTTTAACAGGCTTCACCATTGACCAAGTCAAAATATCAGAATGCGGTGCGCTGACAAAATTACCCACCCCGGGGCGGATATTTCTATCAACACACCGCATTCCCGTTATTCGATAGGGTCAACGATTCGGCCGGGTAACTGACCGCACCGCACTTAAAAAAAAAAAAAAAAAAAAAAAAAAAAAATCCTCAGTGTGCCTTTCGGTACCACCTCGGAACCGGTGTGGATACCGTTAGCACCGGTGGCAGTGCGACCTATAAATTTACAAGCAACGCCATGAATCGGTGCAAGCCGAACAGCTCGAGCACACCACGCGGGAATTTTAAAAGAAGAAGAAGAAGAAGAAGTTCATTTTAAGCTAATTTACAATTTTAATCCGCTAAAAGGCTTAATTATGGAAAAACAAGAAAAATACCTGTACATTTGGCCGTCGAGGAGGCATATTGACTGTAGAATTTGCAAAACTAAATTTTCCCACCGTTTTGCAAAATTCAAAATGGAGATGGTGGGTAATGCACAACAGCAGTGCGTGAAATGGGAGCATCGATGTCAGGGTGTCTTAGACAAGGAAAAGTTGCACCAGTGCTTGAGAGCTCTGGAGCACTGAAAAGTGAAAAATGCAGTTTTTTGGCCGTATTTTTATTATTATTATTTAACCCTGTTCCAGTGCGCGGGGTTTTATAGGCGCACCGGTGTGGTTTCTTAAGACCGCACCAGGCGGTTTCAGTTTTGGCGTGGGGTTTTAGGATGCACCGGTGCAGAATATTTGTAAAGCACCGGTGTGCTACAGTAATAAGACGCACCATGCAGGTTTGTAAGGAGGCACGGTGTCCCGATGTGCCAATTTTTTTTGCGCGCCGATGCTTTCTCTTGTTGAATGCACCGATGCGGTTTAGGATGATAGGCACACCGGAAGAAAAACATCCGCAAAAACCTCCACCTGCCAACCTCCTCTAGTAACCTCCGCTACAAATAGATGTCTGGGATATTTTTATAAGGGGTTCCTCAAAAACATCCGCTAGAGGGTCTTTTCCTTGTAGTGTTTCATGCACCAAAGTTTGTAATTGTTGACATTTTAGAACCACTAGGTACATTGTGAAGTGCTTATTCTTGTTAACCTCATGTATGTGATGGGACATTATATTTATGTTTGATTGTCAATACTTGGTAGAGACAATAGATAATGTGCTATAGTTTTTTCATCCCAGATCACCGTGCATGCCCCTCTCTTCATCTTGCCATGTGTTCCAACGCACTCACACCACATTGCTAAGAGAATATCATTGATCCTACATTATCTTACAAAAGTTAATGTTTCCATGAAGTCACATCTTACTATTTTAAATCTACTTGCTCACTACATAACAAAGTCCATTGAAAATAACTTCAAATAATTAGGGTATTTTTATTTTATTTATTGCTCATAATGCAATTTACAAAATCCATAATACTTTTTATACCATACATTCTAACAATGCTCCTTTGCTCCTTAAGAAACATTTTTTTTTACTAAAGGAAAAGACGTACTTCGCTATTGAGATAAAACAAAGTACATTATGAAGGTTCTTACAACACAACCATATGACTATGTTGAGATTCAACAAGATGATGAGCTTAGTGAAAAGAGTCGCTTTCACTAAGTGGGCCTGCAGGCTATTTTCGGCGCAAGTCTATTTTTAGACATGGTGATCATATTTCAGAAGTTGTAGGATGCTATTTATGGATGGTTGGTCAAGTTGGAAAAATAGATGAAATTATGTTTTTAGAATATTGGGCAAAGTCTATTTATAGATCGTCGATCTAAAAATAGAAGTGTCGATTATTATTAGCTCTTAATAATAATTCGACAATAAACAACAACTTATTCTCTTGGAGCACTTAGTTTCAGTGCGCAGATTTGGAAAATCAGTGGGCTGAAGGAATTACACAATTCCTAGGGTTTACTAGAGGTTCATGCATGGAGGACTTAGTTAGAACTGAAGTGGCAAAGTTATGACAGAGTTGGAAGAGTAGTTCATGGAGTTGTATTAATTTTAACTCAGTTAAAGTGAGTTAGACTCAGTTGAGCTAGTTGTATCTAGTCTAACTGAATGATACACTAGTGAGAGTGGAGTGAATTAATTAGTTAATTAATTCACAAATAATAACTCATTAATAAACTGAAAAAATATAGCAGTTAACTACAGTGCATGTCAGTTCCAGTGGAGACCCAGTGGAGAGATAGGTGAAAGGGCAAGATGGACTATCCGTTGTGACTATAGTGATGCATTGATTGCACCACACACACATTGGAGTTGCCAATGAGGATTGCGCAGTCAAGGCAAGGGTAATTCGAATTCATTCAGAGCTATTCTTTAGCAGGGATTGCGTAGTGGAGGCAGGCTATTAGGTGGCAAGAAATCAGTGCATGGATTTGCATATTTCTTCTTATTAGTGTGTGACCATTGATTGTATTGAGAGCTTGATGTACTAAGATTTGTATGAGATTGTTACATGATCTCCATGATACATAATATATGATAGTTGGGGTTTTCAGCTTCAGGCTTTCCCGTTAAACAATTGTGTTATGTGCGATTGTTTTTATTTATGCTTCACATGCTTGCAATTAATTTCTTTCCAAAAGATTAACAATGGAATGATTCTCCGTATTTTGCAAGAAGTTAAATACAGCAAGATCATGAACTGGATGTATCCATGCTTAGTATATACTCTACATGGTATCAAAACAAGGTTAATTTTGAAGATTTCAGTAATTGCGAAGAATTGTTGAGTTTATGCCGGTGGACAATTCCAATTTCATACGAAAAATTATTGGTGCAGAGTTGAGTATACATTGAAATGTCTTTCAATGGGTTGCGATTGGAGTATGCCCTCGATGGGAGCTCGACTACATAGCCTCCTCGAAGGATAGGATGGATATGTGCTAGAGGACAATGGACCGAAGATAGAAGGAGTCTACCCATAGTGGAAGTGATGTTCCCAAGAGGGATTCGAGCGATGTCAGCATTACTTACCTATGGAAAAATAAGATAAAGAAAGACAAGAAAAATTTTGTTGTGTAAGAATTTCATATTGTGTCCAGCCTTCACGGGAAAGCCACTCCATTCTTAATGTGGAAGGCTTTGACAGACTTGTTCCAAAGCAGAAGTGACCAGAGGAAGTTGGCGCTTAAAGACAAGCTTAGAAAATAAAAATGGAGAAAGGCGATAGTATTCCAAAATACCTCACGAATTTTGTCCACTGCAAGGATGAACTGGGAAGTGTGGGGGTTAATTTTGATGAAGAAGACTTCGTGAGCTTGGCTCTCCTTGGGCTTTCAAAGAGTTTTCATAGCTACGAAGACTTTGTTAATGGACGGGAGAAACTGCCAGGATGGGAGCGACTTTGGTCAGATCTTGTGCAGGAGGAGATAAGGTGGGGTACCAGGGATGGATCTTCATCGAAGAATGAAGATGAAGAGAATTTCGCTTGGTCACGTGCCAAGGAAAGGGAAGGGGGAAGAAATTTCATTCAAAATCCGAAGCTATAGGCAAGAAGCAGGATTTATCCAAAGTGAAGTGTTTTCACCGTCACGAACATGGGAATTTTTAACCACTAACTCCGCCTTCTGAAGGCAATAGAAGTTGTAATAGCGTTGCTGTCATTGGAGTTGTAGCTGGAGAGACCTTAGCCTCGCAATTTGAAATTTATTTCTCTTTGATCGCATGCTTGGTTTCAAGCTATATGGGATCGGTGTGGTATCTTGATAGTGGTGCATCTTTCCATATGACGGGAGATAAGGAGTTGTTTAGTGACTTGGAGTAGAAGGACCTCCAGATGCATATAGAGATGGGCGACGATGGTCGATACAATGCGACCGGCATTGGGACCATTACCTTTGAGAGGGAGTCCGGTAATCCATTCTTATTGAAGGATTTTAAGCATGTTCCAGGTCTGAAGAAGAACTTGGTCTCGGTCGAAATGTTGGAAGACAAAGGTTATGATGTTGTTTTCAGTGAGGGAAAAGCCTTCCTTCGACATAAAACAACGGGTCAAACCAAGAAGATAGGGATTTGAGTTAAGAATATCTACAAGCTTGAGGTAGATGATGCGCCCAATGGTAGTGCTGGTTGTGCTGGTGAGCCTGGATGAGGGCACCTGACAGGAGATTGGGCCATCTTCACCATGGCGCTTTGAAGATTTTGCAGCAGATTTTTAGTAGACTTCCCAAGGGTACTCTTGCGTAGTCAGATCACTGCAAGGGATGTACTATGGGTAAGTTTGTGAAGAACACCTTTCATGAGAAGGAGAACTGTGCTTCGGTGATCTTGGAGAGAATTCACACATATGTGTGTGCACCTTTCTCGGTTGCTTCAACAAAAAAACACAGGTATTATGTTATATTTTTTGATGACTAGTCTCATAGATGTTGGATCTTCTTCATGCAGAAGAAGAGTGAAACGTTCTCAAAGCTCTATGAGTTCAAGGCATTGGTGGAGAAGGAGTCAGGGAAGCAGGTGAAAGCTCTACGGAGCGATAATGGTGGTGAATACATCTCGGGAAAATTCAAAGACTTTTGTAGCAAAGATGGAATTCAAAGAGAACTCATAGCGCCTCATAACCCACATCATAATGGGGTCGCGGAGAGGAAGAACAAAACAATCGTGGGTGTTGCACGAGTTATGCTGCATGACCAGGGCCTACCGATGCACTTGTGGGCAGAAGCATGCAACACTACAGTTTATGTGCAAAATCATTGTCCTCATAGAGTAGTTGGCATGAGTACACCTGAAGAAGCTTTTACTGGTAAGACTCCTGATATTTCTCATTTGAAGATTTTTTGCTCATCTATTTACATTCATGTGACAAAGGATGCCAGGAAGAAGCTGGAGCTGACTGTAGAAATTGGGATATTTGTGGGGTACACAGAAACACCCCATAATTATCGTGTGTATTTACTGGATAGTTGGATGACTATGGTGTGATGGGATATAAAATTCAATGAGGTGAAAACCATGAAGTTGTCGCTTGAGAGGGAGCTACACTTGCATGCAGAGGAGGAACTTCTTGTTCCCAAAGATGAGCCTCTAGATGTGGATCAACCACAGGAGGAGATTCATGGAGTGGAGGAGTCCACTCATTGCAGAACCAAACATCATACAAGGTAGAAAGCATACCATAGAAGCTGAGAGACTGAAGCTTGATGAAACACATAATGTAGGAGTCCCTACATCACAGCATAGACAAAGACAATCACCTGATCGATATACTAGATGCATAGCTCTTATGAGCAAGTGTATCGTGACAAAGCCATCTTCTTTTGAAGAAGAAGTGCAGGAGCCCACATGGGTAGATGCCATGGTGGAGAAGTACTAATCCATTGTCAGAAATAGTGCTTGGGAGATTTTTCCAAGGCCGCTAGGTAAATCAGTTGTATGATCAAGATGGATCTACAAGGTAAAGAAAGCTACTGATGGGAGCATCAAGAAGTATAAGGCAAGATTTTCTGCTCAGGGCTTCTCACAGATTGAGGGGATTGATTATGAAGAAAATTTTGCACCTGTCGCATGGTACTCTTCCATAAATACCATCCTTTCTCTCTCAGCACAGATGGGTTGGCACATTCATCGGATGGATGTGAACACTACGTTCCTTAATGGGATCATTGAGGAAGAGATGTACATTGAGCGACTTTGAAGGATTTGAGATCTTAAACAACGATTCGCATGTGTGCGGGCTCAAAAGAGCGTTGTATGGGGTTGAAACGAGCACCATGTGCTTGGTACACTTGGATCGGCAATTTATTTCATTTGACTTGGCTTCACCGAAGTGAGGGCGGATGCAAGCACATAGTACCAAATTGTGGTGGAGGGTAAGCTTTTAATCATTATTCTTTATGTTGATGATTTAATACTAACGGGTGATGAGTAGTTGATACACTCATGCAAGTTAGATCTTGCAAATGAGTTTGAGATGAAGGATTTGGGCCTCCTTCATTATTTCCTTGGATTGGAAATATGGCAGCGGGAAGGTGAACTATTTGTGTCTCAAGGCAAGTATGCCTAGGAGATACTTGAGAAGTTTCACATGCAAGGTTGCAAGCCTATTGACACTCCTCTTCCAGGAAATTGGAGGAAAGAGGATGCTACATCGACAGAGGTAGTGGATGCCACTGTTTATCGACAGTTGGTGGGTTCGCTCATGTATTTAGTTAATACAAGACCGGACATATGCTATGCGGTGAACCAACTTTCACAAGCGATGGTTAAGCCTACCAAGCTCTTTTGGAAGGTAGGCAAGCATGTCCTGAGATATCTCAGGGGCACATCTGAGTATGGTTTATGGTACAGACAGACGGATGAGGTGAAGTTGCATGGCTTCACGGATGCAGATTGGGCAGGAAGCCCAACAGACAGAAAGAGCACATCAGGAGGGATTTTTAGTATCGGATCTATGGCAGTTTCTTGGTACAGCAGGAAACAAAAATCTTTGGCACTCAGTTCAGCGGAAGTGGAATACATGGCAGCAAGTCAAGCTGCATGTGAGGCTATATGGATGAGGAAGATTCTGGTTGGTTTGTTCGTTTCACATTTAGATCCCACAATGATACATTGTGATAATCAGAGTTGCATTAAACTCTCGGTTAATCCTGTGTTTCATGATAGATCTAAACATATTGATATCCGGTATCATCATATCAGAGATTGTGTGTAGCGGAAGATCATGTTGCTTCAGTACATTCCTACGGAGGATCAGGATGCAGATATTCTGACGAAGGCGCTCACCAAGAGCAAATTCGAATACCATAGAGGCAGGATCGGGGTGAAGGATAATCCCTATCTTGTTGAGAGGGAGTGTTGAGATTCAACAAGATGATGAGCTTAGTGAAAAGAGTCGCCTTCACTAAGTGGGCCCGCAGGCTATTTTTGGAGCAAGTCTATTTTTAGACATGGTGATCATATTTCAGAAGTTGCAGGATGCTATTTGTGGATGGTTGGTCAAGTTGGAAAAATAGATGAAATTCTATTTTTAGAATATTGGGCGAAGTCTATTTATAGATCGTCAATCTAAAAATAAAAGTGTTGATGATTATTAGCTCTTAATAATAATCCGACCATAAACAACAACTTATTCTCTTGGAGCACTTAGTTTGATTATGATTTGGCCTCCAGTGGGTGGAAAATTTAATTCCTAGGGTTTACTCGTGGTTCATGCATGGAGGACTCGGTTAGGCGGGAAATTGGAGAAAAGTTATGTGAGTTGGAAGAGTAGTTCATGGAGTTGTATTAAGTTTAACTCCGTTTGGCGAGTTAGGCCTCGGTTGAGCTGGTTGCCATGTAGTCTGGCTTGGATGATACACTGTGAGAGTGGGTGAATTAATTAGTTAATTAATTTACAAATAATAACTCATTAATGTTAAACAAATACAACAGTTAACTACAGTGCATGTCAGTTCCAGTGGAGACCCAGTGGAGAGATAGGTGAAAGGGCAAGATGGACTATCTGTTGTGACTATAGTGATGCATTGATTGCACCACACACACATTGTAGTTGCCAATGAGGATTGCGCAGTCAAGGCGAGGGTAATTCGAATTCATTCTAAGCTATTCTTCAATAGGGATTGCTCAGTGGAGGTAGGCTAGCAGGTGGCAAGAAATTGGTGCATGGATTTGCAGATTTCTTCTTATTAGTGTGTGACGATTGATTGTATTGAGAGCTTGATGTACTAATCTTTGTATGAGATTGTTACATGATCTCCATGATACATAATATACGATATTTTGGGTTTTCGGATTCAATATTTCCCATTAAACAATTGTGTTATGTGCGATTGTTTTTATTTATGCTTCACATGTGTTTGCAATTAATTTTCCGCAAAAGATTAAGAATGGAATGATTCTGTATTTTGCAAGAAGTTAAATATTGTGAGATCAAGGGAATCTGGATGTATGCATGCTTAGTGTATATAATTTCTACATGGTATCAAAACAGTGTTAATTCTTGAAGATTTCAATTGCGAAGAATTGTTGAGTTTATGCTGGTGGACAATTCCAATTTGCTACGGAAAATTATTGGTGCAGAAGTTGAGTATACATTGAAATGTCTTTCAATGGGTTGCGATTGGAGTATGCCCTTGATGGGAGCTCGAATTACATAGCCTGGAAGGATAGGATGGAGGCGGTGCTAGAGGACAATGGACTGAAGGAGTTCATCAATAGTGATGTTCCTAAGAGGGGATCTAGCGATGCTGCATTACTTGACGCATGGAAAAATAAGATAGCAAAGACAAGAAGAATTTTGTTGGAAGGTGTGAAGGACCATATTGTGTCCAGCCTTCATGGGAAAGCCACTCCATTCTTAATGTGGAAGGCTTTGACATATTTTTTCCAAAGCAGCAGCAACCAGAGGAAGTTGGCGCTGAAAGACAAGCTTAGAAAAATAAAAATGGAGAAGGGCAACAATATTCCAAAATTTCTCATGAAGTTTGTCCACCATAGAGATGAAATGGGAAGTGTGGGGATTAATGTTGATGATGAAGACTTGGTGAGCTTGGATCTCCTTGGGCTTCTGGAGTTGGCATAGCTATGAAGACTCTATCAATGGATGGGAGAAACGGTCGATATGGGAGCGACTTTGGTTAGATCTTGTGCAGGAGGAGATAAGGCAGGGTACTAGGGATGGATCTTATGGCTCTTCATCAAGAATGAAGGAAGAGAATTTCGCTTTGGCTGCCAAAGCAAGGAAAGGAAGGGGAAGAAATTTCATTCAAAATCCGAAGCTATAGGCAAGAAGCAGGATTTATCCAAAGGAAGTGTTTTCTACCGTCACGAACATGGGAATGCCCACAATCGCCTACGTAAGAAGAAGAACAAGAAGGCTGCTAGAGCTGCAGGTAGAGAGGCCTTAGCCTTGCAATTTGAACTTGATTTCTCTTTGATCGCATGCTTGGTTTCAAGCTATATGGGATCGGTGTGGTATCTTAATAGTGGTGCGCCTTTCCATATGACGGGAGATAAGGAGTTGTTTAGTGTCTTGGAGGAGAAGGACCTTCAAATGCATATAGAGATGGGCGACGATGGTCGATACAGTGTGACCGGCATTGGGACCATTACCTTTGAGAGGGAGTCCGATAATCCATTCTTGTTGAAAGATGTTATGCATGTTCCAGGTCTGAAGAATAACTTGGTCTCGGTCGCAATGTTGGAAGACAAAGGTTATGCTGTTGTTTTCAGTGAGGGAAAAGCCTTCCTTCGACATAAAACAATGGGTCAAACCAAGAAGATAGGGATTCGAATTAAGAATCTCTACAAGCTAGAGGTAGATGGCTGCACTGCAATGGTGGGCAAAGTAGAAGAAGTGGTGAGCTGGGATGAGAGCGAATTATGGCATAGGAGACTAGGCCATCTTCACCATGGCGCTTTGAAGATTTTGCAGTAGATTTCTATCGGACTTCCCAAGGGTACTCTTGCATAGTCAGATCAGTGCAAGGGATGTACTATGGGTAAGTTTGTGAAGACCACCTTTCATGAGAAGGAGAACCGTGCTTCGGTGATCTTGAAGAGAATTCACATAGATGTGTGTGGACATTTCTCAGTTGCTTCAACAAAAAAACACATGTATTATGTTATATTTGTTGATGACTATTCTTGCAGATGTTGGATCTTCTTCCTGCAGAAGAAGAGTGAAATTTTCTCAAAGTTCTGTGAGTTCAAAGCATTGGTGGAGAAGGAGTCGGGGAAGCAAGTGAAAGCTCTACGGAGCGATAATGGTAGTGAATACATCTTGGGAGAATTCAAAGAATTCTGTAGCAAAGAAGGAATTCGAAAAGAACTCATAGTGCCTCAAAACCCACAGTAGAATGGGGTCGCGGAGAGAAAGAACAGAACAATCATGGGTGTTGCACGAGCGATGCTGCATGACCAGGGCCTACTGATGCACTTGTGGGGCGTGCTAATGTCACACTACTACATGTGCAAAAGAAATCATCAGTTCTCATAGAGTAGTTGGCATTCTAGAGGGACGAAGAAGCTTTTTACCGGTTAATATCAGGTAGGATGGCTTGAAGATTTTTTGCTCATCTATTTAAGAATTCATGTGACAAAGGATGCCAGGAAGAAGTCGGAGCCGATCAGAGAAATTGGATATTTGGTGGGTACACAGAAACACCCCATAATTATCGTGTGTATTTACTGGATAGTTGGATGACTATGGTGTGATGGGATATAAAATTCAATGAGGTGAAAGCCATGAAGTTGTCGCTTGAGAGGGAGCTACACTTGCATGCAGAGGAGGAACTTCTTGTTCCCAAAGATGAGCCTCTAGATGTGGATCAGCCACAGGAGGAGATTCATGGAGTGGAGGAGTCCACTCATGCAGAACCAAACATCAGACAAGGCAGAAAGCATACCATAGAAGCTGAGAGACTGAAGCTTGATGCGGCACAAAATGTAGGAGTCCCTACATCACAGCGCAAACAGAGATAGTTACCTGACCGATTTACTGGATACATGGCTCTGATGAGCAAGTGTATCATGACAGAGCCATCTTCTTTTGAAGAAGCAGTGCAGGAGCCCACATGGGTAGATGCCATGTGGAGGAGTATGACTCCATTGTCAGAAATAGTGCTTGGGAGATTGTTCCAAGGCTGGTGGGAAAATCAGTTGTAGGATCAAGATGGATCTACAAGGTAAAGCAAGCTGCTGATGGGAGAGTCGAGAAGTATAAGGCAAGATTTGTTGACCGGGGCTTCTCATAGATCGAGGGGATTGATTATGAAGAAACCTTTGCACTTGTCGCATAGTATTCTTCCATACATACCATCCTTTCCCTCTTAGCGCAGATGGGTTCGCACATTCATCAGATGGATGTGAAGACTGCGTTCCTTAATGGGATCATTGAGGAAGAGGTGTACATTGAGCAGCCTGAAGGATTTGAGATCTTAAACAACGATTCGCATGTGTGCAGGCTCAAAAGAGCGTTGTATGGGCTGAAGCAAGCACCATGTGCTTGGTACACTTGGATCGACAGCTATTTCATTAGACTTGGCTTCACCAAGAGTGAGGCGGATGCAAACCTGTACCAAATTGTGGTGGAGGGTAAGCTTTTAATCATTATTCTTTATGTTGATGATTTAATACTAACGGGTGATGAGCAGTTGATACACTCATGCAAGGCAGATCTTGCAAAGGAGTTTGAGATGAAGGATTTGGGCCTCCTTCATTATTTCCTTGGATTGGAAATATGGCAGCGGGAAGGTGAACTGTTTGTCTCAAGGCAAGTATGCCCGGGAGATACTGGAGAAGTTTCACATGCAAGGTTGCAAGCCTATCGACACTCCTCTTCCAGGAAATTGGAAGAAAGAGGATGCTACATCGGCAGAGGTAGTGGATGCCACTGTTTATCGACAGTTGGTGGGTTCGCTCATGTATTTAGTCAATACAAGACCAGACATATGCTATGCGGTGAACCAACTTTCACAAGCAATGGTTAAGCCTACCAAGCTCTTTTGGAAGGCGAGAAAGCATGTCCTGAGATATCTCAGGGGCACATCTGAGTATGGTTTATGGTACAGATAGACAGATGAGGTGAAGTTGCATGGCTTCACAGATGCAGATTGGGCAGGAAGCCCAATACACAGAAAGAGCACATCAGGAGGAATTTTCAGTATCGGATCTACGGCAGTTTCTTAGTACAACAAGAAACAAAGATATGTGGCACTTAGTTCAGCGGAAGCAGAATACATGGCAGCAAGTTTAGCTGAATGTGAGGCTATCTGGATGAGGAAGATTCTGGTTGGTTTGTTTGGTTCACATTTAGATCCCACGGTGTTTCATTGTGATAATCAGAGTTGCATTAAAATCTCGGTTAATCCTGTGTTTCATGATAGATCTAAACATATTGATATCCGGTATCATCATATTATAGATTGTGTGCAGCAGAAGATCATGTTGCTTCAGTACATTCCTATGGAGGATCAGGATGTAGATATTCTGACGAAGGCGCTCACCAAGAGCAAATTCGAATACCATAGAGGCAGGATCGGGGTGAAGGATAATCCCTATCTTGTTGAGAGGGAGTGTTGAGATTCAACAAGATGATGAGCTTAGTGAAAAGAGTCACCTTCACTAAGTGGGCCCGCAGGCTATTTTTGGCGCAAGTCTATTTTTAGACTATGTCTATTTTTAGACATGGTGATCATATTTCAAAAGTTGCAGGATGCTATTTGTGGATGGTTGGTCAAGTTGGAAAAATAGATGAAATTCTATTTTTAGAATATTGGGCGAAGTCTATTTATAGATCGTCAATCTAAAAATAAAAGTGTTGATGATTATTAGCTCTTAATAATAATCCGACCATAAACAACAACTTATTCTCTTGGAGCACTTAGTTTCAGTGCAAAGATTTGGCAAATCAGTGGGCTGAAGGAATTACACAATTCCTAGGGTTTACTGGTGGTTCATGCATGGAGGACTCAGTTAGAACTGAAGTGGAAAAGTTATGACAGAGTTGGAAGAGTAGTTCATGGAGTTGTATTAAGTTTAACTCAGTTAAAGCGAGTTAGACTCAGTTGAGCTAGTTGTATGTAGTCTAACTGAATGATACACTAGTGAGAGTGGAGTGAATTAATTAGTTAATTAATTCACAAATAATAACTCATTAATCAGCTAAAAAAATACAACAGTTAACTACAGTGCATGTCAGTTCTAGTGGAGACCCAGTGGAGAGATAGGTGAAAGGGCAAGATGGACTATTTGTTGTGACTATAGTGATGCATTGATTGCACCACACACACATTGGAGTTGCCAATTAGGATTGCACAGTCAAGGCAAGGGTATTTCGAATTCATTCTGAGCTATTCTTCAGCAGGGATTGCGCAATGGAGGCAGGCTAGCAGGTGGCAAGAAATCGATGCATGGATTTGCAGATTTCTTCTGATTAGTGTGTGACGATTGATTGTACTGAGAGCTTGATGTACTAAGCTTTGTATGAGATTGTTACATGATCTCCATGATACATAATCTATGATAGTTTGGGTTTTCAACTTCAAGCTTTCCCGTTAAACAATTGTGTTATGTGCGATTGTTTTTATTTATGCTTCACATGTGTTTGCAATTAATTTTCCGCAAAAGATTAACAGTGGAATGATTCTGTATTTTGCAAGAAGTTAAATATTGTGAGATCAGGGGAATTTGGATGTATGAATGCTTAGTGTATATAATTTCTACAGACTAAATTCCTTCACCATTTCAAATTTGTAAAGTAAAAGAGAGCACGTGTTCTTCACCAATGATTCACACAAAAAAAACTAATATGTTTTTCCCCTTTAATTTCATAAAACATTGACATGAATGTTAAATAAGAGAAATGTCATAAGTCATAAAATACAAGAGTTTGCTCACAATTCTTCATAGCCACAGGTGGACAAAAAGTTGTCCAGGCTACCTTGAAGTATTAACACATCACATTTTCATGAAACAATATCAAATAAGTGCTTGTTGGCATCAACAACCCCTCCTAAGACAAAGTGTCAACAATTCCATTATTCTCCCTAAATACACGAAAGAAAGATAAATGATCAAATATAGTGGAGAGATCCTTTACTAGTTGAAAGATTGACACGAGATTCAAGTTCAAAATTCAACTGTTACCCCTGAGGCTGTTAATTACAAGACTCAAATCACCTATAATTAATGAAAGCAAAATGTGCTTTGTGTTGGCCAATCTCAAAAGATAAAATAGAGTTAAAATCTCTGCTTTATTATTTATGCGTTCTTGTCCATTGACTTTCAAAGAAGTAAAAATGTTCTCAGTTGTATGAAACCCAATCCATAAATGCCTTCTTCGCAAGCCCACCTTATGTCGAGCCCGCTTGGGAGACGACATGGTACATGCATTTATATTTGTTGTTGGAATGACAATGAATCTTTCTGGTCATCACCGAGACTCTTGTATTACACTCTCAAATAAACGGATATCCTCCTCGTGACTGAGACTCATGCAAGCTCTATTCGACCTCTCCCAGAGATTGCAGGTTACCATTGGCTCCCAGTTTGCAGCCAGGGGACAAGGAGCTCAAGAGGGGTAATATGATCAAGTGGAGTTGCTTGTTTGGTCAATGACTCACTTTGGACACATGGTATCTTTGGTAGCCGAAGATGAGTTTTCCAAGTTTATGTGGATTCGAATTAAGGTCAGAGTCTCTACTCTGAGGGACATCTACATCGCATTATGTTACTTTCCCCCAACCTCTTCACCATTTTCCATCCATAATGGCTCAAATGGGAACCCCTTTATAGACTTGTACATCACATTACCTAGTACCCTATTGATGGGGAAGTCATCCTCCTAGGTGACTTCAATGTTCGTACTAGAGATCTCCAGATCCCTCTCCACAATCGATCAGACGATGTGTTTTGTACCCAGGGGATAGATCCAGATTCAATAAGGCTTCACTGTATGTCAGATGATGCTTTAGGGCCCACAACAGTTTATGGTAAAATCTTTTGTAGTTGTGGGAATCCCAAGGGTTTTTTATTTTAAATGGTCTCCCCTGTTTCCTAGACTCTCGCTTTTTCACATGCCGACCATATGGCGGGTGTGCGAGTGTAGTTGATTATGTCCTCACTAGCCAAAAATTGCTCCCTTTTATTCACCATCTCTCGGTCTCTCCCATCCCCCTTGCCGATCATGCACTTATTTTCTTCTCTCTTCGGTTTGACCCTCCCCTTCCACCCCATCGTTTCCCTTGGGGCCCACCGTGAACCACCTTTCGATTTGATGAAGGTGACCCTGACATATTTTCCTCTACCCTACGCAAGATGCTCCCATCGGAGACCCAATTATCCTTGCTTGATTCTGCTTCCACTAAATACACTTATTTTTCATCTACCATTTGGGAAGCAACACTCAAATCCTTCCCCCACTCCACTCATTCCACTTCCATCTCGCCAAAATTAGGATCTTGCCCCCTGAACAAATGGTACAATGACAAATGAAAGATTTTATATCGAGAACTTCGATATACTTTCACCCACTCTCAAACCTTCTACTTTGACCTCAAAGTTTCTTATCATCGTCTCCTCCGTTGCAAGAAATTAATCTTTGTCTCTCATAGAAGACAAGAACTTTCAGATCTCCTTTCCCACTCCTTTAAACAATTTTGGGGTACCATCCTTCCCTGATGCTCCTCTCTTCCATCTGAACTCAAACCTACATCCATGTTCTCTCACACTTCCAACCTTTATGATATTTCGAGGCATGCCCAAATTCATGTTACCTCCCCACCCTTTTCCTGTTACCTATTCTCAGACAAAGATATTAGAGAGGCCATTTGGGTGATGAAAAACATCAAAGAAACTAACGAGGAAGGCTACCAAGTAGAGTTCTTTAAGAATGGTTTTCGTGCTTTGGTTAGCTACTTGTCTGATCTCTTCAACCATGTAATCCGTGAAGGTTTTCCACCCGCATGGTCACACCACATCATCCATCCGATCCACAAATCAAGTTCCAACTCAAATCCCATTAACTACAGAATGATCATGGTGGGCCACATGTTCTTGAAGTTGTATGCTACTATTCTACATAGGAAGCTCTCTAGTGACCTTGAGAAAAGAAAGCTCAGAGCTAGGGGACAGGCAATTTTTCGACCAACTTATCATACCATTGACCACATCTCCACCCTCCGCGTCGTGATTGAGGAGGCACAACACTGCCCTTCAAAATTCTATTGTTGTTTCATTTATTTTTGGAAATCTTTTGACTCTGTTATGAGGGAAGCCTTACTCCAGAGACTCAAAGATATTGACATCTTAATGACCCTATTGACAACTATTATGTGCCTATATGAGTATGTCCTTGGTCATCTTCGCACGACTCATGGGATGTATGATTTCATCCGAAGCACTATTGAGGTTAAATAAGGTTGTCGATTGTCCCCTACCCTGTTTGGGAGCTATATTTATGAGTTGGAGGCTTTTCTACATGAACATATCCAGGACACTGATGGCTGCCTTCTTCACCAGATTCTGATATCTATTCTACTCTTTGCTGACGATGTAATTCTCCTCTCCTCATCCCCAAAAGGATTACAGAGGCATCTAGATGCCTCAGCCTTGTTTTGTGATCTTCGACAGTTGACAGTCAACCTATGTAATACCAAGGTTATGATCTTCAATGGGTGAAGAAAACTTCAGGCCTTCACTTCCTATTTAGAGGGGAGGAGGTTGAGATCACCAACATGTATACTTACTTGGGGGGTGTAATTCTCAGGTCCCCGTTTTAGTTTGTGACCAACGCTTCAACCTCATATCAACAAAGGATATGGATCCTTAGCCCTTCTCGAGAGACAATGCTTTCGACATCACTTCCAGGACATCTTGTCCAAGATGAGCCTCATGGACACCTTGATCCGTCCCACTGTTCTATATGGCTAAGAGATTTGGGGACCGTCTTTACTTGAGTCAGAATGGGCTTTAGTTGAGAGAGTCCATATTCTTCTTCTCTATTGCATCATCATTGCAGAGTTTGGAGCTCATCCCTTTCGGATTGAGACGGTCTTCAGATTGGTCTCATTCTTGCATCGTGTCCGGGGCTTCGTAGACTCGACAAAGAGTAGGGACCGATATCCTTGCTTAGAATATTACTCTTATGAGACTATTCCCATTCTACTCCCTTGGGGCAGGCTAGATGTTGGTTTACAAGAGTTCTAGATCTCTTAGAGTCAGTGGGCATTTAGTTGGATCGTCTCCCTCCTTTCCGATATTCCTTAGATGCTTCTGGTCACCTTTTACCTACTAGATAAGAGTTGAACAAGGTCATCAGGGAGGACATATACAAGTAATTCATCTAGGTCACTTGGGTCAATCCTCCTGGAGCGTTCCGCCCAAATATGGCCTTCTACGCTGAGCACTTCTTTGAGTTGAGAGATAGGCTCATTGTTCGACCCCAATATATGTTTCTCCACTTGATGCATTCTCTTCACATTCCTCTAGGCCAGTTCATAGTAGGTTCTCATAAAATTCGGGTAAAGACAGACCACCAAATTGATAGACCCCACATAATCTGCCAGGCATGTCATCTACAAGAAGTGGAAACTGAGGTGCACTTCATTTTTGGATGCCCTGTCTACTACGATATCAGAGCAAGGTTCTGTTGCTTATTTAGATATTCTCATACCCTCACTGACTTTTTCAGGTATCCCAATCAAAGATGTTTGACTGTATATATGCAAGAGGCTCTTAGATTCCGAGCACATATTCTCCAGCCTCCCATCAGACCAGACTCCACACAGAGGATCTCGAAATTTTTTAGGGTATTAACTTCACGCAGGGGCACCAAGAGACAAATTGATACTAGTACATATCCAGACTCTAGATCAATGAGGATCTGTGGGACCTCACCCCGTCACACTAGATCTCAACAACAAATATGTCTTAGATCCATTCCTGGGAGACGGACTAGGTCCTCCAAAACTCAACAACACGTGAACTCCCCCAAACAACAATTTAGTAGACAATCTGCACCTTCCACCGACCCTTCATCGGGCCAACATATTTTGTGGAGTTTTCTTCAATGTTCTTCTTTTAACTTCAAATGTTAGGAGAGATGGGTCTGATCCTCAGACCCATTAGCTCTTGGATCTTCTCTACTAGGGCATTTCATACATTATATATTTTATATTTTATGTTCTTGCATTGTATTTTTTATATTCATGCATTGTATCATTTATAGGAAACCATTTGATCTCCTGCATTGTATGGACATCATTGTACTCAACAATCCTTTTGACCTACTTTGTAGTCAATAGTTGGACATAAATATAATTATATTATCTTATCTACATACAATACTATCAATATTAACTTAATAAGTTACTGAGTGTTCTCATTTACAAGTAAAAGATATTGGGGTGAAATCCCTAAGCTAACCACCATTATAAACTTTGTGAATTAGATTGCTTAAAAGTATAACTAAATAATTATGCCGTAATTATGCCATAAGGCATTCTTATTTGAAAACAACTCCCCTAGCTGCCACTGTGTCCATGTTTGACCCATTGGATCAAATGTTAGACGATTGAAATGTTTTAGGCCAATAGATCCACAAGTAAATTGTTTTATATTTATTTTTATAATGTTATATTTTTATATATACATATCTTTAATTACCTAATTGTCGGTACAAAACATACATGTTTTTTACTTTATAATCATAAACTAATTTCACATTATATGATGTCAAACTTACTCTTGTTTTTATTCTGAAATTTTAAACAATGTTTTTCACTACATAATTTTAGCTTTTATAATTTTTTTTTTCAATTCCAAACAAAACTTACAAAAGAAAAAACCCACTGAGTCCTTACTGTAGATTATAGTTTTAAAAATTGACACTATGTGATTAACAATAGAGTAAGTTGAGACAACCCTAAATGGTTTTTTGTACATGTTTTATCATAACATTTCCCTCCATCCAATATTTATATTGTAGAGTCTTATGAAGAGAGAGTGTATTCTGTTAAAAAAAAACTATATACATATCTTTAATTACCTAATTGTTAGTACAAAACATACATGTTGTTTACTTTATAATCATAAACTAATTTCACATTATATGATGTCAAACTTACTCATGTTTTTATTCTGAAATTTTAAACAATGTTTTTTCACTACATAATTTTAGCTTTTATAATTATTATTTTTTCAATTCCAAACAAGACTTACAAAAGAAAAAACCCACTGAGTCCTTACTGTAGATTATAGTTTTAAAAAATTGACACTATGTGATTAACAATAGAGTAAGTTGAGACAACCCTAAAGGGTTTTTTGTACATGTTTTATCACAACATTTCCCTCCAGCCAATATCTATATTGTAGAGTCTTCCGAAGACAGAGTGTATTCTAGTTTATAACCGATCCACAATCAAAGAAAATGGCTAGGGATTTCATAAGTTATTAGTTTGTAACCTGATCCATAATAAAAGAAAATGTCTAGGGATGTCACAAGTTATCATTCACACAGTGATTTATTGAAGTTCTTAGTTGAAATGGATCCTATTAGATGCATGGTGGCGAGAGACACTAAAAAATTCAAAATAGATATTGAAGTTCTCAGTGGAAATGGATCATATTAGATGCATGGTGGCCATAGGCACTAAAAAAATTAAAATTGATATTTGTTATGACATCCATATTGTCTACAAACCGTCCAAATTTCCTATCTTATACAACAATTTCTAACAATAACCGCTCAATTTACTCTCCAATTTTTGAAACCCCCACCCATGCTGGGGAGATCACAGTGTAAAATCAAATGTACATGTGGTCTTTTTAAATGGTTCATAAACAAAACAGACAATGAGAAAGTCAATATTGTGGTATAATAACTGATTTCATTGTGATAAAAAAAACATCACATTAGCTCACAACATATATCTAATGCTATAAGGATCTGAGGTGATAACAAAGTTTTAAATCATGATAACTAGGTGACAATCAAAACTAAGTTTTAGCCACAAGAAAAAAATCACAACAACTCACAAAATAAATTGATATTGCAAATAAACTGATGTTTATGACACCTCTGTAGGTGTTTCCATTCATAATTTTTTTACTCATTTTGTCTTGAGATTGCTAGATAATGGTGAAACAAATACAGTGCCAATCCAAGTGATCCAGAGAGGTATTCACGGGCAACTTGGAAAACCAAGAATGAATATGCTTATAATTTTAAATGAACTAATCTTCAAAACTTCCTAGCTCTATTTTAATCACATAAATATATTGAAAACCAAATGATAATATTTACTTCAGTTGTTTTATTTGGACGTGTTGCAAGATGATATTTATTTCCATACAAGTTGTGCGTCAAATTATTATGTAACGATTATGACAAGAAGTTTTTAAATTATTTCTCTTTAGCTATATCTTATCAGTTTATTATGTTTTCAATCAAGAAGAGGCTTCAGAGTTTAAGAACTATATCTTAGATTTGAGCACATGATTCTATTAAAATTTATGAAACAAATTCATTTTTTACAACTTGCATGTATAAATATGTGATTTTGGAAGTGATGATGGCTTCTTTAGACACTTGATTAGTATTGTGGAAGAACTCTGATTATATCATTAAGGACTGTGAGTAGTTCATGTAGCAGTTGCATTGCTTATAACATATTCTCATATCCTTTCTATAAGCTATTGTATATACAGTTCTAACACATTTCCCCGAGACATTACCTATATGGTGAGTAGTTCATGTAGCAATTGCATTACTTATAACATATTTTTATATCCTTTGTATAAGCTATTGTATCTACAATTCTAACACATTTCCCCTAGGTGTTACCTATATGGTTACTGAGTGATGATGGCTTCTTTAGACACTTGATTAGTATTATGAAACAAATTGGAGTATATCATTAAGGATTGTGAGTAATTCATGTAGCAGTTGCATTTCTTATGAAATATTTTTATATCATTTGGATATATACAGTTATACTATGATATGGATACACATTCCCCCTAAGTGTTACCATATTGTGACTGTTGTCCAATAGCTGTTTGTGCTTTCAAAACATATTTAAGAGTTAAGCTTGTGCTATGATAGATATACCTTGAAAACGATTTTTGATCACCTAATTTACTTTATCTTGAATTGTTCATTCATGAATTAGTGGCCTCATTTCTTCAATTTTAGTTGATTCTACATTATCTAGAAAATTATCATCAAAGACAATTTCTTGCAACTTGACGACTAAAATTTTGCACTAAAAATTCAAAGTGTGTGTAGGGCTTTTTATATTGATGCATCACACTATACTACATTTCGAGGTAAGGAACACTAGCGCCCCTTCACTTAATGTGCTCTAATGTGTTAAATCTCTATGCAATTCACTAGATCCATTTAGTTCCAACTTAGTCTTATGTCCAAAAAAAAAAAAAAAATTATTATCATCAAATATATATCTTAAAAATACTGCTCAGATATGTAGATGAAATTGGAGTAAACTCTATTTTTGCTAATTAAAATGATCTTTATTTACATATATGTTAGATAGATTGTACTTGAATGTATTTAAAATATCTTATTTGAGTTACATGCTCATTTCATGCTTGATGCTTGTTTAACAGGATTATTAATCACTAAAAAATTTTCACCCCAATTTCCTATTTCAATATCTATAACAATTTTTTTTATATATGCGAATAGATTATGTTGGTTTACATATATGTTTTCATGGACAATTGCCCATTTCAACATCTATAATAAAATTTAACTCTTATATTCAATATCTTTGAAACCTCCACGACCTGCTTCCATGGAAGCAAAATTTGCCTTTCATTCCTTCACGATGGCTCCTTTTCCGCAACAACTTATTTCATTACGTTGGTTTACATCACTAGGATCATGCCATAAACTGACGAGGGGGTCTGTTGTCCTTTGTTTCCTCATGTTTATACCTACAGCGCTATTTTAAAAATATTTCCTCAAAAAATTATTTATAGTCATTGTCATTATGTATGAGGTCATTAAAATGTCAATAAGTGTCCTAGGTCTTGGTGTCTAGGGTTTTTGAGTCATTTATATACTGGCCATAAAGCCTGCAAGGTGAGGAGAGTCCAGTACTTGGATTTCTATTTTTATTATCATCAGCATTTAAAAAAAAATACATTTCTAGTCCAAAACTCTGTTTTGGAACTAGAAATTTGTCATTGTCATTTTGTAATAAATTGTAATTGTTCCGCCATGAAAACATTGTCAAAAGAAGACCCCTGGTCTTTTCTCTAGCCAAGACAGCCATATCCCTGCAAGAAGACAACAAAATCATTAGTATCGACCTCAAAGAAGCCAAAGCAAGTTTGTATTTGAAGAAGCCAAAGTGAAAATTACAAAAACATTTGTAATATGGGTTTGAAATTAGATTTGAAATAAAATCTGATTGTGAAGATATTTGTGAAATGTATAAAGGCCAAACAAGTTCATTTGAACCGATTTCATTGCTCCCAAATCGTGTTTGCAAAGTTGAGGGCCGATTTCAGACTTTTGAAGGGCGTAGACAGAGTTTTAGGGCTGCGCGACCCACGTTGAGGGAGAGCGACCCACCTGGGCTGCGCGACCCACGCAGAGTCAGTTCAGCACTGTGGGTTTGCAGGTGCGCGACCCACCTGGGCTGCGCGACCCACGCAGAGCCTGCGCGACCCACGCAGACACAGAGTTTTGGAATTTAATTTGAGCGCCCAGATTGCCTTGGAAACGACTCCAGCTGCCTTCAAAATAGGTTTTCATCAATTGCTTGGGTTTTTAAACACATTTGTGACATCATGGGTGGTTTCCAATATGCAAATGAAGGATTTAAAACCCCACAGTTATAAGATTATTGTTTTCAGGGTTGGAAATGAAAATAAATGGTGTAAAGAGTGTGTTTGCTATCTTAAACAGTGATATGGTCAGCCTTTCATATAACATTTAAATCAAATTGCTCTCATACCCATTATACCACTGCTACCATTGTTATGGTCATACCATGTTTAAACCCTTTGAGTCATATTGCCCATGTTTGTTATGAGTCACATTGCCCAATGTAAAAATATGCTCATGTCTTTGTTTTAAAATTGATCATCAAAACCTTTATGGTCAGTACTCATGGACAAACATATTACTATTAATGCCATGCTCTCCTTTGACTAGATGTGTTCAAACTTTTGAAGATTGCCTGCTCCTATTTGGTCAAAATTTCATTTGCATTCAAAACAGAGATGGTGCCTTTTTCAGTCCATTTAAAGCTGAGATTTTATCCATAATGTGATTCCTTGATAGTGCTTTGACGATGGGAATATTGGTTGAGTGGTAAACATACATCCTAATCTTGCTTTCACTGCATTCATATCAGTGTACACATTGCCCAAAAACTTGATCAGAGATATGTCAGGGACAGAGTAAGAGTATGAGCAGGAGTCGGACAGTGACTCAATCGTTGAGGTTGATGTACTGAGATGGAGCATAGCAGTGCGTCAGTAGTAGTAGCATATCAGAGAAGCCACAAAGCTTTGTTTCAACATCACGACGAGTACTATCTCCACCCGGGGTGGAAGGGGTCTCGTTGACTTCATCAGCAACGCGAGTACTATCTCCACATGGCGTGGAAGGGGTCTCGCCTTCTTCATCAGCGCAGGTACATTCACAGGATCATGATAGAGACCAACACATACAACCGAGACAGTGTTTTCACCACAGGAGCTGCTGCATGCACCAGGAGAGCACTAAAATGGCGGAAAAGGCCTGATCCACTCCGGATTTTGGCCGAGGCTTCATTGAATGAGCAAGACACATGATGGAGGACCTCCGCTCCGAATTTGGGCAAATTCGGAGAAAATTTTGTCATTTCCAAATTTTTGGTCTTAAAAACAGGTTTTGCAGCTACGTGGGTCGCGCGCTCATGCGCTCGCTTTTTTTTGAGACACTTGCTGGAGGAGATTTTTACATTTTTGGATTTGTCATGGTTAATTATGCATCCTCTGAAGTCAACTTAGCATTTCAACAAAATCTGGATGGTCAAACAGCTTAAAAACACCATGAAAATCACCTTGATGCCACCTTTTGCACCAGCAGGAAGTACCTCTGGGAGAATGCGGTTTTGGAGGGTCAAATCAACTCCAAATTTAGAAATTCCACTTGGGTTGGAAAGTAGACATCCAGGGCTTTCCAACGAGCTATCATGAGCTCAATTTGGATGCCGGGAGCTACCTCAAAATCAGCCTGGAACATGAGCGACCCACGCAGTTCAGGAGCGACCCACCTAGAGATTTTTCTGAGTTTTCAGCTGCCAGCTCAGTATTTCGCCTATTATGGACCAGTTTTGCCTATGGATAGAATTATTGGGTTTTTATGATGTAAATTCATGTTTGGCATGTAACTTTGGCTTGTTTTTATCTCTTCTAGAAGATTCACTCTCAAATGAGTAAAAAATCATGTAATGGATCGGTTTCCACTCTTTTAGAGGCAAGTGGTTAGCTGCCTAGATTGTAGTTCCATGATTAGAATTGTTTGAAACTGATCCCTGAAGAGGGAATTCGACCCCTAGAGGTGGGGAAAGGGGTTAGAGTGATCTATATATTGTAATTTCTGAGGCATTCTACAGGTTGGACTCTTGGGATACTTTTGATACCATTGTACATATTTTTCATATTTTTGGCTAAGGAAAGATCAGGGGTTTTGCGGCACTTGTTGGGATCCTTGTGGTGTTCTGTTCTTGATGATGTTTCTCCTTTGTTTACTGTAAGTTTCTTCATGTTTAAATGTTGCCATCCTTTCATTATGCTTCTGAACTAAATTGAATGAGTGAAATAAGGTTGAATCCATTGTTTACGGTGCTTAGCCTTTGAATTCAGTTAGTTCTATATGTTTTCAGCTGTTTGGAGAGGATCCAAGTTCTTCTTTGCCCTCTTCAGCTCCTCGTCGGTCTAATCTATCCATAAATCCAATTTGAAAGCATCAAGATCATCACCTACCTCGCCCCAGCTTGATCTCTGCAAAGGTCTGACCTTATCCCCGGACCCAAAATTTTGTTTTCCCATTACTCCAGCGAAAACCCAAAAAACCAAAAATCAAACATACATATCTCTTTACTAGCCTAAAATCAGTTCTTATTGTAAGTCATCTCGCATCTTTTTGCTTATTTTCTCGAGATTGACGGAGAGAGCCCTCTCCTGTCCTCGTAGGGCTAGCTACGAGGCTGAGCGTGGTTTGATGTAGCCTTGAGTTTTACTTCATTTCAGCCTGAGGTAGATTTGAGTGCTAACATAGTGGCGACCATACTGGGGAGAAACTCAAAGCGTTTGCTTGTTATAGACGGAGTCTGAAGTCACGCCAGGTAGCCTTCGAAACGCTGTTGCTATGCATCAGCGAAGTAGATAAACGCTGCTTCAGTCGATCTCCGGTATAACTTGTAATCGTAGTATTTAACTTGTAAATTGCCCCAGTACATGTATCAAGTTCAGATATGATCGTTGATGGTGAACAACGGTCAGACATCGCAAGGCTGAAATCATTCACCTGGTGACTTCATTCACTGAACAAATCCAGAAATCGATGCTTCATGGTGACTTCACTGCAGGGAGATCAGTAGCTGTGAGATTTTCAAGATGGACCGAATCACGAGAAGATACGCTCCCATGAGCCGAAATCACATTCCAGGTTTTCCGAATAAGATGCCCAAGGTAGATTGGTCAAGGAATCTGCCTACGTTTAAAGATGATGGTAAGAAAGATGCTGCTTTACATCTGATTAGATTTCACATGCATATTCGCAAGTTGAAGGTAGATTTTCCTGAAGATTGTTTGATGAAGATATTCCTGGCCACTCTGGAAGGTGAAGCCCAATCATGGTATGAAAATTTGCCGCTGGCCTGTATATATTGTTTGAAGGATTTTCATGCCTTGTTCATTGAAAGATATCGAACATCTTATCCATCGTTAAAATTAGTTCATGACTGTTGCAAACATGCTTTTTCTTTTATTGAAAGCCTTGAGAAATATTACGAAGATGATAATTTCATGGATGATGAAATCATGGAGGCCCTGTACGAGAATCCATTTCAGCAGAATGAAGAGAACCTAAAGGATACCCATCAAGATGCTCAGGAGACTTTGCAGCAGGTTGAAGAGGGCCACATGGCTGAAAATGATGAAAGAGAGAATGTCATTTCAGATCTGCCCACGGAAGACAACAGCATGCAAGTAAGTCCAGTTCCAATTGCAGATTGTGATAATGTCCAGACAGCTACTTCAGATTCAGATTCAGATCATGATGACCAAGAATATCTTGTGTTGAAACCCATCAAGGAAAACTCTGCTGTTGAAATCATCTGGGATGCAGAAGACACAGTAATGGATCCAAATGTTCTCAGTCATACTGTCAGCCCATCATTAGAACACAACCTTCATGAAGAAGCAATCCAGTCAGTTCATGAAAGTCAAAATGAGACCTTTGTGCAAGTAAGTGGTAAATCTCCTTTCAATAACTCAGTAAGAAATGATAGTTTGAATGCCCTGTCATATGAAGATAATTACTGTTTAAGCAGAAGAAAACAAAAAGCATTGTCTCCTTTGTCTGAAGATGAGATAGATCTACTTTTGAAAGGTCTTGTTTCAGCCGAAGTTACAGCAGATTTGCAGTGCACACATAGTCAGGAAAGTGTTGATGAAACTTCTTCCTCTTTTGAAAAAGATAACTGTCTTGTAATCAGTTGTGTAGATCAGCAAATAGATAATTTTTTCCTTCACAAAGATGATAAGGCTGTCATGTTTGATAACCTTGAAGATTGTTTTTTGTTTAAGAATGACCTAGATCATGAAATTGAAGAGTATATGCCAGAATTTCTCATGGTCAAGGAACCTACAGCTAACACTCAGATGGCAGATTTGTGCATTTCTATCCCTCAGAAATCAATTGTCCTTTCAGATCAGAATGAGGTGAATACTAGTATTTTTGCAGCTGGATCTCTAGATAAGCCAGTGCTTCAGGATTTTCAAGATCCCTTCAGCATTCTTCTGCAAGCATTAGAAAGGATAAATGTTGCCTGGTTTATTTTCATGAGCTTTGGTTTCAGTGATTGTGTTGAGTTGCCTACAGGTTTAGCATTCTGCCTACTTGAAGAGAGTAAGAGCAGAAATTTGAGGTGTAGCCATCTGCTGGATTGGTTACATTGGAAAGCCAATTATACATGATTGTACATATTTCATTAGTATGCAGGTGGTTGTCATCATGATTTCAAATCTTGATGGACTGCTGCCTTTTTTTTCAAAAGCTTTGTAAAGTCTTGTTTTAAGTCAATCATGAGTCATTTGTGTTTGGTCTGTTGAGTCAGTTTTTTCAAGATTATTTCAGTTTGCCATCGAGTCGGTTTGAGTCAAGTTTTCAGTCAAGTTTTCATTCAATAAATGTGTCAAAGGTTTTGTGTTATCCGTTCAAATAATGATTCCATCGCCCAATGGATGAGAGGCACTGTCTGACTCCCCCAGAGATTTGCTGTTCTTGGCATCTCCATGGAGCCACCATCCCCATTGGAGCCAATGTTAGAGTCGGTCCTTGCAGCCCTCCGTCAGTGATCATTTCATCTTTTGCATATTCATTATTAGGTGTCTCGCTTGTTCCACTTCGTTGCATTTCACTAGGATCATGCCATAAACTGACGAGGGGGTCTGTTGTCCTTTGTTTCCTCATGTTTATACCTGCAGCGCTATTTTAAAAAATATTTCCTCAAAAAATTATTTATAGTCATTGTCATTATGTGTAAGGGTCATTAAAATGTCAATAAGTGTCCACAGGTCTTGGTGTCTAGGGTTTTGAGTCATTTATATGTTGGTCATAAAGCACAACGAGGTGAGAGGTCGGTACTTGGATTTCTATTTTTATTATCTCGGCATTTTAAAAAAAAAATATTATTCTAGTCCAAAACTGTTGTTGTGGAACTAGAAATTGTCATTAATTGTTCCGCCATGAAAACATTGTCAAGCGGACCCCTGGTCTTTTCCTAATGAAGACCGGCCATATCCACAAAATCTGCAAGAAGACGACAAAATCATTAGTATCGACCTCAGAGAAGCCAAAGCAAGTTTGTATTTGAAGAAGCCAAAGTGAAAATTACAAAAACATTTGTAATATGGGTTTGAAATTAGATTTGAAATAAAATCTGATTGTGAAGATATTTGTGAAATGTATAAAGGCCAAACAAGTTCATTTGAACCTATTTCATTGCTCCCAAATCGTGTTTGCAAAGTTGAGGGCCAATTTCAGACTTTTGAAGGGCGTAGACAGAGTTTTAGGGCTGCGCGACCCACGTTGAGGGAGAGCGACCCACCTGGGCTGCGCGACCCACGCAGAGTCAGTTCAACACTGTGGGTTTGCAGGTGCGCGACCCACCTGGGCTGCGCGACCCACGCAGAGCCTGCGCGACCCACGCAGACACAGAGTTTTGGAATTTAATTTGAGCGCTCAGATTGCCTTGGAAACGACTCCAGCTGCCTTCAAAACAGGTTTTCATCAATTGCTTGGGTTTCTAAACACATTTGTGACATCATGGGTGGTTTCCAATATGCAAATGAAGGATTTAAAACCCCACAGTTATAAGATTATTGTTTTCAAGGTTTGAAATGAAAATAAATGGTGTAAAGAGTGTGTTTGCTATCTTAAACAGTGATATGGTCAGCCTTTCATATAACATTAAAATCAAATTGCTCTCATACCCATTATACCACTGCTACCATTGTTATGGTCATACCATGTTTAAGCCCTTTGAGTCATATTGCCCATGTTTGTTATGAGTCACGTTGCCCAATGTTAAATTATGCTCATGTCTTTGTTTTAAATGGCTCATTGAAACCTTTATGGTCATTACTCATAGACAAACATATTACTATTAATGCCATGCTCTCCTTTGACTAGATGTGTTCAAACTTTTGAAGGTTGCCTGCTCCTATTTGGTCAAAATTTCATGTGCATTCAAAACAGAGATTGTGCCTTTTCCAATCCATTTAAAACTGATATTTTATCATGGTTTGTTTCCTTATGGTGTTGTGACGGTGGGATACTTGTTGGGTTTTGAAACACACCATCATAACCTTGTTTGCACTGCTTTCATATCAGTATACATAGTGCCAAAAGCTTGTTCAAAGCCATGTCAGGGACAGAGTCAGAGTATGAGCAGGAGTCGGACAGTGACTCAATCGTTGAGGTTGATGTACTGAGATGGAGCATAGCAGTGCGTCAGTAGTAGTAGCATATCAGAGAAGCCACAGAGCTTTGTTTCAACATCACGATGAGTACTATCTCCACCCGGGGTGGAAGGGGTCTCGTTGACTTCATCAGCAACGCGAGTACTATCTCCACATGGCGTGGAAGGGGTCTCGCCTTCTTCATCAGCGCAGGTACATCCACAGGATCATGATAGAGACCAACACATACAACCGAGACAGTGTTTTCACCACAGGAGCTGCATGCACCAGGAGAGCACTAAAATGGCGGAAAAGGCCTGATCCACTCCGGATTTTGGCCGAGGCTTCATTGACTGAGCAAGACACATGATGGAGGACCTCCGCTCCGAATTTGGGCAAATTCGGAGAAAATTTTGTCATTTCCAAATTTTTGGTTTAAAAAACAGGTTTTGCAGCTACGTGGGTCGCGCGCTCATGCGCTCGCATTTTTTTGAGATACTTGCTGGAGGAGATTTTTACATTTTTGGATTTTTCATGGTTAATTATGCATCCTCTGAAGTCAACTTAGCATTTCAACAAAATCTGGATGGTCAAACAGCTCAAAAACACCATGAAAATCACCTTGCTGCCACCTTTTGCACCAGCAGGAAGTACCTCTGGGAGAATGAGTGTTTGGAGGGTCAAATCAACTCAAAATTCAGAACTTCCACTTGGGTTGGAAAGTAGACATCCAGGGCTTTCCAACGAGCTATCATGAGCTCAATTTTGATGCCGGGAGATACCTCAAAATCAGCCTGG